>CM023485.1:49907795-50340682 GCA_013339685.2 Hyalomma asiaticum
CGGAGAAATGTCAGTCGTTCGAGAACCTTCGCTTGCGCACAACTGTCGAGGATGTCTGTGCAGTGTCGAGGTGCCGTTGATGTGTATACGCAACGGATTTCCATTTCCAGAGTACCCAACCCATCTCGCGCCCCTCGATACGCCAGATTGACAAAGTCTCAACGTTTAGTGAATGCGTAGTCTATGCCATTAGCGACAGTCTACCGAGCTGTCCCATGGTAGAGTGCTGTGTACTCTGAATTGTTCACGCCATCTTCTAAATACACAGATTGCCGCTTATGCATTCCACAGTTTCCCGAACACAGGTTTCGCTTTCGTGGTATATCGATTCCTATGACAGAGGGATCAGCCATATTATTTAGTTTTTTTTTTTCAATTATGGCGAGTTAATACGGGCCCAGCAAACAGAACAGTGCCCTCGTCATGTCTAGATTTCTCTGAGGTCCAATGTCCAATGTGACTCCGATTTCTCCCAGTTTGTTTTTCGTAACATTTACAGCAAGAACATTCAGAGAACTTTGAGTAATAAGTAAAGCAAATCCTTCTGCGGCATATGCAAGGTGACGTCGATAATAATGACCAGCCTTAGTGCCATTGCCATTGCATTACAGGCGCCCTTGCGTGCGTGCGTGCGTGCGTGCGTGAGTGAGTGAGTGAGTGAGTGAGTGAGTGAGTGAGTGAGTGAGTGAGTGAGTGAGTGAGTGAGTGAGTGAGTGAGTGAGTGAGTGAGTGAGTGAGTGAGTGAGTGAGTGAGTGAGTGAGTGAGTGAGGAATGTAAGCTCTGCGTACGAAGCACACAATAAAAAAGCAACAAGACATGCAAAATATTGGACAAGTACCTCGCTAATGCTACTCGAGAAAGGGACGCAGCTCATCTCGCTTTTCCTCGCACATTGTTGTACACCGACTGCTACAAATTTTTTTAAGATATTGCTTTACTTTCGGCTACCACACAATTTTCTTTTTCTAAAAGAAAACTCGCCCATATACAGTGCAGTATCAGTGGTCAAGCAGGTGTGCGACACGATACGTCGTTACCTGCGTGCAGCCACCACAGCCAGCCTTCCGACCCAACGTGGTGTAAAGAGGAAAGCCGAAGCTTCGCGTCAATACTGGCCAGCACGGCACCCGGAAGAGATATGCAAATTCCATCGTTAGAGTCGTATCACCAGCCATCTCCCCCCGGCCCCCTTCCCGCTTCGCCAAAGCCGCCACTATACCTCCGCCCTTTACTTGCGCTTCACTGGAAGGTAGCGAGCTTGACTTTCGATCGCGTGTGCGCGCTCGAGCTTTTCGAATGCGACACGCTTATCCGGCGTTCCCACGTGACATCTCACACTGGCGCCTCTATGCGATGATGGCGTGTCCAGCCAAGGCGACCGCGCAGGCAGGCGGACTATCGATTCGCTTCATCTCTGCAGGTATGGATCTGGCGTGAACCTGGCACGGCCGCACACGAAGAAAATTCGATACACGGTTACACACAATAATCTTGCATTCTAGCCACGTGTGCGTACACTACCTCTGTTTTCTTTTTATACTGATGTTATCACTGTAGGAACGTCGTTATTACGCTGTGTACACAGCGAAAGAGAACGTGGCAACAAGTAACGTCTCTTTTATTTATTTATTTATTTATTTATTTATTTATTTATTTATTTATTTATTTATTTATTTGTGCCGGCTTCAACGATTTGGCGGGAGCGCTTAGCGGTTATTGCGCTAGTCCACCCACAAAATTATTATATAGCCCTGAAGATCTCGGCGACATCACGGCACGCGATAGCAAACAAAACAGTTGGGAATATAGATATATCTATTGATCCACCATTATGTGCTCCAAGAGGGGGCTTCTGTAAGGCTTGTGAGAACACCGTGACGCTCAGGCCCGTATGGGAAGTAAGAAATCCTAAATAGTAGTGTAGCTGTGTACGTCCCTGTCACTATATATCGCGTGCGTAGGTAAGTAGTATGCCAGAGCAAATTGAGCTCATCCCGACTTCTCTGCCTTTCTGTAAATCTCTCTCTCTCTCTCCACACGAAAAAAGAGAAAGGTTCCATAAAGAGGTAGTCCTTGCTTATTTTCTGAAGACGTTCTTCTCGCTGTATACCGGATAACTCTTCTCCGCAAGGCTTGGTTCCTTGACAGTTGGCTCATAAATTGTGGAGCCGACGTCTGTAAAAGCACGGTCATGTGCCCACACAAGCATTGAGATTCCATCCGCTAGGTATAGAATACGACACACGACTACGTGGCACATCTACTGTTGCTTTTATGCCATTCTATGGACATACATGAAGGAGTAAAAATGAGTTTTTTTCTTTTCTTCAATAGTCTGTAGAAGTGCAATAGATGACTGAGTCTAATGTATCCAGTCGTGAATGTCGGCAATTAGCACCACAGTACGTAAAGTTAAAAAAAAAAGCGCACTTACTTATTCGTTAGCGTGTTCTATCACAGTCGTAGTTTCATAATAGGTTCCGAACAATTGAGTCGCACGACGAGAACTCAAGTGCCCCTTTAGGCGGCCAGCATATTTTACTTGGTGGTACGGCGAAGGTCATCACGCAAACACCCGGTCACTGATGATGCAAATATTCTTGCCTGCTAATACTCTCGCAGCAGGCAGGTGCACATGGGTTACGAGCAGAGAACAGCGATAAACGACAGTTCGAATGAAAGACAGAGACCACTGTTTTCTGCTCGTAATCATGAATCAATCATTCCAAATGTATACCCGTCCACATTAACTACCAGGACGACGTAAAACATAGGTAATCTTCTAAGCGCCAACAAGACAGGAAGCGGTGCGACTGGAGCGGCTACAATTAGAGCGAGCGTTTACAGGTTAACATTGGCGATTATATACAAGTGCAGCACATACATTACAGGAGACTGTCAGAGCACCACACCTCGCGAAACCATCCTCCGCTGAGTAATCTCTGCCTGTCTCATGGGTGCTTTCGCAAGCTGTGACAGCGCGGCCTGCAGCTGACCTTCACACGTCCAGTGGCGCCAGAAATGACGATTGTCTCCAACCCTTCGCAGACTTTCCCACCGTCACAAGAAATGACCTATGTCCTTCTTTTGCGTCCTTTCCTCATTTTCACGTCAATGTGAACCAATAAACTACTCGAACGCCTCGAGGAGACAGACAGCCGTGGCGGTACACAGAGCAACGTGGAACAACGCCCCGCCACGATGGTCTAGTGGCTATGGTACTCGGCTGCTGATCCGACGAGGGTCGTGGGCTCTAATCCCGGCCGCGGCGGCTGCATTTTTATGAAGAGGAAATCTTGAGGCCCGTGTGCTGCGCGATGGCAGTGCACGTTAAAGAACCCCAGGTGGTTGAAATTTCCGGAGCCCTCCACTACGGCGTCTCTCATAATCAGGGCTGGTTTTGGAACGTAAAGCCGCAGGAATCATTCAATTTGGAACAAGGCGTAGTTTATCGAAATATCGTGAAGCTGACATCCTCCTTGCATGCCATGCGCGATGCAGCAAGGTCACTAAAGTTGCTTCTTTTTATTCGAAAACTAAAGACAGTAGTTCCTGACGAAAGTTATTTTCGCTTGTCTTTCCTAAGGTGTGCAGAAAAGGTTGCCTAAGTTGTGCGGAAAATGTCTTCTTCAAGCGGAAATGGCTTTTTTTTTTTTCATCCTTCGTTTCAGCATCAGCACTAGGAGCTACACAAGCCCTGGTGACCGCTGTGATCTGTACCGTCCTCTCGGTATCGACAACAGCCACACCTGGAACTGGAGGTTTGGCTGCAAACAACGTCGAGCCGCCGGAGAAGGTAGGCGACTTTCAGAAACACAGGAAATAAGTTTGTTGCCCATAAGAACGCATGTCGAATTGGCTGAACTTTGTTGCTGTGAATACGCACAGCGCCGCTGTTTGAGAGGACCTCCTGAGTGGCTAACAGAACTTGGATTTCAGAGTACAAAAGCGACCCACAGACTGGTTCGTAAAAAAAATGTCATGCTGGAAAATTTAGCCGGAGGGGCAAAGGAAGAAAAGGTTGGAAGGTCAACCAGAAGCAAGTCCAGCTTGCTGCCCTGCTTTAGTGAAAGAAGATTCAGAGATGAAAAGAGGGAAGCAAGTTGTTAGTATGCATAAGATGCAGGAAAAATTAACAACACCGCTGCTTTCCGTGCACACCTGGCCTGAGATATGCATATGACCTAGGTAAAATTAACAAGAACATTTATCGTCGGACCAGTCCTATTTTTAGTACGCTGCGGGCAACACGACGGCGATTCCCCTTGTGTCTGGGTTACTCGCAGAGGGTCCAAAATACTTGTAATTTATTACTTTTCTGAAAAAAAAACCACAACGTCATTAATTTGTAGATTCAATCAAGGCTCAGTAACCATTAACATAAAGGGGTATTGAACCAGTTCATGTTTAGTTCATTTTTCCGAGTGTGTAGAGTGCGATTAATATAGCAGAAATGGTTAAATTTAAGAAGAAAAACAACATTTCATTCTCTCTTAGGCATATGCGTCACACCTCGGCGACTCTAATCCCCACAAATATGCTGCACTTTTGCCACTGAATTTTCGCCGCCTTGCGTGCGCCGGGATCGCAATACAACGAGTGCGCAGATATGTGGCGCAACATTCTGACACAACAGGCTTTAGTTCTCGTGCCAGAGCACGAACATGCAGCGCAAGCGGCGAACAGACTCCTTTAGTTAGTGGTACATACTATGATAGGAGCTACGCCACTTGTCATGCGCAGCCGGCTGTCAGAAGATACCAACATTCTTCTGAGCTGTTCGGCCACACAGCACTTCAAACAGAACCGCTGGAATACTTGAGACCAGTTTGCCTCGATACAACCAAGAAAGTACCAAACCAAACCAAGTAGAGTCGACAGGTAAGGCAAAGCAAACACGGTCGTGCTAGCGCCCGTCTTGTATGTTTCACTGTCTGCGATTCTCTCGCGTGTTCCGCGCTATCTTCAAGTTTTTTTCATACGTGTCGCTTTCCCGTACTCCTACACTGCACATGAAAGCACGCGCTAGACTGCTCCTCCGTGTGCGTGAAAAGCAAGGATAGGCGGATCGGACAGAGGATGGAGAAGCGGGTGGTAAAGCTGGAAAGAAGTAGACCATGGCGAGTGAGATATCCTAAGGCTCTTGCAGGAATGAGAGCACTCGCAGAGTCGAACGCCAAAACATGAGCTCGGGACGCTCACGAAGAGGAAAGATGAGACTGGCATAGCTTACTGAACCTGCATGCAAAGTGTCTAAACTGGAGCTTATCCGTTGTAACGTTATTTTTAATCATACACATGCGTACTGCATATAAATTAGAACCACAGGAGAACACTATTTGACTAACACTAACGAAAGCTTCTATCTTCTAGTATGCCCTAACGGTGTATTTTCAAATGCGAGGAGACCAAGTTTATCTGAAGACGATCGACCTGACAGCAACATTCAAATTGAGCATTTGTGTGAAAACATTGCTAGAGACAACATTAAAAAAAGCCTGAAGACTTTCAAAAAAGAAGCACATTGCGCCTTTCACTCGAGCGACGGAAGGTGTTACGGCTCTTACAATTACATATATAGTCCCGTCAACTCTCATCTTCTCTGTCATTCTCTTAGTATTTTATTACCGTGTACGCTATTTACGTGGGCACACATAATTTGTTTTTGTTTTCTTTAATTTCCTGCCCACTTATATCTCCTTCAGTGCATGCTAGCGAAACAGACGTAACATGGTTAGTTAAAGTTGCTCATGTAGGTACATAGCTAAAGGAATCCTCTCCGAAGCATCAGCCAGCCAGGCGGCATTGTCGGGTGCTGGAATGGAGGCGACCGCAAACCTCTGCTCTCCATCTGCGTGGTTAACCTCCCTGCCTATGCGATGCATTTTTTCTCTTGGTTCGCCCTCAAGGCCGACATCTCCTCCTTTCCTCTCATAAAATGTTATCTTCTTCTTATTTCTTATTTCTAAAAACCACATCGAACGCAATGGGCTGTTCTGCTACCCTCACGCATGGGTAATTAGACAACAATCCTTTTCTTTAAATAAATGTAATTGAAGGAGAGGTTGGTGCCCATGTGCGGCGCCGGCTACTGCTCTTCTCTTACAGGGTGGCTTACATCACAGAGTTTTGAACTGTTCATCAAAGTGAATGAATAGAAGCACTCGGGCACTGACGCACATATCACATCACATCACACATATAAAGTCACTTTTCCAGTACAACTGTCCATTAAACGAGACATTCATCGATTACAAATGTTCACACATCAGCACCATCCACACAGTCAAGTTCAACGCGATCACATAGCGCATACTGATATGTTCACACATCAGCACCATCCACACAGTCAAGTTCAACGCGATCACATAGCGCATACTGATCGCAGACTGTCTCTTAATTGCTGCACCTTAACCACAACGGATAACTGTCCTACTGCACCTAACGGTGACCGCAGGTGGTGAACCCCGGCGAGAGCCTCAGCATCCCATGCTTCCTGGAGACACCCGGCGGCAGCGTGCAATGGATGCGTAACGGGCACCCTGTGGTTCTCGACCTGGGTTCGGGAGGAGCAGGCAGCCGTCGCCAGTGGAACATCTCGCGCGATGGCACTGCCGCACTCACCATCACGCAGGTGACACGAGCTGACGACGGCTTGTGGGAGTGCCGAGAGTTCGCCGACGACGATTCCGTCAGGAGGGTGACCAAGGTGCTAAAGCTCGTCGTCACGGGTGAGACATACCGAACTATACCGAGGGCGTACGTACCGGCTACATTAAGATCTTGTTTCCTCGCTCTAAGCGCGCCGTCACACTCGAAAGTCGGAACACCTGATGGAAACACTAGCATTTTTTTATGCGGTGTCGTCGATTTCATAATATGCGGCTTGAGTAACACTGGCAAAATATTCCTTGTTCTACGTGCAGAACTCGTTGAACCATTAGGCTTCGCAAAGGCTGTCACATAATATTTCTTTACTGTTTTTTAGGCAATAATGTTCGGTAAAACCACGGGGATCTACAGGCACCTCTGCAAAAGCTTTATGATATCTTGTCGAGATTTTATAGGGCATCGCCAGCTAAGTTCTTTAACACTTTGCTAAAGCAGCTGCGATGAAATTTCTGCCAGAACAGCGCTGTTGATCGCCAAAGAAAAACTAGCGGTTCTAATCAAGTTTAGGCCTGCCTTTTCGTGACTGCAGTTTGTTCAGGCTTTCCTTTTGTTGGCGATTGAAGAAGCACGCTTAAAAATGTAGGCTATGCAAACAAAACGACACGCACTATAGGATCGCTAATTTCACAACTAGAAAATGGTCTATATATTCCAAATAAAGCAATAACGACCTGTCCAAATAGCAGCATTGTTCGAGCGTGGGCGTGCGTAGGCGTCAAGGCACCCTCAGTAATTCTTAAACAAACCCGTGTATTGCAGGAAACAAAAGAACTATAGCACAAGTCGTAAAGCAAGATGGCATCGGCTGTTCGTTGTCCGATAACTTCTGCAAGCGATGAAGTTTCTACATCCCTTGAGATGAACTTACTCAAACTAAGAGTGGGCGCTTTGACTTATCCGCGACGTCAATATACGCCTTCTTTACTTCGTTATACTTCGTTATACTTCGCTATACTTCGTTATACTTCGCACTTCGTTTACACTTCGGCACTGGCGCCAAGACGGACACTTACGCGTACGCGAAGGCTCTTACGTCATCTCCAAGAAAGTCGAGCATAAAGGACGAGATGGCACGTCGGCTTAATTGGATATAGATAATGAAGAGTATATATAACATAGCTGGATGTAAAAAGATGGGAGTATGTTTGTCCTGTCGGTAATTGAATAGCACCAACTCACTGTACGGCTCAGATTCCGCCTTCGCTAGCACTTTAATCTGTCATTTTATTCTGTGCGTCTTTATCGGCCATCGCACATCCTGAGAAATCGAGTTTCTCACAATAATATCTAGAGGGAAACGCGGCGCCACCGTCTATGTCAGGTTATTAATGGGCGCTGTGATGTGTTGGGAATGACTGTATATGCGTATGATGAGCCTTTTGTTGGCTGGCTTGGTCTCAAAGACTTGGCCTCAAACGTGGATAAAACTGCATAAATGAATGTTTTCTATCACATAACCTTCATATACCGCTCTCGTTCACCTCTACTACGCGTTACAGTAAAATGTTCCTTACCTTAGGGGCGTAATCAAAAGGTGGTGATGGTGGTGCTATCATGGACACTGTCATATTTCGCTATATTGTCAAGTTTGTCATCTTGTCAGCTCTGGTTGGACCCAGAGGACTGCTACCGGCTCTTCTCATTTTCTCAAAAGTGCCGTCATTGCAGGATTTGACAATATGGCGGATCACCCCCACCATCGCCTTAGGCTGTTGTGGTTGTGGTGTCGCAGAGTAAACGAACACAAACCGAGTATGAAGTCGGTAGCTGCAATCGCCCAAATTTCAGCTTGTTTCTTTTTTCATTGCCAACAATGCATCCAAAACAGGCCAAAGAAGATCGCTAACAAAATTTTGTACCTGGCGCCCTCAGGTGCAGCGATAAAATCACTCACTCAGGTAATTCCGCCATGCAGGCGCTCCTGAAGAGCCGTTTCTCACGGTGAGCGGCGAGCGGCTGCAAGAGGCCTCCCGAGTCACCGTCCAGGAGCGCGAGGAGGTAGAGGTTGGCTGCGTGGCGCGCCGTGCCGTGCCCGCCGTCCGAAACATGCACTGGATGCTGGGAGAGACGAACATGACCGGCGCCAGCCAGCTGTTCGTCGAGTTCTCTCCGCAGGAGGACTCGTACACCACGCGCAGTGTGCTCAGCCTCAACGCATCGCGGGACCTGCACGGCCTCCAGCTCTCTTGCCACGTGTACCACGTGTCTTGGCCAACCTCCACGGCTGTAGCCGCCTCACTTGACGTTCTATGTGAGTGCCCACCGACGTTGTCTTAACTCCCTCTTCACCATTACGTCGTGGCAGATACAAAGGGACATTCATAGAATACAGCCTAATTGCGGCGTCTGGGCTGACAAGTGTCTAAGACAGCCATTAGGTATACTGTGAGAACGAGCGCAGTGCTACACGGTCGAACGTCGGATAGACAGGTGATGGAAGTTACTTTAAATTTATGATCTAACCGCACCTTATCCATCCTTCCTTGTCTGAACGAAACATTAATATTCTTCGCCTTAGTAAAGCACTGCTTCTTGCCTATTTTTTACGAAACTTTATATAAAAAGTAGCAATTTCTAGGGTTTTGTTCATAAACCGAAATATACATATGACACAAGGCGTAATAGAGTACACTGCAGGAATCT
The DNA here is from genome assembly GCA_013339685.2 of Hyalomma asiaticum. Lineage (NCBI taxonomy): Eukaryota > Metazoa > Arthropoda > Arachnida > Ixodida > Ixodidae > Hyalomma > Hyalomma asiaticum. The sequence goes on from CM023485.1 coordinate 49,917,112, forward strand.
TGACACCGTAGAACACTTGGTGCGTAAGTATAACGCATGATTCTATGCTGCTATGGTTTAAGCGAAATGTATTTTCATGCCAGCGACTTGCTCAGAAATTGAGGAGGGGGAATAAAGTACATTTAAAGCTAGTCTGACAGTTTCTCTCGTCCATATATTTTTTGTCCTTTTCCGTGAAGTTTGAAAGCCCAGAGATCGAGTGTGCCTGCGAAGCTCCCATTTTTCTCAACTTGCACCTAGACCTGAAGAAGGTGTCGTAGATTAGGTCGAGCAGCGGGTCGTAGTAGTGGCACGTTCGCTTATTGTAAGCCACGCGTCTGGAGAGATCAGTAAACGGCATTTTTATCTCTACTTCAAGATGTGCCGTCCTTCTCGATCTCCCGGGAGCCCGATTTCGGTTTCCCGATCCTGGAGAAGATGCCGGTGTCGCTGCATTGCGCCGTGGACGCCAATCCACCGTGCGCCCCGCGATGGCTGAAAGACGACAAGCCGCCCCCAGTGCCGCAGAGTCCCGACGGATACCTCAACTTCTCGGCCATCGAGCGCCAGCACGCCGGTTGGTACCGCTGCGTAGCCGTCCATCGCCTAGGAACGTTCGCCTCGTTCGGATACTACCTCAATGTGCGATGTAAGTATGTGGATTGAGTGGACGTTTGCACTCGCAATATATGACTGCGTGAAGCAGGTATGAATCGCCGCAAGAGATTTGAGGGGCAATTCAAGGAAAAAAACAGCAGAAACGCTTCTAGTTTTTCTTTGTCTTAAGAAAACACACGGGAACTTCAGTTAAATACAGCAGGCTATCACTAAACAAGGCGGGACTGTTCGGCTTGTTTACAACTGTGAAGCAGCACATAGGTCCTTCGGGCCAATATTGTTTACGTAGGTGATTTAGGCCTCTAATATAGAATCACATTGACCCATCATATCCAAATGTTAAGCTAATTGAAAACCTTTCTTTCATTCTTCCGACTCGTGTACGTAACTACGCGTGGCCAGAAGCTGTTCAGAAATGTATACGCGTAACATAGTTCTATCCAGAAACGAGCCGAATACCTGTACTGGTACAGAAGGATTCCAACTGTGTCGTCACAGAGAACATCCAGTAGCACTCATGAAATGGTTCCTGCCTCCGAGCTTTGATGCTGCCGCCTCCGTCTCCTGCTAGCTTTACCTTTCAATGCGGTGCATTTGTCTGGCATTTCCTTTTAATAAGTCCGGCCCACGTGTTCCACTAAAGCCGCCATCTGTACACACAAGCAATATACACCGCTCTGTCGAAAGACCCCAACGCTGCCTTCACTTTGTATGATTTTTTGATATGCGTGAAAATAAAGCGGAAACAAAGGATCAACCTTCCGAGGAACAAAGGATTTCAGAACCACGTCAGCGCGTCCTAGCGAGTTGCTCTCTTTTTGATCGACGAAGTTTTCCAGAAAGAGAAAAGTAGTGGGCAAGCTGCGACTAACTTTCAACAAACCAGTCAACTGCTGTCGCGCCGGTTTATTCCTCTTTCTGTCCAGCTAACGGAGCTCGCTAAGCGAAGGCGCTATTACAATGGCCATTTGCCTCAAGAAATGTGTCTCTCGAGGCTTCAGGAAAGGAGTAAAGCACTTACGTCTCACATAAAGCAACAAAAGAGCAGTTTCCATCGCTGCCTTTAACGCAGCCCATTTTAACAATACAAAAAGTTAGGCGTATAAAGGAACGTCGCTTCCGCTCTTAACCGGGCCTTTTGTTGGCGTGAAGAGGGCGGTGTGTCTTTTACGGGACGTGGAGCAGATGTCGCGTTGTCGCTTGGAAGATTTGACGACGCCGCATGCGCCGTCCTCTCAGCGTGTCCTACGATCCCTTTCCTGTTCTCTTCTAATTACTTTGCTTTGGCTGCGCCCCTAGATGTTACAGGAGTGTCTGGCCGCCAGTAAGCAAACGAAGAAAAAGATGCAGAAGCCTACACGTTAAAAATGAAAAAAAAAAAGGACATCATACAAGAATAGTTTTCACTGCCACGTGCCTTCGCTCTGGCAGCAGAACGACAAGGAGGAAACGCTCTTTTACGGTATCGCTTGTCTTGTCATCGGCTTCATACGCATCTCGTAGCGCTGCGCGCTATTTAACGTTATAATATGTATCAGGTAGGACAGACTCCTACAAGTGTGGAGAACGAGTGCAGTTCCTAGTGATTAGGCATATGGTCTCTATATATATATATAATTCAAATATTATATTATTATTATTATTATTATTATTATTATTATTATTATTATTATTATTATTATTATTATTATTATTATTATTATTATTATTATTATTATTAAAGAATGTTGACGACCACCTTCCGGGTGGCATTTATATGAAGCTTCATCGCAGCTACGAGCGCGTGGCATAAGTGCGCTTGTATCTTTTTCTTATTTATCACTTTGCGGTATTGTAAACATAAACAATAAACGGTGACGTAAGCACATAAACGAAGCGTGCGGACGTGCCACTCGCGCTGGAACACAAGAGTCTTTGCCCTGGGGGATGAGGCGAACAGCACCCTCGATAGTGGCAACATTCAGTGGACTCGCTCACGACGGCCGCAGTGACAGCGGACACTCTCGTAGAGGCACACTGGCCCGATAAAGAAGGTGTAAGTGAGCTTCGTAACTGGAGAAATTAATCGAACAGTCATTTTATTTTATGCACAATCGCAGTTTGGCAAGATGCTATGGCCGATAGAGGAGCGAGTATTAAGTGATTCCTCTTGAAGTCAGAGAGATAGGAGCACGAAGTAATCACGGTTACTGTCCCTCGGCTGGGAGCACTTCTGCCGCACTGCTCTAGGGAAGAAGGGACGATAAGAAGAAAATAGAAGGAAAATTCAAAGTAGTCTGTCTGTCTGTCTGTCTTGTGGGGTTTAACGTCCCAAAACCAGCTCTGATTATGAGAGGCGCTGAAGTGGAGGGCTCCGGGAATTTCGACCACCTGGGGTCCCTTAACGTGCACTGACATCGCACAGCACACGGGCCTCAACATTTCGCCTCCATCGAAATGCAGCCGCAGCAGCCGGGATTCGATCCCGCGACCCTCGGATCAGCAGCCGAGTACCATAGCCACTAGACCACCGTGGCGGGGCGAGTTCAGAGTAGCAGCAGCAAAGAAGGCGCCTAGGGTGCGGTGGGCGTTAATGACCGTCGACCAGCTGGTGCGATCTACGAAGTTAAGGGGCACGGCAAAGGCCCCTTAACCCGTCATTTCTTGTAGCAGGTATGATGATATATCTCCTCAAGCATATGAAGCAGGGGTGACCACGCTTGTGGTAACAATTTAGCTGATCGTCCATGAACAGCTTAGCCGAGGTAAACATATTCTCAAGACAAATGTTGTCACGTCTCAATGGCACCTCATTCCGCGCACGGCGACAGCTGTGAAACGAGGGATCCGGAAAGGTAACAGGAGAGTTGTTTGGAAGCGTCTGTGGGGTTGAAGGAATGGGAACGGTAGGTGCTCCTATATCTAGCATCGTATCTGTATGCCTATCGGTACGAGGGGTTCACTATCATACCTCGCGGTGTCTCTATGTCCCCTATGCCTACCTTCTGTACAAATGAATGATAAAGTTCGCTTGGAAGCATGCCGTGCGTGCAACTCGTTCTAACGATCTCGGGCATTTTGATGCAGATGGTCCCGAGATTGTCGAGCAGCCACCGTCGCAGGTGTCAGCCGATTTCGGAGAGCCCGTGCAGCTGGACTGCAAGGCTGACGGCAAGCCGCCCCCTTCGTACTGCTGGACGCGCGTGAGATCGGGCCGGCTGGAAAGCATGACCTCCGAGAGCTCCCTTCTCCTCGATCCGGTGCTGTACTCGGACGCCGGCAGCTACCAGTGTACGGCAACAAATCACGTTGGATGGAAAGAAGAACGGGCACGCACCAGAAACATCCTTCTCACGATATCAGGTTGGCTGCTGACAGCTTGCGAATAATGCATGCTATTGGGAAAGATGGTTTGGGTGAGCTTGCAACGTGGAGGAAAGTTCGTAATACTGGTGCCACGTAGGCACTTTTTGACCGCAATGATCCGGGGCAATCCGGATTAGGCTTGATGCTAATAAGAGAGTGCTAGGATGTAGCTCTTAATCGCGACCAGGCCCTATCGAAATCAAGACCATCGTGATCTGCGCTTCGCGATTTGACAGGCGTCTTCGTGAAATTCAATCCAAGTTAGTCTGGACCATGTAGCAGAGACCACTGTTTATCGCGATCTAGAAATACGATTTCGATTGGCGTTGATCACGACTAAAAGTGTCCCTGTGACACCAGTATCAAAGGGGGCATTGTCATCAACTCTTATGCACCAATAAACTACAAAGGCTGCGCAATATGGTTTTCTCGGAAAATTTCGCAATTGAAGAAAAAAAGTATTAGCCTGACCTGGCTATCAAAGTCGGGGCCAACGTCTTCCTTAATTGATGTACGGATTTTTCTAGTATTTTCGTGCTATATACTCTCTGACGGAAGACAGATTTTTATTTTATAATTTGGGGCTAACGCACGTGTAATTTTAAGTAGCCAGAGACACAGCATCTAAGCTATAGGACAGCGCGCTCGGTTAAGTGGGGTGTACTACGTCTCCGCAAAGTTATTCAGCCGCTACGTGTTGCATAATAGATGGGTACGGTATTTCTGGCATTTCCGTAGCACGAACTACGAAGGTATTCTGGTTAATAGCGCGGCCATCACCATGCCTTGGATGTGAATGTGGTTTAACCTTGGTCATACACGTACTTTTCTCGACGCCATTAACTCAGGGCAACGTGCTCCAACGTGCTCCGATCAAATCTGCCGAGGGAATACCACGGTTCCTGCCACCTGCATACGATATCGAAGGTGACGAGAAAAACAAAATACTGGCCACGAAAGGCACAACGACATCATTTGAAAAATATCGAAGGCTCGTCATTCGCGCATTAGCGGGGCCTGGAAATCAGAGCCTGCTTGAGTTTGCTTCGACGACTTTCAGCGAGCTCAGCTGCATCGGTAATTAACCTTACCTACCCAAATGTCCACGTTCTCTTTCTACGCAGGCCGACCCGACGTCCGAGCGATAAACAAAACACTAATGGCAATTGTGGGGAAGCCTGTCAAGATCACGGTACTCGTCTGCGCCAATCCACCACCGACACGAGCTTACTGGATCGTGAGGCGCGTACTTCTCAGCCCTGGAGACGCGTCCCACTCCCACTACGTCGCCAAGAACTACAGTGTGAGTTTCAATAGGGTTTTACACTTGGGTTTGTTGGTTCTGCATTAAGACGGATAGTGTTTCGCGGGAAACGTGGATAAAGGAAGAGACACGACGGCAGACCAGTTAGTGTGTAAGTGTCGGCGAAGATGCAGGCGCACAATATTCGTAGAAAACAAGCACAACTATAAGAATGTGCAGCTCTTCAAAATATATTATAACACGAAGAGCATTCCAAGAAAGATCGCTCTACCGCATGCGGAACTGTGACTGATAAAGCACGCGACATCGTATGCGTACGCGATAACGTACGGGATAACGTACCGTAGAATCCCCTACAAAAATGCTATATATGGCGATATCAGGAATTGGGCAAATGTGGCTACATAAGGCATGTGCCCCTATGTGGCCGTATTTGCCCAAATCATGATAGAAACATGTGGCAATGAAAGACACACACGAAGAATGCCACGTAAGACTCTGATGCGTATTGGGCAAATACGGCCAAATACAGACACGTGTCACATGTAGCCAGATATGCTAATGGCCATATATGCGTATCTGGCTATACATGGCACGTGTCCGTACGTGGTCGTATTTGCCCAATATGTATCAGAGTCTTGCATGGCATTCCTCGTGTTCGTGTTTCATCGCCAGATATGTTTCTGTCACGATTTGGGCAAATACGGCCAAATACGGATAAGTGCCATATATAGCCACACTTGCCCAATTCCTGATATCGCCATACATAGCATTTTTGTAAGGGATAGTTCGATAGCAAGGCGAGTATCAGGGATATGGGATATGGTATTCTGTTCTGGAAGATTTTCATGCTCAAATGAGTAAGTGATAGACACTTAAAGAAGTGGCAGATAGGGATAAGCAAGGACAATAATGACTAGAAAGCAAACCCCTTCTCATATGTAACTCTCCACCCAATTATATTCAATAAACTGAAACTGGAACGAGCATTGTTAACACTGATCCAGCAAAGAAGTATTTTAAAACATGTAATACCGCGTTAGAATTTCGTCACAGTGGGAAAACAGGAGCTGTGCTCGACATATCTGTGGCCGCATAGCTAGTAATTGATAAGTAAATATGCGATCTGAGGGTTGAGTTGGTAGTTTAAATATTGAAACAAATTGTGTAAGCATTCTTCTTTTTCAGTGATGCCTATGAGCCACGTAACATTCTGTTAAGACAGAACAAAATGATTTGCAAGCAGTGCTTCAGGTTGATTTAGATCGAAGGTATATATAACTCTACCTTAGAACTAGTGTCGTAGTTATGAGAACGGAACTCGCGCAGTCTGACTTCTCACTCGGTCATTCATGTTTCTTGCGTGTTTTCCGCTGCCATTGCACAAGTTTTGCAACTGATTTTTTATTTGTGTGTTGTTGTTTTTCCAGAGTGCCGACACGCCGTTTTGTAGAACCACGTCTCTCGAGATTAGATCAGTTCATCCCGAAGACGGCGGAGAAATACTGTTTGTTGCGAGAAATCCCAAAGGCATTGACGATGCAGTCATACTCCTCAACGTCACGCATCAAGCAAGTTTGTCATTCACTGAGGAAATCTCCTTTGCAGGTAATAAGCACGCTTACGCGCCTTCGGTACCGGTTGCCAAAAAAGGCAATCATGAAAGCAGAAAACCATAAACACTAACCAGTCATCGAGCACGATAGAAGTGGTGTGAGAAAGAAAATGCACGCTAGCATCGCACAAAAGTTGGTGGTTGGTATGGTGCACATGCACCACGGTTTTTAATTCCTTTTATTATAAGACCTACGACAATTATATCATTTTAGGGTATGTTTCACATTTTAGAATGTTTACTGCGTTTTGCTTATTCACCATGTTTATTCGAGTTTTACGTTTATGTTTAGTTTTATCTTATTCCTTGATTTTTCTGTTTGTATTTTCATATATATTAGTCTACATTCTATATCAGTCTTTTTTATCTGTCTTTATGTGTATCCAAAAGCACGTTAGCTCTGAATACTCCTATCTCCAATATAGTGCTACGTAATTTTTCTTCTTTTTGTTTCGGAGAGACGTTTCCGGAGAACTGGCCGTATACTTCTTGCGCTGTAAAAAGTGTGATCAACCAGATGAAAAAATTACAACTTATTTCAGTTTCTGGAAGCCGCTCTCATCTTTCCTGCATTTCCGGAATATTTCAACAGCACTGAGCGGAATGTTCACGAACGCGTTAAAGCATTAAGCTTACGCACAACCACTTCCAAGCTTCTGCTAGATCACGCAAGTTCAGTGTTAGTCAGGAAACCTGAAAGTTTGTGGCATTAAAACAGACAATTCTGAAGAGGTCTAACCAAACAGGCTTGATACATAATACACGAACGCTATTGCTCTACCCTTTCAGAAAAGCGAGGACATGGCTGGCTATTTCAAACATGTGTGAGCTTATCTTTAGTCCTTTTCAACACCTTGAGAAGCGGTGGAAGCTGACACGCATTTTAGGGTAAGTTCTCGTACTGCATGCGCGCTGTCTGCTGAAACTTCAAATCGAGTTGCAAAAGCTTTATTTACCAGCCAGCCTCAAATTTGCTCATGCAGATGGAACTACCGAACGAAACTACCTGCATGTAGCATGTCTGCATGTAGCGTTTAAGAGTGTGGTTATGTGTGTGTACTTATTTCATCGCAGTAATTTTTGCAATGTTTTGATTGCGGGATGGTATGCACGAAGCTTCGAGCATGAAGTTTCCGAAGAAGCTCTTATTGGTTACCAGTCTTTTTTGATATCCAAAGTCGTTACACCATCGTTAGGTCCGCCCACCAGATACCATCTTTACTTTAATCCTATCTTCCTGTAGAGGTCATAGGAACTCCAAAATAAGAAGTTGTACCACCTCAAAGGGGAAACCCGAGAAAACGGAGGCTATCCAAGACTCACTGTAAAGGTAAGCATTATTTTCTGTAATAAGCTACTATCTGCCTCTCAGAAACATGGCATTCTCCATGCTTGTGAAATAGGCTGTGACAGTAGCTATCGTGAAAATTTAGCAACGTCGTAAATAATATAGGTTAGCGTTCTGATTACTGAACGGTTCCGGATTACTGAAACTTGAAACTTCCGGCGGTGTCTGCAGGAGAAACGAAAAGATTCCCAAGGTGCGATAAATGCTGCGCATCGTCCGCAGTCATGCTTAAGAATCAGATTGCTTCATTTTCTGAATTACAGACTATTCCTGCCGCTATACCGTCCATTGTTCCTGCATGTTGCGGGCTTGATCATGTCATTGGATATATCTACATAGTTTTTTTTTCTTACTCCCTCTCGCATATCTAATGTTACTCGCATAATATTTTGTTCCCCTTAAAATAAATGGAAGTTAATCTGGCTTTGAACGCCCCAATTCAACACGTGGTCTACGAAGAAACTCAACGGGAAAACACTAATAATGCGTACCATCCTCGCCATATTTTTTTAAATTTTTTCTTTTCGCCAGCATTTTTCTGCGTTGCAAATATTGCTCCTATAATTACTGACTCGTCAAACGGGTGCAATGGTTGCGGCATATGCTTGATGCTTGGCATTTTGAAATCCGTGAGAGAGAGAGTGATTTTATTTTTCTGTCTTTACAGCCTATTTTGACTCCCCAAATTTCAAGCGCGGAAATATTGAACGACACCAAATTTCAAGAATGGGTCAACACAGGGATCTTGTCCCGGATAATTCCCCGTGTTTTGGGTCTGTGTTGTGGCGAAGCAGCTGCCGACATGTGAAAGCTAAAAAAAAGAACTTGCAGTGTTTTCGTCCTGCACCTTGTAATGAAAAAAAAAAATGAATACATGGTATTTTGTGAAGTTTGCCACGTCTGTGTTAATTTTGTGTACATTTACTTTTTCATAGCGATAGCTTGAGTATGTCCACATTATGTGCTTTGTGTAGATAGAAGAGCGCAACAACTTCCATATACATCTTCGAATTCTCATTAATTACGATCACGCATCTTGCGCGATATAGACGAAGGTACTCTCGAACACACTGTACACCAAAAGGCAAATACTACACATACAGCACTAAATAGACGTAAAATGTTATACCACATGGTACAACTTTAATTCAAATGTATAATTCGATAAGGGCTGACAGTTGAACTTCCGCGACAAAATACGTGCTTTACGATAACCGCTATATACAAAGGTTGTCGACAAATAATCACTGCTCATAAGTTAGTGTGAATGCAAAGCCCACAGAAACGCGAATTTTCTGTCTGCTTCCACCAGAATTCGAGCACAGAAGCTGGGATTGTAATCCGTGATCTCGATTTCCGCAACACAATAAAGTGCTGTCATTGGATCACCACAGGTAACATTTTTATAAAGAGCATCCACATGACGTCATGGTTACCTTTTCTTCCCATATTCATAGTTTCTACTGTTGTTGCCGACAAACAAATTGAGACAAAGAGCAGGCTTTCGCTGTGATGGCAGTACGACATATGGTGCTGTTGACGTCGGTAAGTTAGCGTAGTTTTGCGTCTTTACATTAATGAAAAAGCGCTTGGGAGCAGGTTAAGTCAGCAAAAAGGTTCATCTCGTGATTTCTCGAAGATTTTCTTCCCCTTCTTTTACATATGAAAGCATCTGCACCAGATTCATCTTCAGTTAACATGAAATTACCATCCACTAATATATATATATATGTTGTCTTTATTTCGGCAACGCAGAATTGGTGGAAGTTTGCTCAAGTAGACACGAGTTGTTTCAACAAGGCTGAGCAATATACTCAATGTCGCAGGGTAACTAGAACTACAAAATATGAGTTCATTCACCAAAGTTAATACCCCTACTGGACTGGCGACCTGTTTTCACGCTCGAAGGCACACGGGCACTGTTGTGCAAAACACGGAATGCTTTTCACAATAGAAACGGTCGGAACGCTTGTTATTCGGCAGAAATAAATCAAGTTTACGCTCAAACGTGTTCCTCCAGTGCTTTCAAGCTGTAATTTCCATATGACGAAGGCTATTGCATCAAACCATGTAATATTGTGCGATACCAAGAAAAAAGGTGTCTGGTCCATATCGCTTGGCCAAAGACACCTGCATCGAAGTCATACTTTGTTACCATCTATATATTTTGTCCATAGAAAACAAAAGAAAAACACCTTTCTCTTGATACGCTCCCTTTCATTCCACAGGTTTGTTTTGTGTTTATTCTGTTTTCCGCAGTCTGTCTCTAAGTGCAAGATATTTCTGTTTCTCTAAGCATTCTTTTTCGTGGCCAAGCTACGCGTCTATCTGTTTCTTTCTAACATACAACAGACGCTGGATCGCACGAAATGTAAGTCAATGTCCTATAGAGAACGACACTCATCCTTTCGGCATTGGGACAGTTGCCGCAATCCCTATTTATTGCGCTTTCAGTGTTCTTTTCGCAGCCAGAGACAGTAGGATCTTATTCCGGCGTCACTGTAGACGTCAGAGAAAGAATACAACTTGTGTACTATTGCATGGTTTAGAATAGAAACAGATACCGTGGATAGGAGCAAAGGAGAGAAAGAAGCGATACGCAACCTTGGGAAATCAACTGTTTTGCTGTGCAACGCCACTTGAGTTGAATTGCGCCACCGTTCGGAACGGCTCTACAGCATATTCCGCCTAGTCGGATAGAAAAAAAAAAGTTGGGGGAGGTCGTCGCAGGCATTGTTTTTGAATATCGATCTTGAAAACGTGGACAGCATGGTGAAACGACAGCTTGTTACCGAAACGCCGTCCACATTTCATCCGGTTGCTCAACGCATCCGTTTCAAGAAAAATCACACGAGCCTAACGGCAGAGCGTGTGGAATATTTTCCCGACACTTCGTGGTTTTCTGGAAAGTGTGGCAACCAGGACAAGAAAAAGCTGGGAAGACGCTGGACGAGTCCGCATCGCCTCCTCGTAACAGAATTATGTTTTCGCGTTCATTCAAACTACAGTTCGAGCCATCATTTGTGTAGGTGTTAAGGCGTGGTTTACAATTTTTCTGGTGGATTTTACTTTTAAAAGATGTATGCGAAGTACCTCATTCGCTCGGCCTGCCGGCGTCTCTGGCCGGCGCATCCTGTCGCCTGTCACGGTTAGAGTAACTGGTCAAATCATAGAAAAACGAGAGTATAACTTCTCAAAACCCACTCATCGTAAACTAATATGATTTAAACTACTTTATTATAAAGGAATAAACAGGATTAATTGCGTTAGTAGACAGTACTTTGTTAATTGCATTAATGGGCAGTAATGGGCAGTAATTTGTTAAATTATGTTGCGAATATCTTGCTTCTCGTTGTGTATTTATGGTAACAGTACTGAGCTGTAGCACAGAAATTTTGTAACGTGTACCATATTGTCTCGTCGATACACCGTGACGGAAAAGCATGATCATGCTGTTTAATAATTTCACGTCGCTGGCCTGTTGCAATACATGCAAAGAGAATAACTACACCCTGAACTACCGTTTTCTTTTTCGGTTGCAAAGCGGGTGCATGTGTTTCAGTGTGCTAAAAGGTGTTTTTATATAACGTTACTACACGAACTTCCCTCATGTTTCCTCAGTGAGTGAGACTAGTAGCGAATACGCAATTTTCGGTCCCACAGCCCCCGAATATTTGGCCTTTTCAACCTTTCCTACTCATAGCCGGCTAAGCAAGAATAAGCGTTGGAAACAATATCGCGCTTTAACAGAACCGTGCTTAACTTCCCTCACGAAAGATGCTTTCATGACAAAGGTAGCTCAGACTAGCTCAGACCAAAAAAAAAAAAAACCGTCTCTGATAAACCTGCGCCTTCTTCCTTCCACACGCCATGTACATGACTCGTTTTAGGTGCGCACCAAATGTGCGCATTTTCTTTACATTCCGAAGAAGAAATACGCTCTACAGTTACGGGACGCCGTCATAGGAGGTAAATTGTACACAGCCTTATACTACCTGGTTGCCTGAGGCAAATGACCGCGCTTCGTATCGGAGCAGAGCAAGCAAGCAAAAACAAAAAAAAATAATTGAAACAAATAAAGAAAGAAACCCATACCTCCTTCTATTTCTCGCCCCGTTGGACATCAAAGGCTACGATGGTAAAAAGAAGAATGGAAGGCAATCAGTCGAGTCTGACAAAGTGTGCCTCTGTAGGTCAGGCCCACGCGGAAACATTGCCACGGACCGGAGCAACGTAGCGGAAAGTACATCGCCCAGACGACCGGACTACTTCCGCCCAAGCTTTCTTTGCGCAGTACTCCGGAGCTAGGCCGAGAAGAGTTAAGTGCACGGGCCTCTTACCCTGTTCGTCCGAGCATCATCGGTGAAGCGTGCGAATGGGATCCCCCAAGTGGAGACGGCCCTACGAAAACCTGGGAAATGAAAAGACCACGAAAAGCACACGCTCACGTCGCGGTGGGCAGAAGCCGAGAGACGAGTGAATGAGGCTTCCAACGAGGATCACGCCTGCCTTCGAGCCGCGCTTTCTACAGGCAACAAGACGACTCCTGCCGAATAGTAATAATGAACGCACGGTCATTTCTCTTTGGGTTCTTGTCCTCCTTAGCGAGAACCATAACAGGAAGTCCGCGTTACTTGACCTTTCGCATCAATGCATCAATGCGCGTGTTTTGTTCTTCTCCACACATGGCAACAGGAGTAAGATTCCTCCCTTCCTGATATATTCCTCTATTCGTGTATAGTTCCCGCCGCGAGTGCCGTGTCCTTTTCAACACTTTCATCTTGGCCTACAACAATACTCCGAGTCTGACAGGAGCCCGACCGTTGATGGGGAGAATCGGCGAGCTGGCTGAAAACGCTTGCACATAAAAGATTGTTTTCATACTCCACTTCAGAGGAATTTTCAGAAGTTATGTTCAACCTTCCTAGTCTCGTTTGACACCGTTCATAGCCTTTAAAGAGAATCTGTATGTCTCTATGTTCTGGCGGATCGCGCAAACAGACAAAACGACACGTAACGGAACACTATTACAGCGGAGGACCAATCCCAGGGGCAGTGCAGGGCGTGGAGCAGTGCCTCACACGCGAATTAATATGTGAGTTAGGTGTACCAAACGAGAATTAAGGCGAATCAAAGGCCTACTAAGAGAACTAAAGGGTAGTTGATGTTAATCGAATGGGATATAACTGAATGAAATGTTATTCAACGTCACTCAAAGATGCCCTCAGCGAACCAGAGGTATATTGCACTTAATCAAGCTGTATACGGTTAGTTTCCGAACAAAATGCGTCCGTCTGTAGAGCCGCGGGGACATTGAATAATACAGCGCTGAGCCGATACCACCACGACAGCTTCGCTGGTCATGCTTCTTCACAGATTCAAAGGGCGCTGAATTTCCTTTTCAAAAGTTACACTAGACGTTCTTGGGTGGTGCCTTAAATTTTTCTTCGTAACCGATAGCAGCTTATATGGAGTAAAGAAAAAATTAGTCAAGTTTGCACTAGTGGCCAAAGGCTAGAGAGGCAGCGAAGCTGATGGGGGCTTGGCTGGTCCGGGTTCGTCTCCGGCACAGCCGCATTTCCTCGTGGTCCGAGGCTTCAGGAAGCGCCTCGCAAAGCACTGCGAGGTTCAGCGAACGCTGCTCAAAACTTACGCACCGAGCTCAGCGTAAGGACGTTCGCGTTGAACCACAGACGATGACAGATGTGGTCAGCGTGGCCTTGGTTTGACGCCGTTGCACCCCTTTTGCTGTACTACACTATGCACAAACGCATAGCTCTGCGAGGCGCTGTGCACCGGACAGATCAACGCGCATTGTCCTTGTCTTACTTTTCGTTGTGCTTCCGGCCGCCAGCCGCAGTTTCGCAAGTGCAGTAGTGGGCTGAGGCTCATGTGCGCAAGAGAAGAAAGAAACGCCACACATTGGGCATTGCACAAAGTGCACGCGCACTCTTGGTGCCCTGAACTAGTGATAAAGATAGTTTTATGATACGCACCACACTTTATGTGAGTCAGAAATGCTTCGCATTTAATAAGGTTTTGACGTGTTTTCAGGAACCACAACTGCCCCGTCCTGACTTACTGTACGAAAAAAGTAACCGTGGTCATGCCAGCATCATGAAAAAAAAAAAAATGACAGCCAGCATTGCAGCAAACAGATGTCATAGCCCTTGTCTTCAGATGCGAATTATTTGGACCTTCCCCTTACAAAGTTCTTGGCAGCAGTTTAGGCGACACCCGAGAAGAAATTATTCAAATTTCCATCGTTGCGGAAGAATGTACTCCTCCCTCTTCTCCCGTAATACATCGCCATTGTTAGCTACGTGGTGCTTTATTTGCTCCCTAGTAGAGCTGCAAGACCGCTAAGTGCAGGTTGCCGCAGAGTGAGGAAATCATTATTGCGAATCACGTCTGGCGAGTTAAAGGGATGAGGACCGGCCGAATACGATACGTTAATACTAAGGAACTGAATTTCCGTACGCACGGGTAGTACTAATGCAGTTTATTTTTATTAAGCAAATATAATTTTACTATGACTCTTACGTATTTCAATGCGGACGTTTTCACGGTAATGCCAGCCAATACGTCAAAGCGTCTAGACTGTCCGGCTAACACATCTAGTGAAATTAATAGCAACGTTTCAACGATTTCTTTGGACAACGTACTCAAGCACTGCTTGACCCTTTTGCTGCCTCCATTAAAGTAATCAGGATATCTTCATCGTACGACCACAGCGCGAGATATTTCTGGCGCCGGTTGAGATGCTCTATAAGAGCCAGGACGATTCGGGGGACTTCTCAGTTAGCTTGAGGTTGCGCACTGTAGCTTCTATATCGCGCAGCGGACACGCTTATTTTCCCGGTTCTCTAGACTGTAAACGCAAGTCATTAGACCAGCTGACAAATTTATTTCTCTGTTTACATGTCGTAAATAAAAATCAGCTATAAATCTATAGAAGTCAGATGTTTGTAAGATACTGTTTGTCCGAGAGTTGCCAATAATTTATGTGCTCCTGAATGTGTCAGATATTTCAGGCAGCGAAATGGCAAATAGAAGCGCTCTCTTATAAATTGAAGAGCCTTCCACGTACAAGAAAGTTCAGGCACCGGGTAAAAATATATATATATATCACTCGCGCGTTTATACATAGGTACGAAAAAAAAAACTGAAAAATAGTTCCGTTTGAACCTTGCCAGCGCAGTTATTTTCAAGCACGGAGAAAATTGGCGAAAAGGTCTTCCAGTGCAGGGTTTACATTTTGCTTTATTTTCTTTTTTTTTCAAGCTCTGCTTCCTTCATTAGTCATTTTGCTCACTGGAGTGTTTGCATGTGTTAGGTATTTGTTGCTTATTTTTTATTTCATTAAGCTTAAAGGTGGTACGCCGTTGGTAAAGGTGAGTCCACGTCACTAAATTTCGGCTATTTGAGAAAAAAAATAACAGAGGTAGAACCACATTAACTCTCGATACTAAAAAAAAATACAAGAAGCTAAGGTCCCGGAAACAGTTTTTTTTTTTTTTTTGCCAGCCGGAGCTGGCCACCGTTCAATATTTCGCTGCGTCAGGATTTCACGACAGTGCTTACAGGAGCGAATATGGCACATGTATTCACGGGCTATATGAAAAAAAAAAGAAAAACAAAGATGTATTCGAGAGAATAATTTCAACCAACGACATTGGCTTTGGGGACAGGAAATTGGGCACATTTCATTTAATTTGCAGAAGAAAGAGATGGGATAAAACTAAGCAGGCAAAGCACTTTTTGTATCTTAATAGCGGAGTCTGAAGCTCATTCTTCGTGAGACAGGAAATGAAAGCGTAAATCTTAATTCGCAAAAAAATAAGCCTTGTTTCTGCTTCAAGACAAAGGGCATCAACAACTAAATTCATCTGTTGCGTTTTACCAAGCTCCAGTGAGTGCCCTTCATGGACTTACTACATCAAGCTTCCTGCTAGTTGCGACGTTTCAGTGCCCATTATTTATCGCTCTCCTTCCAACGCATATTATGCTGTGACCTAGCAGCACTAGGCGACACGAGAAATAATACGTTACTGTAGGGTGCACTGACAGTCCACCAACTTGCACTCTGCGACGCCATTGTTAACAAATCCACACTGACAAGCACACTTCACCATACTGCTATGATGGGTATTGCTTTCACCTGCAAGAGGCGCTAGTGTAGAGGGTTGATGGAATGAAACGCTTCAACTGAGAGCTAGACAATGCACGTACAGTTGGCCGCGAAATAAGACGTACTGGGCGAGCACTGTGCACTGCGCAGTGCTCGCGCAGTGCGTATTCAGTGCGCAGTGCTCGAGCAGTGCGCTTACAGCTGCTCTTTTCTTAGGCGGGAAAATATAGGGACCTAAAGTTTACCAATGAACACGCGGCAAGCGTCGCATTCTGTGTTACGAAACAACATGATTCGCTACAGTGCATATCTTAAGACGTAGGTGTGATGTTCAACACCGCGAACGTTTGTTTAGTTATAGAAAATTCAATGACCGACTTTTGTCAAATTATCTGGAAGAGCAAACAAAAAGACATCAGCTAGAAAAAAAAATGAACGACGTCAAAGTAGCCGTATGTCGCAACCGCGCATGCTCATGATGTATCAGAATAATAAGACTAGCTTGCGTTTTGCTTACCGAAACCGCGATATAATTTTGAGGCGGCATAATACGCACAGCGCAATGCACGAGCACATTCCGAAATTTTCACCTTGGCCTTCTAGCGACAAATAATAACTGTTTTTAGGCGGGGTTTTTAGGTGCCGTAACGACGTGTAATTATGAGGCGGGCTCCCGAGTGCAGGGCTCCGGAGTAATTTCTGACCACCTATGCTTCTTTAACTTGCACCCAAGTCTAAGTACATGGGCGTCCCTTACATTTTGCTCCCATCGAATTGCTGTCACTGTGGTCGGGATTCGATCCTGCCACCTCGAGCTTCGTGAGCCAGCATTTAACCGCTAAGCCACCACGGCGGGTCGGGCCGTCTAGTGTCGAGCCCTATGTTGTCGAGAACATTTTTCTGGCGCATTGCTCTGCTGCGCAAGAGCAATGCTCTCGGCACGGCGGAGAGGGCAATTTCTACACGCGCTCACGTGATCCACATTATTCTGCGGCAGACTGCAGTTTCACCTCCACCGTCTTCGGTTCTTTTCACTTCGTGCGACATCGGCTCGCACTTACGTGAGAGCCAAGTTCGGCTTTGGTGGCTGGTCTCGGAGCCACATGATGAGGAGTTCTCTAGCACTGGTGCATACCAGCTGTTATACACTTAATGTTTTCTTGTCGCCTTTCATTTTGTCCGTACAGTACAGATGAAAACTTCATCGCGAGTAGGTAGAGCGTATTACGGCTAGAAAAAGAAAGCGAGAACACGACGCGGAAGTGTACTGGACACTGTCATGCTGATAAACCGAGTTTTTACACATATACGTTCCACTTGAACTTGCTCGGCAGCGCAGCCACAACAGGTCGCCGTGTTATCCCTGTTCAAGTAAAAAGCCACCTATATCTCAAGTAGCATCAGGAGTAAATCTCATTGCCCTCCTTGTCAATGGTCCAAAGCAATACTAACAGACACATTTTGCAGTTTATCGCACTGCTAGTCTATTACGCTATTACACGAATAATGCTCTTCCATGCATTCTATTTCACCCCTTTATTCCTTCCCTCGGCTTAGGTTAGAAAACCGGACGTTCGTCTGGTTAATCTTCCTCTCTTTCTTTGCTTTTCTCTCACTCTCTATCTCTCTCTCTGTCTGTCTGAAGCGCTTGCATGTGGCGCCCTTCTTTTTCAGCCATCTTGCACCACACTACTTGGGCTAAACTGAGCTGCCTTTCTTTGTTTTGCTTTGTTTTATTTTTGCACATTTAGAAAGGACTGCGTAATGTTTACAGCCCCAAACAAAGTTATTCAAATGCGGCGCACATCGAGCAGATCCTAAGCCATTCGAGTTGAATCGTTACAACAATGGGCGGCCTGTTTAGCTTACAATAACAAAGGCGTCTTTCAGCTACCATGATAAAACTCTGCGAAAAGGTTGAGGCTTATGCTATCTATACAAGAGACGCCGGAACCGATTGTGGTCTACTGGTTAGATCATTGAGACCTTGGGTGCTGAAAGGCCGAGGTTCGATCCATCCTCTAGACTCGGAATTCTGTCTTCGTTGTCGTTACAGTATGCGCTGTTTCGCTGAACAAAAGCGGTCAGCTGCACGATCAACATAGCAGGGGAGGGAATACAAAGTGCCGGTTTATGCAACCCTGCAGGCCACGACAAAGAATACGAGCATACGCAAGTAGAACGGAAAAAACTTTTTTTTTGTAACGGACATACAAAATGGAGGCAACTAAAGAGAAAAGAGGAAACCGGGAAATTGCGTGGTGGCACACTACGGTGTTGATTTATGCACCCACTCCATAATATTGCGTACGCAACCACGCGCGGTTGTCGATGTTATCATGCACCGTTCTACATTCCTCTCTTTTCAGCACTTCCATTCAATAAAGCACGATTATATGCACCCGATGGACGCGGTACAATAGAACACTTTCGTCCCATCCATTACAATGCGACGTTCAGTGACACGATATTGTGATTGCACTTATGCGGGTCTTGGCGGAAGTACCGGACATGCAATGAAGAGAAACAGCCCTCTTCTGCGACATAATATGTTCGCTGGTCCTGCTCAAGCTACGTCAAATGACCATGCCAAAAAGTTAGTGAAGTAAGTGGCTACACGGACGGATTTGTGTAACTTTTGTTTTCAGGCATTAGACATTTTTAGTTTATCGGGCTTACCGTAATAGCGTAGTTACCGGAATAGCGGGATGGAAATGCGCATGCGCAGTGCCGTAAACGGCCGATACCGTTTAGCGTGCACACGGTATTTCGCAGACTTAACGTTACCGTGTTTGCGTGTTTGTCGTAGTTCACGTAAAACATGGCGGCGGTTTCGGACGCCCGCCTCGAGTTGAATTTGACGTTGCTGTGGCAGGATTCACTTCGCTCGCAGCAAATGACTGTGCAGAATGGCTTCGCTTGCCTTCAGGTAGCTTCGACGACGCAGTATTAGGAATAACTTAGCCGAATTTTCGAGATCGCTTCCCATTTCGAACGTTGCTAGGCCTAGCGAGAGAGCATCTGTTTCATAGAGTTAATATTAACTCTATGACCTGTTTACGTTTCTGCAACATGTCAATTTATGCTCTTGGTGCTTGGTTCGTATATATTATTTCTCTTTATTCTCGAAAAGTTAGAATGCCGCTGCACGCGGGAGTGTACGTGAACATTTCAAGCTTTATTTATTTTCACCTTTCTTTAACGCATGTATCCTTCGCTAGATGGCGCCACAATCACAGCTATCGGGCCGTAAACGCTTCTCCGATCAACTAAAGCTCGTTTCTGCAAAGAATGTTTGCGGTACGGTAACGCTATTCCCATAGCCCCGCTATCACGCTAACGCGCTAAACTAAAAATGTCTATTATTTGCCAGTAGAATGTGCTAGACGCGAGTGTGGTCAGTGTTCCACCACTGTTTGTTCAATCGATACAAGATGCATTTTGCATGAACAATGACAGCCACCTGTTCCATCACGAGGCTGCGCTGAATACCAACTTCCTGTGACTGTGACCTGGAAGAGCAGAAATGAAAAGTCTCAAGTAAAAGGCGCGGTGCGGGCAAGCGGATAACGGGGGAAAGGGAGGGGGGGGGGGGGGGGTTTCACCGCACAAAGTTTATATCTGTTGCATTGCTTGAATCCGCCAACAACAAAAATTGGCAAAGACGACGTTAATGCTCACTTAAGTGTATTGAATGGCGCAACCTTCTAGACTTTGGTGCACTTTTGGTTGACGAGGTGGCGTTTTGGTTGACCGGACTAGACTTTGTGTTGACTGTATGGCAAATGCCATATAAATATACCGTACGCGTGTTAGCCATCTTTACTCTTTCCTTCCCTCCTTTCTTCTTTATTCCCCTTTTCCTCCTTGCTCCTTTTTCTCCTCTTTTCTTTCCCCTCCCTCCCTTCCTACTTTCTTCCTTGCTTTCTTTCTTGCTTTCATGTGCCTCGTACTCGCATATTCAATGCAGCACGCAGCTACTTCCCTTTATTTATTTTCATTAAAAAACTCAGCGGTGAAACGAGCTTTTCCTGAAATAAACGTATGCTCCGATATCACGTACACCTTATAAAAAGCACAGCCCCGTCACGGTGGTCTAGTCAATAAAGAAAAAAAAAAGTCACGGTGGTCTAGTGGCCATGGTACTCGGCTGCTGATCCGAGGGTCGCGGGATCGAATCCCGGCCGCGGCGGCTGCATTTCGATGGAGGCGAAATGTTGAGGCCCGTGTGCTGTGCGATGTCAGTGCACGTTAAAGAACCCCAGGTGGTCGAAATTTCCGAAGCCCTCCACTACGGCGTCTCTCATAATCAGAGCTGGTTTTGGGACGTTAAACCCCACATAACAATAACATAAAAATCACACTTGATGCGTATTATCAGATTTTTTCTCCTCCCCGCAGCTGCACCCATCCAGGAACAAATCGGATATGCACAGCAAGAAATAACGTCGCACGCTGCTAGCGCCTTCAAGTTGTTTTCGTGCCTCCGAAGCGAACTTCAAAGGCATACACCGAAAAAGCGACAGAAAAGAGAAACAGGCGAGCGCCTGTCCGTGTATTTGTCCCTGTTGTTAAAATAGCTGCGTGCTCCTCTGAAGATGCCTCACCAACCTGCCCGAACAACATCGTCCAAGAAGAAAGGAGTGCTCGCACGAAGGCGCAGACTCAATTAGACTGAAATTTGATCCATGTCCCCTATCGTGACAACACACTACCTCGGGGTCATGTTTACTTTCCGAATCCAATAGCTGCTCTCGCCGTCGTGATTCAATAAGATGGCTACCTGCAACATTTAAGCTTCGAGATCGGATGGGCGACGGAGTTCCAGGGACCGAATAAAGTGCAACACTGATACAGCTTAAGAAAAAAAGGCGGCGTTGCAAAGAACAACTAGAGAACATGCGCGGAGCAGCAGACGCTAGCGATGCGACACCTCGAGTCCACCAACGCGGGGACTAACTCAGCCCACTCCAGCCTTATAACTTTGGCTCGGATTATAGTGCTTGGAAGGCCATGTATGGGGCGTCGGCAGCCGTGGCCTAATGCAGACTCCGACGAGGACGTTTCCTTTATGGCCGGAGCAATAAAGGGTATCGGCCCAATACTCGTCTAAGTTACTTTTCTTTTATTGTTATTCTAGCGATCGCATGTTGGACTAGCACTACAATCGCATGGCTGCTTTAAGCAACAAGACTGGTGACTAAAACGACCAAGTATTTGCATTTTTGCCCGTCTTTCACATCGTGGCTCATTCGCATATAAGGTCTGCCGGTAATTCCTATCTCCGAAGCTTATTTAATTGAAACGATGGATAGGAGAGGTTCGCGCGTCTAGTATAGCACCGGCTACACCGTCCCCCATAATAATAGTAACATAAGCTCAAGAAAGGAAATAAGGAAAATTCGCACAATAAAACATAACACAGTATAAACACTAGAATGTAAACTCAACACTATGCAGTTCCACAGCGCACGAGTCACAGAGTTCAGTGCTGCAGATCTCGTAGGAAAAGTAGCATTTCGTAACTATTCCGGTGCCTTCAAAACACGACGATTGACTTGGCTCTTCGCGCAGCCTTGAGCTAGCGCCACGTTAACGCAACGTCCTTTACGGAACGTCAAAGACAGCCTAAGTATGTCGATGGTTCACAGGATTGATATTAAGAATTTCATGAGGTCATAAACAAAGTCCATGTTTCTTTATTACAGGACGGTCGCCAAGCCGCGTCTGTAGGAAACGTTGGTATCAGTTATAAAATGTAGAACTTGTTCAGTCATGGACCATACATTTGTTAATGCGGCGAGCCTGTGCCAGTTCTCTCAAACTGTGGAAGAATTTATACTATATGTTAACACAGTGATACTTGAATTCACTCGGACGTCTCGAGTTTTTATGGTACGATCATTTTGCTAGCGACACCAGCAAATTTATCAGGCTGCGCTGCATTTATCGGCAATACCTGTATAACAATTTTTCCTGCGTCGCAGAACAAGTGATAATTATCGATTGCGTGGGCTCTCTTGACAGTGTGTTGAATTTTTGTTATGTGATACTTCCACATGCACACCTGCGCAAAATCGGTGTGCTGTTACGACGCAGTTATGATAATTCCTTAACTGAGTCGGAGAATATCACTATTCGAGTTCCTGTGCACCTGGACACGTCTTAATTGGGTCTGTAGCGCTGCGGAGTAATATTAGGCAGCTTTTCCAAGTTTATTTTAATTGATACGTAGTGATTATGGTAGGGACAATGCGAAGCATCTCCTCACCAAAAAGGGAAAAAAAAAGACCTCGAAGTCACCGACGTCAGTCAAACTGAGCTGCGATACCCTTCGTCAGCGCTGCATGTCGAAAAGCAGATTTCGGTAAGGAGTACTATAGCTATGCTCTTCGAAGGTTACCCCTTACGAATGCGTTAGTTTCGAAGTACCAAGAAACAATTAATCCCCCCTTATGGTTCACCTAAAGCCCCTATATATTCGGTTCTCTTTTTAAGCGAGAGAACCTAGGAACTTTAGATTTACCAATGAACACGCGGCAAACGTCGCATTGTGCCGTGCGAAATAACATGATCCGCTATATCGCACATTCGAAGACGTAACGGAGATGTTCAACTCCGCGAACGTTTGTTCGGTTAGGGAAAATTCAGTGGTCGACTTTCGCCAAATTACCTGGAAGAGCAAACAAAACGACATCAGGTAGAAAAAATTGAACGACGTCAAGGCAGCCGTATGACGCAACCGCGCATTTTCATATGTGCCAGAATAACAATACTAGCTTGCGCTTTGCGTACCAAAATCGCGATATAGTTATGAGGAGGGCAGGAGTGAAAGGCTCCAGAAGTTTCGACAACCTAGGCTTCCTTAACGTGCACTGGCTTTGCACATGTACACATGCCTTCAGCATTTCGCCTCCAGCGATCGAACCCGCGTCTTTCGAGTCAGCAGCCAGTCAGACGTCTCAGAATAAAACGGCATAACAGAGACTTCCGCGTCACTGTTCCGACACCCGAATAAAGAAGGGAAGTTCTGCGTGGTGGTAAAGTGGCAACGGGAAAACGGCAAGAGAAAAAGAACGGGAACATGGGAAGAATAGAAAACGATTAGAAAATGAACAAGAAAGCAAGGATGCTGAAGAAAGCGAGCAAAGAGAAGATTTCATGCAACAAGAATAACCTGAAGTAGAGATGATGATGATGATGGATGATGGTGGTGGCGGTGGTGGCGGCGGCTCGTTAAGGAAAGGACGCCAATATCTGCCGCCCATGTCGGGAGGACAGCTAAGCGTCCGTTGGAGTAGGGGAAGGGGACAGAAAGATCTTGTCAGGAGCACGGCTAAGCGTTCGTGGGGGTTGCGTAAAGGGACAAAGAAATGGAAAGGGGAGAAAGGTGGAAGGCTCCCGAAATTTTGGCCATCTGGGACTCTTTAACGTGCACTAACAACAGATTTTGCATGTCGTATGTGCCACTACCTTGAGGTTGGGAAATGGCATAAGGCTCAGAAAACAAAGAAATAGTCATTGCCTTTTCACTACCGCGAAGATGAACAGCGTCGCTACACACCACACATTCACACTGCGCGGGCGCCTGGGTATTTTTTTTTTATACTGGCACGCCACGAGGCGCTAGAAGGTCGCCTGTAGTAGAGTTACTGTATATGCTCCCTACGGGAGCATATATGTTCCCCAAGGGGAACATATACAGTAACTCTAGCCTGTAATGACGGGCTCGCGCACGCGCTTTCTTTTCAAGCGTCCGCGGAACGTGGACCACACATTTCCAGCTTGCTGATGCGCGTGGCTTCGGCACTGGCTTCTCGTCCGCTCCTGCAGCGTCGAAACCGCGGATTCAGAAATGGCTCCAAGGGATCAATAGAGAGAAGCTCCAGAACTGATTGTTTTCTGGTGTTTTACGTTCCAAAACCACGATATGATGATGAGAGACGCCGTAGTGGACAGCTCCGGAAATTTTGACCACGTGCGGATCTTTTACGTGCGCTGACATCTCACAGTACACGGGCCTCAACAATTCGCCTCCATCGAAATGAAGCCGCAACATTCAAGATTTGATCCAGCGGCCCTCAGATCTGCAGCCGGATACCATAATAACAAGACCCGTGTGGCGGGGCAAAAGGCTTCAGGATGAAGAGAAGGAGCGCGCTTCGGAGTGAACACCGGCTATTCTGATTCTCCTCTCCAGGCAACCGACACGACGCGCGCTCCGACTGGTCCCGGCGGCGCTTACAAAACACGTTTTCTTATTTTCCTCCTCACTCTCCTATGGACGTTGCGGGGCCCCAAACGACGCCGCTATTAAAGAAATGAGAAGGCCGTTGCACATAACAAACGTGCTTATAAGCACGTTTATCAGTTCAGTGAAGAACAAAATACGCTGATAGACGCAATGAAGGAAACAAAGCATTCTATCTCTGCCACGGACGGAAGAACTTCATTACACGGTGCGCGTAGTGTATTCATGAATTCATGAGCTTGCGCCTTGTGCTCTAAAAGGCTACAGAAGTTGTGTCTTACATCTGCGCCGGACGTCAGCAGTTCCTAACTCCTTATGATACCACCAAAGAGTTGTTTCACATGAAAAAAAAAATAATGACAATAAATAACAGATAGACCGCGCATGAAAAAAGCGCCAAAGCAGTATGCTGGTGACTTTCGGCCATGGTGCTCTTTGTGAGCGTTAGGTGTTATGAATTACTGCAGCAATCTTGTTAGAAGTTGTGAGCGCAGCGAGATACATTACAGCGCACCGTTTCTCGGGCCTTCTAAACTATCTTGTCGTAATGTTCACCTTGAGCTGTTCGCTAACACGGTGACGGGGTCCAGGAGCGTTGCTTCGTGTAATGAGGCCGTCATACCACTGCTCTGTCGAAATCACAGCTCGGCATAATAATCTTGGACTAACCTTAAGTAGTTCCCAAACTACACCCATGCACCTTCACTTTCCTTTCTTTATACGTTGCTCTTAACATGCCACGAAAGGACCTCGTTCATTTCATGCGCCTTTTCACAATGTTACACAGATCGCGGATTCTTTTTAATGTGATGAAAGCTTCCTTGTTCATGAGTCACTGAGCCTTTAGCAATGCAAATTGCATTTCTTTAAATAGCAGGACGGTTTTTGTATGAGTGTAACACCTGTTCTTTTAGGTCGCACACACATACACACCAGTACACATAACACGCACGAGCGCGCATGCAAGTGACTTTGGATAAGTGCACATCTACACTGGATAAACGTTTAAAAATGTGGTTGATCCATCTGTCATAGGAATCGGTATAACACGAAAATGAAACCTATCTTCGCGAAGCTGTGGAATATATAAGCGGCAGTCTGGCGAATCGAGGGGAGGGAGATGGCTTGGCTGTTCTGGACATGTGAACCCGGTGCATGTAGATATCAGCGACGCCTGCACACGGCACAGGTATCCTCGGAAGTTGCATACAAGCGAAAGTTTTCGAACCACTGGACTCACATTTCTCCGGAGACGCTGCACTGCACTCGCCAGAGCCCTGTGAAAACCTTCCATAAACCAGCAGCGTCCGCAAATGATTAAATCTTGCAAGCGAAACGGAACGGGTTGTCAGCGGATCGTTTTGTGAACACACAGGCCGCTGGAGCGAAAGACGCGTCATGTCCTCGTCGACGGCTGTTTTTACGTTCCTGGAGCAGACTGCGTCGCAACACAAATGGCTACCGTATACGCCACAGAAGACAAATAATGTGGTGGCCGTGGTTGTGCATTGCCCAAGTAAAGCGCCAGCTCCACTACGATAGGGGCGCTTAACTGCCGAAGCGTTTACCGCCAGTGCGCTTCAGCCCAATCATCCACTGTTTCGCTGGCACCGTTCATAGACGGCGGTGACACCGCTCCGAACGAAGAGTGAAGCTAAAGGGAGGCGATGTTAATTTGCTAATTACTTTTGAATAAAACGGACATCAGTGAGATTTGAATTGTAAAGCGATGTAGAAAAGCTACAAGGCCCGTTTGTTCCCTCCGTATGTTGAATGTGTCGGTGGTGTGGTCGGTAAACTTCCAGCTCTTGTCGTTGCAGCCTGGATGGTTGTGGCGTGCGATACCTTGGCATGTGACACTGTTATGATGTCAAACGTCTGTTCATTTTTTTCAGACGTTCAATGCTGTGATGTAAGTACGTCAGCGATCTCTTCGTGGACCCCTGCATAAAAGACTTTCGTGTCAAAATAGATTCCACCCATGTCCCGATAATGGGACTTTATGGAAGTGGCGAATTTTAGCCGCTACTCTAGAACTAGTAATCTCCGCATCACCGGGAGTGCCGAGAAGCTGTCATTGTGAAAGAATATTTTTTAAATGCTGCTATGAAAATAATTACGCGAAGTTCTCTGTTTTTTCATACCACTTAGATAGCACCACTGCATCGATGATACAGAAACTTTCAGCTTTACTGTAATAAACAAAATTATGCAAGGCGAGTAGTTTCAAGCGAGCTAAGTAATGACGGTCTCACAGCGCGCTGTTTTATAAGTAGTTATTTGTCAGCCTACCTAAAGAGGATTTGCTTAAAATCAAGCACGTCAGCATGAATGCGTATTTAAATCAACATCCCGCTTCATAGCCTACAGCACGAACTACATGACGATACATCGAGACGATACTTGAACGCACGTTCTCTTCTTGTAGCCAGAAGAACAAACGTTCAAAAGGATGCCAGCAACTACAATAGAGAGCACCATTTCCGATGCAGAACGAAAATAATGCACTGAAGGCGTTTTCTTAACATGCTACCGTATACGTTCAAGTCGCATGCCCACGCTCTCGTCCATCCCATATACGCATACCTAACCATTCCCGGAGATTCACACATATATATAACCACGACATTCTAAAATGATATCTTGGGCAGTGTACAGCAGCAGCAGATAAGGCAGCGATCCAACTCTGGCAGTGGAAAGTCGTCGGAACTAGCGACTGAGTAGCAAGATCACCCTCTGCGCACTGGGCGTAAGAAAGGAATGTCCAACGTCGCGGACTCGATTTGTCTGACTACTGCCCGAACAGTTTGAGATCAAGGGTGCGAATGGCGTTCCGCCAATGCTTTCGAACAGCGATGAAAAAAAAAATCACGATGTCTTCGGTGACAGATGACAGGTACGGTGACGGCCGACTGCGTTCTTCATCCGGAGACATTGCAAAGAGCTGGAACTGGCCTTTGGCGACGCGCCATAGCTTCCCGTGCGCACGCCGATCATTCATCACAGCTACTGTCACCTTGAAAGTCAAGATCAAGTTTCGACGTGCTGCTTCGCCATGAGCTCACTTGGCGATGTGCTTTATCAACCGTTGTAAGGCTGCCTACTTGCCTTCAGGTAGATCTTTGCTTAGTGCTGGTCCTCTAGCTGTATCTTTTCTCGCAGTTCTTCTTTGGTATTAAGCAGCTGGTTACCTTAGCAATGCTATCACATCGTGAACCTTTGCTACAGCGATAGTAGTTCACAAGCGAATCCAATGCTGTAGAATGTAAAGGCACGTACTTCATCGTGTGCAAAATGAGCATAGAATCAAGAGAATTATCAGGGGTACGTGCGTAGCATGTTCATTCACGTCGAAGCTGCGGTTGCGGATGTTTTGTACCCTTGCTAAGGCAAGGATGACCTCTGCGAATAGGTGGGATATCAGAAACACCTTATATAAACCTCCCCAAGCCATAGCATTCTTGCATTCCCCATTAAATATCTTCATCATACCCGTGCACTATTTCCTTCATTTGTATTATATTTCCTCATGCACGTATTTGGGCCTAGTAATATGAGTAGGGGATTATGGGTGCTAAGGCATGGCACATAATTACGTATGTTTATCAGGCCACCCTTGTAAACCACAATCAACCGCGCACGCATTGGCTTAAACAACGCTATGTACACGTGGTGGTTCGAAATACCTCAGGTTACTAAACATGCACCAACACCGCCCATAACATGGACCTCTATAGCGTATCGCCTCTATCAAAATGCAACCTGCGAGGTATTCCCCTCGAGGTGTCCTTCGAGTCAGTAATTTGCGAACCAACGCATCATACCATAACAGATTAAGCGAGAGAAAACACTGAAAATCACTTGACAGGTTAATGATAAAAGTAGGGTGTTTACTAAAGATGTGAGATTAGACGCACTTGTGTCTCAAGTGAGCGCAGACTATTGACATCCCTACGCCCACTGGTGTAGAAAAATATTTTTAAGGGGACACCATGAAGGTGTGTAAATACCATAGGCGAAAAAAGAGTCGAGAGGAGTGGTAAGAAAGTTTCGGGGAAGGGTGGGGGAAGGGGAAGGGGGGTGACTGACACTAATCTTCCCCCACCCCCCGGCTACTCCCCCTGGCTACGCTTCCCCGTTTCAAGGACGTGTCAGCATAAAAATATATTTATGCAAAAAAAATTAACACATGCCTTTCTACAGTATAACAGCACATTACCTCGCACAGGCAATAACCGAACAAGAACGCAAGAACCAAAAATAAGCAAAGATTCGACGAAAAACAAGCAAAAAAACAGACTCGCCTCCTCTCCGTAAATTACCTTTCATCGTTATATTCTACTGACCATAAAAATCTCTCACTGGCGCTAACAATGAGCCCTCATTCTGCCGTCAGTGGCTCATATTGCCAAATATTCCCAGCTCGGCGTCGAGTCTAATAGAGTCGCTAATTCGGACCATTAAGTTAAGTCGATTTTTTTTTTCGTTCGCTTAATGCGTGGTGCAGCCTCCACGGCACCGCGTTACGCAGCTCACTTCATCCTCGCCCCCACCTCGACATGCAGTCTCCTGCGGGGCTCATGAAAGACAACGTATAATTTCACAACGTATAATTTCTCGCTAATCTTTACGGCTTACCTAAGAGCTATATCGGCAGCAGAAGCGAGAGTGAAATGGCTGGCAGCACCGAGGAGTAACTTTACGTGCACTGGCTTGCCATAACCGAGTCCTAAATGAAGTCCTAATGTAAAGAGAGAAAAAAAAAGGGGGGGGGGGTGAGTATTGCGAGGTTTTATAGCCGTCACAGATGATTAACGAAGCGTACTTATTTGAGCATACCTTCTGCCTTAAAAATGTATCATCAGTAAAAAAAGTGAACGGACCAATGCTTAGGCGTACGCGGCAACTCCAGAGCCACAACGCCGCACTACTTCTCGCTCGGCGCGCTCAGCGTGACGGCGCCCCGGTTGACGTTAAACTTTTTGTTTTATTTCTAAATCTTTCCTTCAGGCATATCGTTCATGCCTTTCTTTCAGACCTAAACAAATAAATCGGATTCTTGAATGAAATCCGGGAGCAAAAGGTGGAAGGACGTTTAGCTTTTTCACATTAGATACTGCTTCTTGCGGCGTACGGTCGCGGAGTGAAATTGTTTACCACGTGACATATTTTCCTATTTCTACTTTTTTAAAGAAATTCGGAGACACGTCCCGAACATTTGGATTCCTTCGTTCTTTTACGCATATGCGTTACATCCCTCCCATGTGATTGTCATATCTGCAAAACAATTCCGATGTCGCTGTTTTCTTTTTTCCTTTGTGATGTTTTGTTTCCTACGTTCGTCTTTTACATTGTTTGTACTGCACTTCTACGTTGAACATGTAGCCCTTCATGTTTGAGCCAGATGACTGGGTTGCAGTGTTTTAAATAAGTTATAAATAATAATAAATAAACTTCGTCTCACGTTGTGGGTCTCGCGCAGCCGCAACGTCCGCCTAGGAGGTGGTCCGTTTACTCTTCCGACCGATAGTAGACGGTACAGTATAGCGACGACTAATAAGTGGACAGGGCTTCGCGAGACAAAATTGTGCGGAAGACTATTTTCGGGAACTGCGGACTAATTTTAGCCGCCTAGTGCAACCTAAAGAGTAGCGAAATCTTAGTAAGCAGGTGAGTGTGTGTGTGTGTGTGTGTGTGTGTGTGTGTGTGTGTGTGTGTGTGTGTGTGTGTGTGTGTGTGTGTGTGTGTGTGTGTGTGTGTGTGTGTGTGTGTGTGTGTGTGTGTGTGTGTGTGTGTGTGCGCGCGCGCGCACGAAATATGGTCGCTGTAGTTGGAATCAAATCCGCATCCGCATCTCCTAACTTAGCAGCAAAACATCGTAACCGCTATAGACTGCCCCCGCGGTCACTCGAATGCACAGTCCGAGGAGGCGTTCGATCAAAGGCACTTTCTTGCATGCGCCGTCGTTCTTCGTGCGTTTGCCGTATTTGGTAGAACTGAATGAAAAAATGAATTCTCCTTTAGATCTTAATCATTATTTCAAAAGGTCACCTTTAGTGCTATCGCCGTATTGCGTTTAACATTCCCGGACACACTAAACAGAAAGAAAGGAGGAACACGCAATCGCTTTAGGCTAATTATTTATTATTTCGCAACATTAGAGTGGGTAACTTCACCCTTATCCTTGAGCATTACGCCAGAAAATGAAGGTCGAAGTTTTATTTTTGAATTTCGCGCCGATAGTTCAACACCTGACGTCAGAAACTCCAAAGTCTTCCTTTCATATACTGGCCAAATTTACAAAGGAATATTTCCGACATATACGCTGGTTCAAGTCCCTGCCTGCTTTGTAACACTAGGTAACTCATTTTTACCCATATATATATATATATATATATATATATATATATATATATATATATATATATATAGACCCTTCCAGACACCAGCAAGCTCTGTGACGTAATGCTAGCTAGCCGACAACGTCAAAACAGTCTCGCCACTTGATTTTCTTCTTGCTGGTTTGCTAGCTTACCAAGAGTTTTGTTGAGATAAGGGTGGCGCTTTCAGGATAGTGAAAATGTGACGTAGTGATCAGACGGATTCTTTTTATTCTGATGTGTCCCTAAAAGTACTGGTGTAGTCAGAACTGGTGCACGAAATATGCGAAGTTTATAATTAGGCGTAGCTATTTGGTATACTGTTTAAAATGAATTAAAGAGGAATAAATAAATGTCACGGCATACAGCCACCTTCCCGCAATGCTAGAGGAGGAGGAAAAAAGGAAAAGAAGAACGACACGGATATAAGCAGTTAAATACTGGCAAAGTTAATGATACAAATGTTAATGAATTCATATGATGTAGCAGTTTGAAAAAATTCCCCACTATCCAACATATGCTACATATCCAACATATGCTACACTTTGGACTCTGACGTAATCACCAGTTTGTGGGCCCTCATGCCCTTCTCCCAGCTCATTTTGTGCCGCCCTCTCAGCCGGAATGGGCATGACAAGAAAGAGAGAGAAGGCAGCTTACGCAAGGACAGTACGCCGCATTCGCATTTCATTTTTCTCTAATTAGCACGCCAAACACACATTCTTTTGCCTCGTCTCAACGCTGTCTAGGCCAACCGTCCGAACTGCGAATGCGATTTTTGTCGTGGAAAAAATGACAGTGTTCTAAGAATTCAAGTTCCGCGAGATGCATCTTAAAGCCGTCAAAAATTAGTGGTAATAAACTACAGTACATATCGGACAACGGAATGACGCGTCGTTGCAAAGCCTAGCCTGCGAAGAAGCGACGCCTCATTCCCTATTACAGGCCGGCAATTCCTTCAGAAAAAAAAAGAAAGGAAATAGGTACGTTGTCGCTCTTTTCTGCGATGTCTTGCTGTAATACTTACCCTTTGAGACGCTGCCGAAGTGCATCCAAGTTGAACCAAAGTCAGTACTCTGCCGTCGGCGATGGACAGAATTCAGGGATGACTGCTGAAACCACATGCCCGGAATGTGGAGCTCCACGCCGTTTCAGGCACACAAAACGTACTGTTACCACAGGGAATAGCCATACCAGACGCGAGCCATCGCATTTCAGAAACTGCATTAGCACTGTTCACAGCACAGGACCGAGGCGAACTTATGGGGCTCTGGAACGTTCTCGTTTTTCGATATCTGATAAATGACCAACCTTATCGTCAGTACTGAAACCATGACAACGGATGCAGTCGCCCCCCGTCAGTCGCAATCGGCCGACACGGTTGTCGAAAACGCCGGTCAGCTACGTCACCGCCACTTGCTACACTTGAGGCAGACTGTGAACCGTAGCCTCCTAAACTTGTGACGACACAGTTATATGTCTGTTCTTGTAGTGGGGCAGCGACTCGGGCTAGTTGGTACTGCATGCCACAGTTGGTCTTAATTGGCAGTGGATATGGCAGCGTAATCAGAATGAGGCCCTCACGCTTCTTTTGCACCATCGCCCAGGTTCACAACTCTCTTGAGAAAGAAAGAAAGAAAGAAAGAAAGAAAGAAAGAAAGAAAGAAAGAAAGAAAGAAAGAAAGAAAGAAAGAAAGAAAGAAAGAAAGAAAGAAAGAAAGAAAGAAAGGAGCAATGTAGCAAGATACGGTATTATCACACGAAAATTTCTCCTTTCTGTGAACAAAATCAGGCTTTATACAATGATGTATTTTCTTCTTCCATCAAATAATCATAACCAGCATCTGAGGCAAGACCCCTGCTGTTCTTCCTTTTCGTTCGTTCGTTCGCTTTTTCCAGCGTAAGTTTTGTGCGCTTGTTACAGTGACCTAAACTTGTGGCGATGGTGTTTGCCGCCGCCTCCGCCGTTGGCCGTGTCTACAACTGCTATCAGCTTTAGTGTGAAAAAAAAAGAAAAAGAAAATCTTCACGCCTGTACGAACCTAGATTAATAGGAATGGTGGCACTACAACCCTCACAGACTCTCACTACGTGGTTGGACATCCCGAGCCTCGGCTCTGATATGGTAGGAGAGGTAGCGACATCCACCCTTGGCTCTCACAACCATATGGCCGAGCATTTTGTGTTCTCAATCACAACTCCGATTTGTACGATTGGTATCTAAGGACACTATATGTTGGCAGCCGCCGCCTGTGGTTTCATAAGCGATGACATGGGAAAAAACAACGGTTATGTAGAAGATAAAAAATTCGAAGAAGAAGAAGACGGCTAACGAGAAAACGGTGATGACGAAGAAGCAGTCGAAGGCGACGATGCCGATAAGAAAGGACAAAAGGAAGCAGAAAAGGTAGACAGTGGCAGCAGAGGAGGGGAAAAACAGAGATAAAGTAAGACTGAAAGAAAATAATGGGACAGCACGCAGCAAAATTTACGCTGACAGTGTGCTGAGTCACCTGCACAGGAATGAGTGTTCTTCGTATTACTGCTTCTTTCTCTGCCCGGCAATAATGAAGACCAGCTATATGCCAAATCCAAATGAAGGATATCGGGTATAAGGATGTAACGAACAGTTACTGCCT
This sequence comes from Hyalomma asiaticum, assembly GCA_013339685.2. Classification (NCBI taxonomy): domain Eukaryota; kingdom Metazoa; phylum Arthropoda; class Arachnida; order Ixodida; family Ixodidae; genus Hyalomma; species Hyalomma asiaticum. The sequence continues at coordinate 49,950,682 of CM023485.1, forward strand.
AAATGTGTAGTAAGCCGCAGCACGAGCTGGGGAAAGATTTGGAGGCCGCCCGGATACTGCATATCCACTTTATTCACGCCTAGTAAAAGAAAATTCAAGCAGGCACCAGAGTTAATAGCGGCAATAAGCATCCCGCCACTATGTTCCCTCACTAGGTAGTGGACTTTCGGGATTAAAATAGCCGATGACTATTTTAATCGTCATGGGCTTTTAGCTATTGTCGTTCAACTAGACTACCCGACGGCCGACAGTTGATATACTCACTCACTCACTCACTCACTCACTCACTCACTCACTCACTCACTCACTCACTCACTCACTCACTCACTCACTCACTCACTCACTCACTCACTCACTCACTGACACACACACACGAGCGCGAAAACCTTCCTGCAAAGCATACCTGCTGCGATCTTCAAACTTCGTGAACAGGAGTCACAGCTTAGACATGAGCGACAAATTACAAAGAGCGACATATTTTTCTTTTTTTCTTACATATCCTAACCCTCTTAGGTAAGGCCTTGCTTCTAAACGCGTCATTCTTGTGAAACGTGTTCAAGTGTCTCTTGACGGTACCGTCCAACAGCAAAAACTAACTTGAGCAAAGATTTTCGCCCATTTTAATGAGACTCCCAGGCATGCCCTTTCTCAACTTATGCAGCTCTGTTTCAACGAACTTCTCGTCTACATTTTCGCTGCGCTTCAAATACATTCACGAAACTGCGCACAAAGAGTATTGCGTAACTTGCAAGAGAAGCAAATGATCGCTATTATATGAAAATACTTGCATCAGCCAAAAACCTCTCCACATTTCAGGTTTTCCATGTCTACCCTTCTCGATTTATACCTAAAAGAGTGAAAAGATGCGAAACTCGAAGCATTCTTCGAAATATAACAAAAAGCATGAGCGAAACGAGATTACAACAGCAAAAAGGAAACAAAAAAAAGAAACCCACCAAAATGTGGACAAACCTGTGTTATAGCCTGTAGATTAGCGTTATCAACGAAGAACAGAATACGAAGCAGAGAACAACGGCCAACCTGACAGGCGCATTATCAGCGGTATGGTTTAACAAAAAGATTAGGTTTACATGAATGCCCGCACTGAGAAAGCCAACCCTATTGTGAATGGTAGGGTACCTTTCTTTCTTTCTCTTCTTTCCTTTTCTATTTCTTTTTTTTTTTACTGGGAAGCTTAGCTTCTCTTATTATACAGATATAGAGAGTAGCGAGTTGCGCGAGCAAACCTGGACAAAAGCTTTACTCTGAAAATACGCAAGCTGAAGAGCACTGTAATACAATTTCGAAAACGAGCCAACATAGAAAGAAATGGTCTAACCTCTGCGGCCTTGAATAGTGCACGAAGAGAAAATGTAACTGACTCTATTATTCTCGCCTCCATTATTGCCTGCTATTTTTCTATCATCTTCAATTTGTTATTTTTATTGTCTATTTCCTATTATCTTCTAAAATGTACTGAGCGCGCGAATATGGAATTTAGATGGCGAGGGCAAAGAAAAAATAAAAACATGAAAGAAAAAAAGAAAGCCCTCCGCCGCCGCCACCACCACCAGACGAAAAGTAAGAAGCGTAGAATTGTTGCTACGCGCCCTTGTTCGCATGCTAAGTAAAAACAGAACGCTATAAAAGAGACACGCGTCTGCATCTAATTTCTTGCTTTGTTAGAGGGAAAAGTAACAATCATACGGGCATTAATGCGTCCTTGCGTGACTAACGTAATTTACGAAGTCATGGTCTCTGCACTCAGTATTGCGAGTGATATGGACAGCAGGGGAACAAGGGAAATGCATATTTGCCTTTTTATCTGGCTTTTAATGATGAAGGCAACTCACAGTGCAGATCTTTTATCAGCTGACCACTTCGTTTATTGTACAAACTGAAGAGCACACTTCTTTGATTCAAGACTGCCAATATGACTTTGTTGCCAAGGCGATGCGATGAAATGCGGATTGTGTTCGCCATCAGCTGCTCAGCCAGTGTAATTTAAAGCCTGCCAGCATCTCTGCAAGTCATGCACGCTAATATATACCGCATGCTGGCAACGTTGTGCGGTATATTCTCTCGCCATAGGGTAAAAAAAAATTGGCAAAGCTTGGAGGCGGTGTCACTATACTCCCGGACAACTTTTCTTGGCTGTGAAGGGAAGGATACGAGGCCGGAGCTATTGCAGATGTACTCCTTCACGAAGTATAGTCCCGCTTGGCGCGAGCTTCGGTTTGTGATCTTCCCACAGCTTCTCTGCACGCTTGAATGCAGACAAAGGCAATTCGTTAAGGATTAGACGTTCATTTACCGAGGAATTCCGTCACAGTCTATTCTGGCTTGTCCACGGAAAGCCAGAAAGTAACCAACGCTCGTCTGAAGACGGAGTCGCCATTTCGTCGTTGAGGTGCACATAACAAGTGCGGCGTTCTCACGCGTGCAAAAACGCGATATAATAAAAATAAAAAGCAAAAAATTCACAGCATGTCCACGGAGTGAATGATGATAAGTGGGTGAAGCTCCGGAGGTTCATCGTAGATCGTGCCGAGTTCCGGATTAATTTAGTTAACGTGCACGCTACGAATCCTTATGGTTCAACTACGCACAAGTGAAATCTCCCACCGGCACTTCATTGCAAGTCAAGATCCAGTGCCTATATATATATATATATATATATATATATATATATATATATATATATATATATATATATATATATATATATATATATATATATATATATATATATATATATATATATGGGTGGCCGGTGAACGGTTCTCCAGCGCGAGCAGTCGGTATTTTTCAGTCAAGAACCTCGCTAGAAGACGCTGCCTGCGTCAACGTTTTCTCTCGCGGGTGAGGGCGCGTTCTCCTTCTTTGCGACTGGTAGTGCGTTCATCGAAGAAAGAGCGTTTCCATAGTCAACGCGCGCCTTTCGCTCTCTCTGTCTCTCTCTCTCTCACAAGACAGCAGATGGAAGAGTGAGAGAGCTCGCGCGCCGGGAGGCACGCGCCGAGGGCGCGCCTCCCACACGCGCCCTCCTAATAGCGCGTTAATAGTAAGTAACGCGCTACTACAACGGACGGACAGACCCAAACCTTAAAGAGCTTCGCCCCTAAAACAAATATAAACATCTTCCTGGTGTGTGCTGCGTCTCCTTTAAAAAAAAACTACTACGGAAAACGAAGCAGTGCTGTCTATTTTATTTATCATGCCGAAAACACGAACGCAATCGTAAGACTACTATGCCTAGCTGTAGCATACGCGCAGTTGCGCTCCGTACCCTCACTTCGCTGCCAATAAATGCTGTCCGCGAGTACAGCTACGGTAAGCCAACCCCTTCTGACATCTTGTACATGGTCTACCTAGGGTAGACCCCAGGTAGACCACGTACACGGACCACGAATTATAGGCTTACATAGCTTCGAGACCACTCGAGGTAGTTTGAATGCGGTAACCTTTAGTCGCCCTTCACCGTATACACCAACCTACTTCTCGCCTATCACGTCACCAGGGCGTATTTTTAATTATTCATCCACTTCATTTCTTTATGACTAAGCTTCAAGATTGTGACGTGACGCCCTTTTGCATTTCTCCGTCCTCTGCGGCTCTCGGCCATGAAGTAAAAAAAAAAGAACTAGGAGACGGCGTCACGTGATCCCGCTATAGCTTTGGCTATCCAACCTCCTCTGACGCCGGTACTCGGTACCTGTCGTCTAGGAATTAAGCCCGCATAGTTGCCAGACCGCTCGAGGTTGTTTGGAAGCGGTAACCTCTAGTGGCGCTTGATCGTGGACTGCTCTACCGCTTGTCTACCACGTGACCAGGGCCCTTTGCCATGATTCTCTCCTTCAAAATTTTTAATGCTAGGCTTCTAGATTGTTTCGTGACGCCTCGGAGCTTTTTTCCTTCCTCCATGCTCTCGACCACCCTCCACCATGTTCGACGCACCATCAACTACGCATGCAGACGTTGCGCCTGTTGTAGCAGTAGTCTCTACAGCTTTCGCTGTCATTGTTGCCACCACGGAGTTCACGCGCCCTACTGCGAAGTTCACTAATGATTGATTGATTGATTTCTGAGGTTCTTGCGTCCCAAAACCACGATATGAATAGGAGAGACGCCGTAGTGGAGGGCTCCGGCAATTTTGACTACCTGGGGATCTTTAACGTGCACTGACACAGCACAGTACATGGGCCTCAACATTTCGCCTCAATCGAAATGCAACTGCCTTAACCGGGATTCGATCCCGCGACCTCCGGATCAGCAGTCGAGTCCGAAAGCCACTAGACCACCATGAGAGAGCGATTTTCACTAATGAACAAGCACCACCCAAACGATGTACCCTTCTTCATGTACAAACCCAAGGCAATTTTTCTTGCCAACAAATTGAAATATCATCGCTAAAGGCATGGACATGCATTAACTGAATTAGTCTGTTTCTGGTTCTGTTATAAATGTTTAAGACATTAGGCACAGTCATAACATAGGATTCACACTCGGGGCGGTGTGTATAGAATTCTGTGGGGGTTTGTTAAAGAGGTAAAAGAAATCGGAGTTGCATTAGAAGGCAGCGTTTTGTACGCAAGGCACAGGTAATGCTATGATATAGTAGTAGAAACGGGCACATTGGCGTTTTCACTCACTCGGGTATCGGGAATTCTGGGCGGGAAGAAGCGATTTCTGCAAATTCAGAAAAAAATGAAACTATAGCCCTGGCACTATTCCCACCTTTCAGCAACTCTTAAGCGTCTGAATCGTGAAAGCACGGCTCGCAGGGGCATGCCTCCATAGAAGCGGCCAATGGAGTGCTTCACAAACAAAGTACTGTAAGTAATGTCACGTTCTTAGTGCCTGCGCGGGTACCAAGAAAGAAACGAAGCATCTTCAAGTAAGCTTAGCCGCACTCAAGGAAGACATTGCTGTGTAACTTGCGGTCTCCGTTGCCAGCGTTTATTAAACGCCAAACAGGAAGAATTCGAAAGGCTGTCATTTGCAGCAGAACAGGGCACTACACTTACGTGCCTTCCCTCTGTGGCTGCTGCTCTATAGAGAGCCACAGCACTTACGACCATCATTCCACTGAGTTCTTATTCTTTTATTTCTTTATGTGACCGCTTATATTACGGCACAATGTGTTCTGTCTTGTTGTTCTTTTTTTTTTTGCCCTGTTTTGTACTGACAAAGAGCAGGAACCATGGAAGCTGCCTCGTAGTGAAACCACTTATCAGTTTATGGAGTTTATTTCCTACGTTTTTTCTTAATTTCTTTTCCATCAAATTTCATTTGCGAGTATGCACTTGCCCTTTTTTCAGTCTTGCTTAGCGCTGCGCTGCCAGTTCATCAGAATAGAGAACGCATACGATTCCGGTCGACAGTAAAAAAAATAAACATAGTCAAACTTACAAAGCCTCACTGCACATCTGAAGTCGGCCTGCATCTAAGCCATTCCTCCGACTAGAGCTGAAATCAATGGTAAATACCGCGATTTCCGCCGGATGCCCAATGAAGGCACATTGCGGCATGAACCAACCCATTCTACTGCAGCTGTAGTGAAACGGCTGAGCCTTTACCACCACACTTGATGTGCTGGGTTCGTGTTCCGGTACATAGCTCAGGCACAAACCGGCTACATTAAGTAGCACGGATAATTGGGCAAGTTGCAAGTGTCCCTTGTCTTGCAAGTGTCCGTGTGTTTGTGTGCACCCCGTTCCTTCAGAACAAATCCATTATTCTAATTGGAATGTGACTTCTGGCGTATGGACACTCAAAAGGCTTCTGAATCATTCTACCACCAGTAAAGTGTGTGTGTGTGTGTGTGTGTGTGTGTGTGTGTGTGTGTGTGTGTGTGTGTGTGTGTGTGTGTGTGTGTGTGTGTGTGTGTGTGTGTGTGTGTGTGTGTGTGTGTGTGTGTGTGTGTGTGTGTGTGTGTGTGTGTGTGTGTGTGTTAAATTTGTCCCCCTGGTATGGAAAAAAAATTAAAGTGGGGGTAGCCCGCGCCACCAGAAGGTATATCGGGCTTAAAGCCAATCGCACCATAAAGAAATAAGGGTGTGTGTGTGTGTGTGTGTGTGTGTGTGTGTGTGTGTGTGTGTGTGTGTGTGTGTGTGTGTGTGTGTGTGTGTGTGTGTGTGTGTGTGTGTGTGTGTGTGTGTGTGTGTGTGTGTGTGTGTGTGTGTGTGTGTGAGAATTTCATCCGGAAGTAGCTGCACAGTATAATCTTGCTTTACGTCAACAAACGGATTAATGTGGACGATTAGTTATGCAGTCTACTTGCCCTGCATTTCTGAATACTTTAGCGGGAATCCGTTAATGCACTGCCTCACTGATGACGCGTGCGCTAAATGAGATGTGTTCGCGGTCCATCTGTCTAGACACCTACTCCCGATATCGTAAGCATTACAGACATATTACACGATGGTAATGCGTGCGGCAAGCCGGCACTCACTAGGTCACTAAGTCCAATGAAATAACGGCATAAGTACATCTAGGCGGTCACCACATAAATACGGTTTTAGAACACCGCATTTACGCTCGCAATAACGATCAAGCAAACAAGAGCATATTGGTTGCTCAAGTATTGTCTGAAGTGCCTTTAAAAGCAGTTCATTTATTAACTAACAATTGTTGATTGGTTGTACGTTTTCCTGCCTTCTTTGATTATCTGCATGAAAAGGAAAAGCAGACATCACAGCGGTGTAATTACGCATGACAAATTTTAACGCAGTTTTGTCCTTTTATACTTAATTTTCTGGCTATCATGAGAAGCCGGATAAGCTACGGCGGCATATTCATTCCATAAATGATGATGGCCTAATAAGCAGACGCGGTAAGCTAAATGATGGGTCCAGTGAGTCGAGGAATGTCTCTAAAATACAGTTCCTGTATTAATAACGCTTTATGAACACACGCTGGATAGTGGGGCTCACGTTAATGTGCGTGCTCTGTTGCTTCTTGTGCGGCCGTATTATCGTCTCACTCCTTTGTCTTCAGCGTCATTTTTAATTGCACACGACTGCTAGGAAAATAAATCACTCGCTGTCTGATTTGTGGTGAATTTGTGGGGAAAGCGAGCACGCTTAGAATAAAATGCCTCCTAGCCAAATTCCAACAATTGTTGGAACTGAGAGGAAGCACCAATACACACAATCACAAACACAGCACAAAAAAATACTTTGTGGATGCATGTATTTGCGCTTTCTTTTTTTTTCATATCCAACAATCTGTGACATACTACGCTAAAACGAGTTATACTAAAATTGCGGCAATATTTTCATCGGCTGACAACGTACTATCGGTCAAACAAAGTAAGAGGCTGCCTAAGGCATTGTCCGTTTATATCTTGAGCGATGAGATAGAATGATGTGCATATAAAAGTAAAAGTGCATCTTGAAGGGGGCAAAAATATATGTTTTGCGAAACAAAAGACACAACTCCAGAGATTTCCCATATTTACAACACAAGTTCTGGAAAATAGGCTGCTTTGAGTAGTTGCGATGATAACTGCAATTACTTTAATCCAAATAACGTACCTATTCGCGTATGTTACCTGTCTGTATGCCTCACGATTTTGAAACCGCGCCCTCATATTAACCTTTCGAGAACTCCTTCCGAAATTTTAAACGTAATGCTACTTCTAAACGATATTCTGCGAGATCACTGGTCATCATTTCCCAATTTTTGCGGAATTTCTCTCCGTGGAAGTATTCAAATTTCTGCTTGGGTGACAAGATAAGATCCTGGTTGCTTGTAAGACGTACTTCCTAGTTGCTTGCAGGCCTAATTTCTTACAACGGCCGTAAAATTGTCATGAAAGCATGCACAAATATAAAATATTTCCATTGCTTTATTCCCCCAGAAAACCGAGAAAAACTGCTACGCATACTTCATATATTGGATTAAAGGCGTTTGTGACGAACACCAATGGGCGTATGATGAACAGTCTGCGAGGAGTGTATTTTCGCATCATCCTGTGTACAGTTGAAACAACTCCTAATTAAGGTTCATCGCGTTCACTTCCGGCTTCGACTTACTGTCGCTTAATTCATCTGTGGCGTGAACTTTCCTTCTCTTAGCTTACATCCGACCTCGTCGGAGACCTTAATTAGATAGAATATAAACGGCATTGCAGGAAAACTTCAGATTCCGGTATAATCTCTCTAATGGAGGTCTCCGACAATGTCGAATGTAAACTAAGAGACGTGAAGTTGAAACACGAGAAGAATTAAGCAACCGGAAGTCAAAATCGGAAGCAAAGGCGAGGACCATGTCCGACACCTTCATAAAATAGACTCTAAAGTCTAGAACTTCACTTCTGCTTATAGCCGAGCAAAGGAAGATCTCTAAGGCGAATTCGGCCACACATGATAGTCGAGATCTTAGACGTCACACCCCTTGACAGAGAGCAGTTGGAAGGGACCCAGAAAAGCGTGCCACTGAGTGTGGAATGAAAGACGCAAACGCGAAGGAACTTCCGTTCATGTAGATTCGAACAGTGCTTCGGTTATGCCCGCCCCATACACACTAAGCCTAAAGATAAGTCGGGAGGCACAAAGTAAATGCTGTTGTTATTGCTCGCAGCTCACAAAGAACCCGTTAGGACGGGAGAGCACAAACTTAATTCATCACACTGCCGTAGCGTCTTACAGTTCCAGGGTCTCTCACGTAACGAGACGTTAGACAGCATGCAACAATGCGGACAGCGCAACGTACCACACGCGCGAAAATTACACTAACGTGAGGCCGTGGCATATATAGCCTACATATCGCGCCTTTGCAAGTTTTTCACAGGCGTACTTGATCGGTTGTGTTTTTCAGGTCACTTTTTTTCACGGGCTCACAAAACTTATCAATGTTATCCCTCTGCGCCAGACACGCCTTTGAATATCCGTACCTTATCGAATATTATAGTTTATTCCGCTGTTCATAAACAGATCGTATCCACGGTGATGCGTTTTCCTGAACCCACGTGAGCCCTCCCTCCCCCCCCCCCCCATCCCCCCCAACGATTACGCTGGAACGTATACGATAACGCCTGAATAAAGAGCAGGTGCTCTTATACCTGGAAATACACAGAGTGTCGTTTGTCTGCTGGGCACAAGTTCGCACCTTTGAAGAGCTCTATACCTCTGCCGGTTTGTCTCCTGCCTTTTTCACCGCCACAACAACGCGACAATATTATCAGACCTGCGATCAGCGAGCGTTAGCCTTATCTATGTTTCTGATCTTTATACAGAAGCAAAGAATTCTCGACAGGCGCTCTAAATTCGGTTACATTGCTTTCATACATTGTAAAGGAATAAAATATACCAACACCCGCTTTCAGAGAAGCTAGGAACAGGGAAGCCGCAATGAAATTTGGACACCGTAATAAATTGATTCCTCGCGCGTTTCTGTTCCATCAATGTTTTCATTTTCCTCAAAAGTAACGACAGCTTCTCGTCGTTTCCTTTACTATTTTTTTTCTTTCTTAGTATTTTTGCTCCTTGTCGGGAACACAGAAAAATAACAGCGTAAAACATCTCCACCTGTAGAATTAAGAGCAGAAGTGTGCGGCGAGATGTAAGGACAGAAAAAAGAAACAATAATGCCAAGAAGAAAAGACAGGCAAGCACAAGACCGGAGATGAGTCGCTGCGCGATCTTTTCTCCGGATGATCGCCACGGTGGACGTGAGGTACAAGCTAACAGCCCGGATCCCCGTTGATTGCTGTCCCTGTCGCCTTGGTTCCACGTCTTTTCTTTTTTTTTTCTTTGCTTATTGATTCCAAAGTGTAGTCGGTGAGGGACGCACTGTAAGCGCCACGCGAAAACACGCCGTCCAATAAAGAGCCGTACGGTACGCCTGTAAGCGTATTTTTTAGTTTCATCGCGTTATCTCCCCCGCCTTATTTTTCCCCCTCGTCAGGTTCCTCCTATCGCTCCTTTTTTATTTTTTATTCGTTGTTGTTGCTTCCTATACTCGCGTCTTAGCGGTGCACTCCCTTCCTACAGTTCTCGCAGCTCCTAAGCGAAAAGTGCTGGTCAGCTATTTCTTGACGTGACGTGGGTGCAACATACAATGCGCTAGACGGGAAGAAAGCTTGCTTGCTGGGCCTATCTCTTGACCGGTGGCACCTTCCTTTTCTTTTAACTTTATTTTTATGTAGCACGCCAGAGGGCACCGTCGAGCAATGTTGCTGTCCACCAGTCTTTCGTCACTCAGAAGTTGTTTGCTGCCCTCGCGATTATTCGGCTGTCGTGAACTTTCGTTGAAATGCTGTGGCCTTTTCCAATTCGTGTAGTACGTTGCCATGGCAACGTCTTGCAGTCGCATCAGCTTTAGCCTTGATTGTTTTACGTTACAGCACGTCACCCCGATGTGAATAAGGTGTTATTGCCCATGATAAGTGCTTTAAACAAGCACTAGATGAAACAACTTCAGATTGAACGCATGCACAATGCGGCCGAGTGGCAAAAGGTAAAAGAAACACACTAACTAGCGTTAGAGCTGCCCGACTCCACGGCCTTGGACGACCAGCGCCGGCTGCATGACTGACCAGGCCAGCCGGATTGCAGCAGCAAATGGGGCCCTGGATTGAGAACTCCGTCCTCTGGGACATCGTCATAACAGAGAATAAAGTTTTCTACTACTACTACTACTACTACTACTACTACTACTACTACTACTACTACTACTACTACTACTACTACTACTACTACTGCTGCTGCCCGAGTTGGTACTGGTGCATCGTCTGGCAAACTGCGCTCGAATATCTCTTTTCCTTTCTTCTTTGCTAAGATGAACACTGATTTATTCTGTCTTGGAAGCGGTTCGAAAAACAAACATTTTTTATCATTCAACGTCGCCGTTCTAAGTGATTTTAGAATGTCAGGAATATAAATCTTAATGTAGGGGAAAATGCAATGCTAATACGAATTACGTTATGGTATAGCGAATCCTGGCGCGATGCGACATCCTACGTTCCAGCAGGGGATGTATGCGATTAAACTCCTCAATGCGATAAGATATTATTATGGCGCTAAGGCTCCTCAATTTTCTCAACATTTAGTTTATTTTCTTGGGTATCTTCTACTTTCAATGCTTCATCCACTCCGGAAGAACTAGCTCAACATCTTATTTATTTTCTCTTGCCGAACCTGCATTGAAGTCATGACCTATCAGAATGATAACATCGCTCTAGCCTCAAGTCAGATTCGAAGTACTAACCTACAAGCGAAATACGCTTGAGGTAACGTCATACGGCTAACTGGTGACGTCAGCTACATTGCGGGGAGGACGTTTCGAATAGCCAATTTGTGCTCTCCTTTTGTCGACCTAATGTTCAATAGGTTCTTTCAAATGAAAGGGCGCTCGAATTCGAGTGAATAGAGGTAATGCTAAAAGGACTGGCGTGTAGCTGAGAGGTAACTGAGAAATCAATCACTGGGTCAGAAATCATTGGTAATGGCTGTCAAGCAAACGCGTTTCTGCGTCCTTGCTCATGAACTCCGTGATCTCTCTGAACTTAGACTGCTTTCCATTTACGCCAAGGTACCGACAAAGAGTGCACATTTATCAGGCAAGCTCCTGCTCTTCCGTGATTACTGTTTCATCGCATTGACTGTCTGCGCGCTTCCGAAAAGGCTGCCTTCACTAACCTGCCGCTTTCCTGTTATAGCCGTTTTGTTCGGCTCGGCTGGACCGTTCCTAAGACCCTCTTAGCTAAAATGAATTGCCGGCCCCACTTCTGCATCATTTCCCCGTTATCCCTTGGTCTTCTACAGATCTATTAGGTACGTACCGCGTACCAAGATCTAGGGATTTACCCTGACTAAAGCCTCAAAGACCTTCCCATGGCGGAAAAGATTGGCACAAAAAAATAAGAAAAATACAACAAGGACAGATCAATATTACCGGATCAATCTCTGTGTCCCTATTAGGCGGCATAAACGAACGGAATATACTATAAGAGAAAGTAAGAAGGCCTAAAACGAGACCTCCATTGGAAAAAATGTTAAATACAGAGGTAAACCAACCAACAAAAAGCAAAGATATACTCAAGGTGTTCCGTACGACGTTGAAACTGCTGGTCATTATTCTTCGTTCAGCAAATTTCCGTGATGTAGCTGGTGCTCCAGATGGGACAGAGGTAAACGAAACAGGCGTAATTGAGCTGTTCATACATTAGAAATACCGGTTTACCTCCATGTCCCCTATTCTTACATTTTACATATTTATTCGCGTGCAAGTTTCTGGGGTATCGAGGCTGCGCCGTAAAACATGAGCTCCTGTCAACTAAAATGAGCCTCCAGGGATGGAAGGGGCGTTTTATCTGGCGGTAAAGGATAAACCGCGTAATGTTACTACAGCTATGTGCCTGTACTGGAACAGTTCTTCGCTCTTTCTTTGTTCCTCAGAACTTTCAACAGGATAAAAAACTTGGGTGAGGATACTTAAGCGTCCTTGTTACGCAAATTGGATGGATATATAATGCCTCGTTCCTTATCTCGAGCTGCTGGTATACAAGTCACGAAGAAGGCTTAACGGCTTCCTTCTTTAAGCAAGACAGATTTCCTGAAAAGCGCCGTGGATTATAGCCCACTTAACAATGCCTTCATTTTTTTTCTCATGTTTTCCCGCTTCATTCTTGCGTGGCGTTCAGTACATTACAACAGAGAATGGCTTTTGTGTGTTCAGGCAAGGGTAACCACGGAAGAAAAATAATAGTGTGTGAGCTTAAAATGGCCAAAGACAGTTGATTAATACCCGCGCGCCTTGTTGTGCTTCGCTTAACCGTGCAATCGAACACAAGCGCGCAACCTAGCAAACAATATGATTTCAGTTGCTACAGTGCGGAATATTATTCCACAATAAATGCGAACATATGTTGTATAGTTCGCACAATAAAAAGAGCTTTATGCAGGTGCACTCTATGCCAAGACAAATAATAAGGGTTAAACATGTCAGCAAATTTGTCTTCATTGACCGATAATATAGTTAAATTTTCTTCCCCTTTAGAGCGAAAGAAAAATGCTTTGCAAGCAATCTTGTTTGCTAACGCCCTCGAACAAGCGTTGCTGGCTCATTTGATTTCAAGGAGCGCAGAAATTTACTTTCGTTCGCAGTGGCATGATCTTACAAATATTCATACGCTTTGTACAAACAGACTTCCAGCGTCTGCACAGAAGCTTTACCACTACACTGCCATGCGAAACGAAATAAGGTGTAAATGAAGCAAATTATCCCATATTGGTCGTATGGCACGATCTCAATCTATTCCCTTTTCAGCTGTAAGTTCTCCAAGCCATTGTTGACTTTTCCCTATCTTCATGTTGATTTCATTCAAATCGCAGGTCCAGTTTATTGACAGGAAAACACAAAATGAAAGCGACATCTACACCTAGAGAAGGTCACAGCAACAGGGTTCGCTCTCATAGAGAGGGACCCTCGTGCTGCGCAAATGTGCGAGGAGAATCCCGACTAAATAAATCTTAGGAGCTGCATTCCTCGTACCGGCGAGCCAATTATGCCATCCCTAGGGATTTCTCCCTAGATCTAAGGTATTCATATGTCCCTCAGGGATTTAGCGTCTATGTTGTGAAATCTAGGGATTTCTGTGAGGTGGCCTAACGAGAACCATTTTTTAACAAGTAAAACGAAAATACCGACAACTTTTGATGTGTTTTTTTTATTTTTCGCTTAACGAGACAAAGGTAGTAGCAGCGACAACGCGAGGATCCTTTGGTGCCTACTGGGACGAAAAACGAAACTTTGTCTTCGTGATTGTCCAGCAGGTGCGCGCTTGTATATCTTGAGCGCCGTGAGTCATGGTTTCTCCGTGGAGCAGAGAGCCTTTTGCGTTGCATGTGCGGAAAAACCGCCCCTAATTCGTACTCGCCGGGTTCCTTCACTGCGCTATGTTGAAGAAGAGCTGTAAACTGGACTTGTTCGTAGATTGTAACATTTGGATCTGTTAATTGCGCCCGTCTTCGAGCAGTTCGCTCAAATGTTGCCTTGTTGCTTCATGTCAGATAGCAGGTTCTTAATCAAGAGAAATTGAACAAGGTGAACCAAGCCGAAAGAGTGAAAGTGTGTGACCAAAGTACTTGGCCAGATGGGACGCTGATAAAAGTACGGAGGACAGCTATATCCGGCAATACAGGGTCGGGTATGGGAAGCTGATCCAAAGCTGCTGAGTGGCCACTTAGCAGTAAAACAAATGCCCTTGCATTTCTGTTGCAGATCACGCAACACTGATTTGAAATGCAGTCATTCAGAACTTAACTGCCATCTTGGAAGAGAGCACAGATCTCTGTTGGCTCTCCGAAGGTGGCACTGTCGCAGACTTTTTATGTCGGCTCTCTCTCTAGAGGTACAGATGGTGCACTATCGTAGACACCACAGGAAGTATATTAACTATATGCCACAGGAAATGTAAGAAACGAGCGGCAGTTGCTGCTCAAAAGCTAATTTCTACCTTCAACATGATTGACAACAAAACGGGACCAAAGGGAGAATACCATTTAGACGTCTTTAAATGTGAATTAGTCAAATTAACAACATAAAGATGACGATCTAGGGATTTTTTTTACAACTAAGGGATTTCCAGAGGCTCCATACAGGGATAAAATGGTGACTTAGGTTGGCATCACTGCCGCAAACGTACACGTTAAGGAGCTGGTGGGACGCAATCAGTCGAAGCGACCCAAGTAGGCCAATCTGCACTTACCTATACACTTCGAAACACACACTGACACGCCAACAAAAGAGTACCGATGATCAGCCGATCAGACGGCAAGAAAACCGCAAAGCTATAAATGTTTCGCGCTCTCCTGTACTAGTGGACGCATATATATGAAACCACCAGCAGCCAATGCGAGAGAATCCGGGAGTAGAAACGAACTCGTTTCCACATGCTCATAGTTTCTTCGCGCATTCGGTGAAGCTCGAAGATAAGAATCCGGAAACGGAAACACGCGCGTGAGGAGACAGGAGCAGGTGAGCACTAGGCAAGGATGAAGAGCCCACCAATAGATCAGGCACCCTATTCCGTCAAGGGGGAGTTGGAGGATGAATGGACCTCAATGGAGGCCCTCACGTCTTAGCAGGTTTTCCTCGGTAACAAGAGGCCCCTGGCTGAATAGGGATGTTACACAGGGGATTTCATGCGTTGAATCGGGTTTCTGTTTATCTTCTTCCGATGTCTCGCGTATTCACAGGGTTCGGGACTCGGGCGCCGAGTTTCCGATCTTGGTAGCTCGTACCCAACTGTTCATTCATGATTCTCACCAAGGGGCCCTTAAGGTTAGGTACAGTAACTAGTACTGAATCCACTATGGTTCCTTGCCACACGCTCTTCATAGTCGTTGTAGTACTGTGCTTTTTATGAGGAACAAAGGTAACTGATATATTTGCAAATGCATGGACACGCGCATTCGGTACTATCGATTACTATGCGGTTTCCCCCCTGCGAATGTGCTGCCTGTCGGGCAAGTTGAACTCATCGTTGTAATTATTTAATATTCCGCTGACGGTAGGAAACATCGCCGTACATTGCATCCTGCCACCGCCACCCTGAAGAAGAAAAGTCTTAACTGTACTCACTGCGGCAACTCAATGGCTGTGGCTTTCTTCTGCAGAGCATCGGGTCACGGGTTACATTCTCTGTCAATGCGGCTACAATTCAATGGAGCAAAAACAGGGAAGCCCGCCTACCGTGCCTGGCCTGCCAGTCAGTGAAACACACAGCAGATCATTATCAAAGCGGAGTCACCGTGGCATGGTGCACACTGAGATCAAACCACCGTTTTTGGCATTCAAGATCGCAATACCATATGCAGGAGTACATTCGAAAGCCATTTCTTATACTACCGGGTTCGTTTTTAGCACTATCGCATTCGGATTTGAGCTGTTTCTCAATATCACTTTTCGCCAACATAACGTGCTCTCAGCTGCACTACTAAATGGGGCCTACGCAAGTCGCATTTGGCTTGTTTCTATTCCCGGCTTCCCGGCTTATATGCCTGCTCAATTATCTTCACTTAAAGCTTTTGTCTGAAGCTCGTCCAGTGTCGTTTCCCACTTTTTCATGCGCCTTTTGAGCTGTTCTTAAAATGAAATGTTCGTGACGCTAATCCTGTCCCGACTATTTTTTCAAGCAGAATCGCGAGAAAGGGCACACAACCTTACATACATGCAAATGTACTTTAACGTTGTTGTCTAACCATGCCCCGTGTATTATACCGTTTATGATTATTTTAGTAAGCCATTCCAGTAAGTTATGATGAGAAAATTAGCAGACGTTATAACAGACGCGTTTTCATCAATATTATCAAGCAGACAAATACAAGGACACACGTTTTCATTCGCATATTGCTTCAACGTCGTCCGAGAACAGACACTGTACGCATCACGCTCCGATAACGCTAACTAATGCGAAATCTAAAGTTAGAAAAACGCTGCAGTGTTGAGTAACCTTTCTTGAAGCCTCTCGCAAGATTCGCAAGTTCCTTTCTTTTTTTATTTTTCTTCCATAACACGGTGACAACTTGTGCCACGCGCGCCTTCGAGTTTCATGCTCATTGCTTAAGTCTTAAGCGTGCACCGTTTCTCTGGAATGTCTGCCATCGGTACTAATGAAGGGATAATACGGGATTACCTGCGATTGCCCGCTGCAGGATCGGCTCGATTTGGCGCCGAAAAGTGCACACGGGTTGCTTAATCGGCACGTGCCTGCGATCAGAGATAAAAGTCTAAACCCGTATGCTATGCAAAATGGTTTTATCCTTTTATGAGCACTTTTTTTTCGACGCATTTTGATGGTGTTGACCAATCCTACACAGCAAAAAAAAAAAAGTATGTTCATGCCAGTTCCACGCTGGGAAAACCGTGATAACAGTGTAGTCGTGCTTTTATCATTCATCATAACGCAACTAGTAACATTGTCAAGTGCACTATCACTATCATGTATTGGTACCGCCATCGCTATCACTATCATAAACACGTATCAGTGGTCTGAATGCATGAGTGTGGACACTGGACTGAGGGCAAGAGCAGGTCCACTTTTCCCTTCTCTGTAACCCGATACGGGAGACTTACGCAGGCTTATACAGGCGTGCATCTATTTGCTCTGAATATCGCTATATATGCTAAGCGTACACGGGATAGCACGAAAGACATTCTTGACATGGTCTTCGAGAAGGGCGGCTGAATTGCCCCCAATCGTGGAAAGGGGAAACTGAAAATATTTAAACGTTGGAGAAAACTAACAAAAGGAAACGGAAAAATTTGAACGCCGACGTTACTGCGAGACAGACAAGAGAACGACACATAAAGGGGGCGAAGGATGGCTTCCCGAGGTGAATGGAAAGAAATTCCGAGGCTGGCCTCCTTGGAATGCTGCCACATCTCCTTGGGATGTGAGAGGAGAAGGGGATGCTCCCCCGTACGCGAATAATCGTCTGTATATACGGAGTCGCTGAAAGTTTCCTGGTCAAGAATGCCAGCGACGGCTTCAACAACGGACAGTCGGAGGCATGTCGGCTTCGTTTTCCCCAGGCATTGCCTTCCTTTTTTCTTGTTTCTGTTCAGCAACCTCATCCTCCCGTCCAGTATTGATTCGTTCTCATATCTGAGTCCCTCTTGTGTGTCTATATATATATATATATATATATATATATATATATATATATATATATATATATATATATATATATATATATATATATATATATATATATATATATATATATATATATATATATTACAGCATACACGACAATAGAGATGTTGGTTTGGGCCACACAGGCAGCTGAGTTGTGGCGGACGCGTCCGCTTCTCCCATAGAATCCGGGGCATCCTATTTATCGTCCGCGCCGCTGGCGAGCCCCATTGTGCAATGTGGCTGCTCCCAGCGGAGAGGTTGCCTTTCCTTTGAAGCTCGATGGGTCGAAGCAGCCTGGCCGCCTATTAATAAGAACGCCCAGCTGATTCCGTTTGTCGAGGAAGATGCTGCGCCGGCGTCGACCTAACAGATAAGTGAGGACAGACGGGAAGGTCACCCGCAGGCGGCGCGTCTGTTGGTGACGACTCGGATTCCCCCCTTTGATGCGCGCTTCGCACAATGCGTGTTCCTCTATCCCTTGCGGAGTGTAATTGCCGAGCGGTGTTGCTAGTGTGCCTCTCCTCTACCGCGCTCTTCGAACTCTTAATCTGTCTCCGTTCTCGTCTGTGCGGGCAACTTTCAATTTGGCGAAATCTTCAAGAAATGCGTCGCGTGGGTGCTTTTGACGTGTCGTCAGCCTTTACGCAAAAAATGTTCGGTGGTATAAAACGTAAATGACTTTCAGTCCAGACTCTTGCTTGGAAAACCCGAGGAACGGAACTTGGTGCGCCCTCAGTATATATCGTCAAAGAAGAGTGCAGGTGATGTGTAAATGATTGATAGCGATGATGTTTGTGATTGGAAAGATGTGTGAGGACCTCTTTCTTTTCTCTCTTCTAGACGGGAAACGCCATGCTTTACTTTTCGACGAGCGGAACTTTCCAAAAAGAAGTAGCGGTCTTCCTGACATGTTTCTGCCTCTCTGAAGCTTCAGATGCGAGGCTATATACTACAGCGTCTATTTTTACTGAGTTACCACAGCAGCGGAAAACCAATGCTACAATCCTCGAACAAGCTGCACATACTAACTTGAGCGCACGTAACGTGCCGGGGAGCGGAAAACGGTGATCCCAAAGGCGGAGATACTAAGCCTGGCACCGCTGTTCTACAATTTTCGTAAACTGTGGCAGCGCGCTGCTGTATTCCTACAAAGAAATCTGAACTATTTAACATGCTACAATGCAGTACCTCTCTTGCTTGGTGTTGAAGCGTGCGGTTTAAACGAGAAGTATTTCTTCCGCTGCTTTATTTCTCCTTTCAGGCTGCCTTTACGACAGCCTGACCTGAGCTCAAGCACATGGTCCGTGCGTAAACGAAGACGCTCACTTTAAACTAGTGGCTGTTGTTTATCTGATAAACGTCAGAGCTGCATTCAAACAACGGCGCCTGCACTGTAAACGTTGATGGGCGGTATGTATTTCATCTCACACGCGTTTATGCATAGTAACTTCAGTTAAAGGAAGAAACGGAATTTAAAGCCGTAGTTCCCTGCTGCAAGTCAGGTAAATGTGGTATATCGTGGAGCATTTTATTGATTCCTACGGGTTATATTCCCGACGCGTCAGCCCCTGACCGCCATCACCGCTTCATAAATCGTGGTAACGAGATCTAAAGGAG
The DNA here is from genome assembly GCA_013339685.2 of Hyalomma asiaticum. Taxonomy (NCBI): domain Eukaryota; kingdom Metazoa; phylum Arthropoda; class Arachnida; order Ixodida; family Ixodidae; genus Hyalomma; species Hyalomma asiaticum. The sequence continues at coordinate 49,969,949 of CM023485.1, forward strand.
CGAATTTCAGAATTACATTACAACCGAATATGCAGGCTTCTTTTTAAAAAAGAAAACAGGCCTGTTCTATTTGTCCAATACGGTGTTGTTGTTGTGTGGTATAATTTCGTAATGTTTACAGTTGGACTGATTTGGTGACAGCTCATCCTGACGTTTCAAAGAGCGCACAAGAAACGAAAGACAAAGGAATGAAACGAACAAGCTTGATTATCGCTGTCCCATATATCCTAGCGGATATAGTTTTACATATGCACTAGTCAGTTTCACCCCTTTTCCTTAATTTGATCAGCTTTGAAGATATGTTCGGGATATAAGACGACTATATTATTATTATTATTGTTGTTGTTGTTGTTGTTGTTGTTGTGTTGTTGTTGTTGTTGTTGTTGTTGTTGTTGTTGTGTTGTTGTTGTTGTTGTTGTTGTTGTTGTTGTTGTTGTTGTTGTTGTTGTTGTTGTGTGGTGGTGGTGGTGGTGGTATACAGGCCTTTGACGTTGTTTTTTTGACACTGCGTATCCCCCCTCCCATACAGCAAAGTAACGTACCGTTAGCACAAAAGTACCACGTTAAAATTTTCCCCCTTCGTTGCTCCTGTACAAGAACTTTAAAATTTAAATCAGCGCATGTTCGATAATGACATGGAAAGTTGCCCATGCATCGTTGCAACCTTAAATGTGTGACAGGTTATTTTCGCGCACACCTTAACCCAACTATCGCAAGAGCGGACCTTGTATAAAAATTTTCATGAACAAAGCTTGTGCATGATCTCACATATGTGTTTTAAGAACACACTGGTTCTGTTCGGGTATCTATTTTCTGCAAGTGGCACCGGAAATTTCCCAACAACTTATGTGCTAGCTTAACTATATTAAGCTCTTTCAATTCCACCTGAACGACACAAATCACGCAATCGAAGCTTTCGAAGACGCCTGAGCAGCTCCTCCTTATGCAGCCTCGCACGAAGTACGCAGATGAGAGAGTCAATCAGCCTCTTTCCCAATGAGCGAGATGTCATTCTGTCAGGGTCTTCACTCCGCATAAGTCGGCCGAGCGAAAGGCCCCTTCCGGTGCTTCCATTAACCGAAATGAGAAAACGAACGTCCCTATGGTACCGTCGACCCAAAACTGTCACGCTCCTGCAAAGCGCCACCGTCTCCTTCATTTCGGCTGCGGCTGACGTTTTCCCGAACCCATTCAAACTGTAGAAATGGCATAAACCCTGCTAAATAACTACTCCCCATCGATGAATCGTGTGGGCGCTGGAGTGCTGGCATGCCGTGATGTCACTTTAGGCGATATAGCTACTTGGATCTAGTGGATACGCTTGCTAAGTTCAAGAATTATTCGTCCGACACCGCCGAAAGTGTTTGCCTCGCAGATAATTTGGCCTATTTTTCCACGCACGCTCGCATATCAACCTCACAGAGAAGCTGAAATCGTACCATCCTTTTATAGGTATGACATTGCAGGGCCCTGAACATCTTGCTTACCACGCTAAACAGCATCTCCGTATTACTTCCCTAATTGCGGTAAATCATTAGCAATTCTGGGAATGTTTTGTGGTACCTTGAGTTGTTTGCTAGTGTCTTCGGGGTGACGCAGGAACGCAGTAGGACGGCAAACCATGAACGGAGTTAATACGACCATGGTAACATCCAACGTCTTGACACAGCTATATGATGAACATCGTACATGATAAAATAAAAAATCTGCCTCGAATTAAAAGCCGGCCTCCATATCAAGTCTCACGTAAATAATTGACATTATGTCATAAAGCAAAGTATGGAACAGTGCACTTCCTTTTTTCGTTTTTATATTCATTTGCTGAGGTCATACGTATCGCAGATGTTACCGTGGGAATGACTGGTCAGGGTACGCTTTTTAGACTGTTTAATCAGGGACTCAATAGTCATCCGCGCTAAGGTCCAACAGAGCGCACCTCGTCTATTCCTGTCCGTATCTATCTATCTATCTATCTATCTATCTATCTATCTATCTATCTATCTATCTATCTATCTATCTATCTATCTATCTATCTCAGTACAGAGGACGCGTTTACAAAAAGCATAACGCCTTTGCAGGATTAACCAGGAAATGGTTACGCAACACTGATAGTCTGATTCGGATACCGTACGCATACGAAGGTGCATAAAAATATAATTTCATTTTCCCGACATCAATTTCCAAAAATCTGATACTCATTTAATGCAGCGCTGCTATATCGTCACCAAAGTCAAAAAGCAACCACCAATCGCGCATATATGCGCGATTGGTGGTTGCCTCTGCCCAACAATGCCCTACAATGCCCTACAATGCCCTACAATGGCACGTTAAAGGCTACTCCGGCTCTTTTTCTACCATATTTTGATATTCCATATTCTGTTTTAGAATAGTACTGATAGTCCTGGAGCTGCCAGGGCCATTCAATTTGCTCAGAAACTCAATAGTAGTTTTAAATAACCCAGTGAACGATGCGTTCCAACCGAAACCGAAACGGACAGACGCTTTGTGCAGCGTATGAGATGACGTCACAACCTCCCCGCCATAGAAACATGGAGCTGGTGCCAGAAAAATTAAAGTGGCGATGCCATCGAACGATGTACTGAGCTCTTCTGAACTGGACAGCGACGATTTCAGCGCTGAAGTATCACCGTTTTGCTTTAGACGGCCCTCCTGCTCGGGTAGGCAGCGTTGCAACTAATGACGTCAAGAACTCAGACTGGCTCTCATGCAGATCGGCTAAAACCTTTTTAAAATTCATTTTTACGATAACTAAGTGACTTTCAACTGCCTGGCTTGGCATAGATTACTGCAGCACCGAGGAGAACATATACTGAAAATTTGATTGAGATCAGTGGACAATGAAAAATCGCCGGAGTTGGCCTTTAAATTAAGCACAAAGACGAGTTCCGGGTATGCGACATTTCATCTTTAACTCTGTGTTTATGCGATCGACCGGAGGTGTTACTATAACACGAAGGCGGTTGCTTGATCCAGTTCACCTGGAGACACAGCTGATGGCATGTAATTGCGGAATTCAATTCAAAGTGAACATTGATTTTGTCGCATTCGCAAAATGACATTTATTTACAAGACCCAACTTTGGAATCGACGGCGTTCTTGTACTGAGCCTGTCCGTTCCCTAGAGCTTAAGCGAGTTGCGAATCTTCACTTCCTGACGCTGAATATATAAGCGTATAGAACAAAAGTGTTCGCATCTAGATAAAGCGAACGCTCTGTACCCCGTAACTTAACGAACACGACAAGTACATTGACGAACAAGCCGGGAGAGGGACGAGGGAGAGGAAGGTCGTAGGGGAGCTTGGGGAGGCGTGTAGGAGCAGCATTTGGTGTACGGCCACGTGGTGAGATGTAGTCGAAGCCCGCGGAGGCTTGGCGCGTGAGACGCACGCACAATACGCCCACTTGAGCGGAGACGCATCGCAGCGGAACGGGAAGAGAAGCCAATTGTGTGAGTCATGTGCAAATGCGTTCAGTATTCACCCATCGTGCGCCCTCCGTCGTCCATCCGACGCGCTCGGTTTGTTTCTTTTCTCTTTTCTGCAGAGGTCGTCGCCTTCCTCGCTCGTCTTACAAACCCCCAACTCCCCGGTTTTACGTCCTCCCGCTGTCTGCGTCACTGCTGCGGGGGGCCCTGCCGACACATGGCTGCTGGCGTACGACACGATGCTCCTCAACTTCCCTTTTTTTCTGTCTTCCCTAACTGAGTTTTAAGTCGACAAATGAACCTTGACAGGCTCTTCGACGCTGAAAGGCGGGTCGCGGAGGGTCTTTATTTCGAGATCATGGACGCCGGATGTCGCGAAGTCATCTCGACGTCGTTAGAATTGGAGAACGATGATGCGCTTTAAGTTTTAGCATCCGTTAGTCTTTTTTTTTACATTCTTCGTTGAGGACAACACAAAAATTTATTACTACGTCTCTATACGGCTGTCTGGCGTACTGAGCGATTGTAAAAAAAATGAACAAAAGAAACTAAATAGGTAAAGGGTGACGTGGAACAAACGACAAGATTCAATCCCATATGAATCATGTGCTGATAGATCATCCTATTTTTACTTCTTGTTCTCTTTCATCGCAGTTGAGATTTGTTGTTTCCTCGAATTCGAGAACATAATGTAGCATTTAGACAAATCATACGAAGCTCTGGAGTTCCAAAGTGCCTCACGGAACCGTCTCAGTATGTACTAAACTTCTGTATGTTTCTCTCTTCCTTTAGGGGCGAAGCTCCTTAAAGTTTGGGTCTGTCCGTCCGTTGTTCCTAGTAGCGCGTTACCTTCAAAGAAATGAATGATGCTACGTGTGGGAGGCGCGCCCTCGGCGCGTGCCACCCGGCGCGCGAGCTCTCTCACTCTTCCATCTGCTGTCTTGTGAGAGAGAGAGAGACAGAGAGAGCGAAAGGCGCGCGTTGACTATGGAAACGCTCTTTCTTCGATGAACGCGCTACCAGCTCGCAAAGAGGAGAACGCGCCCTCACCCGCGAGAGACAAGCTTGACGCAGGAAGCGTCTTCTAGCGATTTCTTGATTGAAAAATACCGACTGCTCGCGCTGGAAAACCGTTCACAGGCCACCCATATATATATATATATATATATATATATATATATATATATATATATATATATATATATATATATATATATATATATATATAGTAGGCACTGGATCTTGACTTGCAATGAAGTGCCGGTGGGAGATTTCACTTGTGCGTAGTTTAACCATAAGGATTCGTAGCGTGCGCGTTAACTAAATTAATCCGGAACGCGGCACGATCTACGATGAACCTCCGGAGCTTCGCCCACTCATCATCATTCACTCCGTGGATATGCTGTGAATTTTTTTTTTCATTTAGTGCATATGTCTGGGTCATGCTTTATGCAGTATCCGCATGAGCTGCGCAACAAAAATAAGAACAATTTGCTTTGTTGCCATATGCATCAGGTATCTCAAGCTTCCATCCTTCTGTGAACATAAAGTTGTCACAGAATATTTCAGCATGTTTCTAGTTTTTTCTTCCTTTTTTTTCACCGCCCTTATTCTCGTTATCTTGTTCTACGTACAGTCGAGTGCGATTTGAAAGATATCGCGCGAGCGTCGGCCGGCCTAGAGCCAAAAGGCCCTAGCGGCCAGTTTCGGAACAGTGAAGATCAAGACTGTGCATTTATCTATCCTTGTTGGCTATTAAATGCTTCAATAAACACTCCACGACCAACTCGCCTCCGTTTCTTTCTATTTCCATTTGCTGCGACACGCATAGGCTAGGCTGCACCTAATCTTCACGTTTGGGAACGAGGGTGGCCGCTGCTTAAGGAACAGAAATAAAAGTGAGTGAAGCTGGCCTGATCCCTTCCTCTCCTCGATAGAGGATTCTGGACCGTGGCTGCAGTCGTCGTTCTTGGTCAACTCTCGCGTGATAGCCTTAAAATCTCGCTCGACTGTACGTTCACCAATTTCAATCTCACCTTGTCGCCACACATCCCACAGGTTTTGCATCTGCATACAGTCCTCATAACCGAGCAAGCCCATTGTCTTTTCTTCGACGACGAGAGTTCAAGTTACCTACGCATCCTGCCCGATTTCCAAGAGGCAGGCGTTACAGCGCCATCCAGCATAGTGAACAGCACACTCCGTCACTGATAGTGGAGTGGCCTTTGCGCTGGATATCTTGCTATGTGTAGCGGCTGTTTGCAAAGAGATGCACTGTAGACAGTCACGCTCACTGACTTGGACTTCCGTACAAAGCGCAGATTCTCGATATCTTCTGGACCCGCTATCTATCTGCAATGTCGCTTCATCGTAATTCAAGTGCTCGTTGACTGGCACGGCAACAGAGGATACAACAGAAAAGGGGTATGGCATTCATCGTACTCGCATAGCTGAATTCGATTACGTGACTGCGTGCTCCGACCCCTTTACAAAGGCTGACCTCGCGTTCGCTTTGCAATTCCGATTACTGCAATATCTCTTCACGGAGAGGCCCCGTTAGGCCATATGTGTGCGAGCGTAGAACTCTTTCCACAACAGCTGAAGATCGCAAAGGGCATTCCGAAAGGGCGGCCACCTAGATGAGGGCATAAAATGTGACACGTGTTCAGGGTGCGGTATAAAAACATAAGTGGCAGAGTATGTATTTGCAAGTAGAGTGATCCCTTTCGCCATTGCGGACCGCCGATAACGTCGGGCCTCTGTCGCCATGACTCCGAGTTCGCAAGAATGAACTCGGGGTCAAAAGGGACAGCTTCTACAGCCATCGCCAAAGCTTTCTTGGTAAGACGACAACGATGACGAATGATGTGGCTTTGCTGCACGAGGGCTAATGAATAGAGGAGCACTGTTTTATACGAGCGCGGTGTGCGTATTACCCAACGCTGCGCACTAACTGGCAAAGTGTAGGCCTAATGCTGTTTGCCAATGCCCTGTCCTGCCTTTCGCAATAAGCTCACTAATCATAACACTCCGCTTTCAGCCTCCTCTGCGGCCTTAGTCATTTTGAAACTAATAAATGTTTCTCTCTCTATCTCTCTCTCTCTGTTCTTTCGCGGCAACATCCTCTGCTTTCTGTAGCTTGTGCCGAGCTCACTCGATAAGTATTTCGTTCAATCCCTCCGTCTAATGTCGAGGGCGGAGATCTCAAGAAAGGAAAAAAAAATTTCGCACACGGGTTTTCTCTTTGATGAACTTTCCTTGGTTTTGCGGGATTCGGTCTAACTGATTTGCCTTAACAAAGTGACAACTAGCTATCATTAACAACCAACTAGTACTTTCAAGCACTAAGCTTTTTCTGACCTCGAACCGGCATATCGGCAGCTGCGAAAACGAAGTAAATATAGGCGTCTACCCTGTAATATCTCTTCGCCTATTTGTGTCTTCAAGTTTCAAGACTACTGAAAAAAATACAGGAGCTCTTCCCCTCGGGCAAGTGTTGAAAATGGAGAGAAGCGAAGCTTGGCGTGTGAGTGCCTAACCCACTACTTTACCGCCTTTATTTCTTTATTTCTTTCATTTTATGTATGTATGTATGTATGTATGTATGTATGTATGTATGTATGTATGTATGTATGTATGTATGTATGTATGTATGTATGTATGTATGTATGTATGTATGTATTTCTCCCTTTCACTTTTGCTTTCTTTGTTTCCCTTTTCCTTCCTTGGTAATGTAAGGGATCCACACGGCCTGCATATGTTCCCATCTTCGTCTGCCAAGCGTGCACTGAAGAGCGCTCACGTGTTACGGGCACGCGCTTTGCGCTTGCCATACACGAAGTGCAATAGAAAAAGAACTGCGCGAGCGCTGCTTTCATAATGATGATTGTTTTCGCGCACGCTCCACAACGCCGACACCTGCGAGGCGTAACAAACTGCCCTTGAAGAAGGATGGCAGCCTTGTCCACTGTACCCATAACTGTGCTCGCTTTAGAGGCACGACTACCAATGAAAGGTCGTTTGAACTTTAGGACAATTCTTCTCCGGTTCTCTTTCACCCGCACTCGTTGCTATTTTTATCGATGTATTTCATGTGATGCGACACTGCAAATTACGCTTGATATTTCTCAAACATTCCCACAAAAAAATGGTGTGCATACTTGTCGAGGCTACTGAACAGTCCGAGATCGATTCAATCGACTATACACGGTAGAGCAATTAAGAAATACCGATACATGTTCGCTTTACTCTACGGGAGTAAGAATCTCCGTTTTCAATTCGCCAGTTATTTCTGCGCCCTTAAGATAAAGCTTGGTATTAATTACTTAAAATGGAAAGCAAAAAAAAAATAGAAAGGGAACCGCCGGATCCCACGCGTTCTGGAAATCGGCGTCATGCGAAGCAGTCAGCGATGAAATGGCTTACGATGCAATGCTTGATATTAAGCCCAGTCTAATGCGTAGGATTAAGGTCTTTGTGCAAAGGGCATGACTGGGTGTACGCTTAAAGGGACCCTGAAACGGTTTTGACGATTTTGTGCAAACATGGTGATCCGGTAGAGCGAGTCATTAGGATCATTACAGGACAGATTTCAGCGCTCTGCGTAAAGTGTGCAATTTACAATAAGATTTTGTACACATCGCAAAAGATCGCAGCGGCTCGCCGAAATGCGTTTTCAAACGCCTCCGCCTATCGAACGATGGATGGAAGGTCGCTGATTGGCCCCTAACTAGTGACGTGCACGTAATTTTCCTAACCTAACTGCGAACAACGTGCTCCTACAACGTGCTCCTTCGTTTCAGCCAACGGTATCGTCGCGGCATCTGGCGGCGTACACACGAGTCACCGGTGCTCCATTACAGAGGCTAGTACTGCCGAGGCCGGCGGCCTCAGTAAAAAAATTGGCCGCGTATCTCCGTGCTTCGCTGCAAATGTCGTCGAAAGACGATAGCCTTCTACCGGCCGTACTACATGAGTCCCGTTTCGCGTGTTTCTATTTCCCCCGAGGAGTTGCGCAAACGAGAGGGAAAACGAAGAGACGCGAGGAGAGAAAGGGACCGGCCGGAGTGGCGGGAGGCCGTTCCGCTGCCTTCCGTTCGGCACGAGCGTGAGATAAGGGCGCCATCTGGACATGGTTTCGGGAAACGCAAGAAGCTTGCCTAGTACAGGAAACGTCCGCTTTTGTGCATCCTAACAAGCACTAGGTCTTGTCAAAACCAAATCTGTCCGTACAGGCCCAGTGTGTTTCAAACGTTACCGCTCAGTAGGAAAGTGCTGCGCTGTGAATCGAAACCGAAACACCCTCGAAGCGGTGGACTCGTTGGCGCAGTAGCCACATGTTGCAAGCTCCGCCCACACCTGGCAGGTGCCACAGAAAGAAAATTTCGCCGTGTAAGTATCCGACGGACGTCCTCATAAAATATCGAGACGCTATGTCGCTGCGGAGGGCTCGGCAGGGCGGCTGACGTGGGAGGCGCAGTCGTCGCTAGCGCGCACTCCGCAGGTGATCGAGTTGAGGAGGAACAGTAGTGGTAAGGAGGAAGGCGACAGAAATAAGCTCATAGCTGCCTTAGCGCATGGTGCTTTGCTTTATTTATGGCGTGAATGATTTCACAATTGTGTTGCCCCTAATCAGTGACGCAATGTCAAAAAAAGCCTTTCAGGGACCCTTTAAAAATGGCTAACCAGGAACGTCGACAGCACCATGGCGACCATATGGTAGCTCATGGTACGACGTAACCTTGGCACTCATGTCAGTGCGCAGCACAGAACTTTCCCTTTTGAATGTAAAATGCACGGTAGAGTGCGCTGATCAACTTATCATAATCATCGTTCGTTGAAATATTCCTTCGGAATGGAGCAAGGTTGCACAAAATTATCCTGACTGGCAGCAGAACATATGCGTACTGTGATAGTGCTTATCACACATCAGAAGCACAATATACGTTACACAAGCACCGTCATTACAATTGCAGGAGCAGTAGGTTTGTTTACCCTATATACAGTGCGGGAGAAGCCACCGCCTTAACTTAGTGGTAGCGTGCTTGCCTGGCACCTAGAGGGCCCGTGTTCGATAACCCAGTTACCACTTGGTAAGCTGTAGGTGTGTCTGTGTGCCTGTTATGTCTACATTTCAATCGCATGCGAGGTCAAACAACGTTCTTCGCTTTAAGAGCGGAGCTCTTTAACCCTGCCGTCCCGTGTGTGGGCCGATCCTGGAGGAAGTGAACCGTGTGAGGTGTCGCAAAATTGTCCTGACTGAACCACGCCTGATTGTGCGATCGTAAAACGTGACGTGCATGACGAGTATGTCATGTTAGTGGAGTAATGATCAGTCATTCATGTTCGTCGTGCATTTATACCTTTACCTTCCAAAGTTTTCGGTGCGCCAGGTGAACGAGGCGACCAGGAGAGCACTGAGATGCAAGCGGCTAGATAGATAGATACGGTCAAGTGACAAGTTCGCCAAGAAATGCTTCGCATTTAAAATCCATATTTGATTCTCCTCTTTTTTCAAGATTTGTAACCCAGGCTTTCACCAGTAGGGTGATTTCTTCACCTATCCCAGTGTAAATGAAGCTCTTTACTCCTCCCTCCTCATCGTGTTCTAACAGCGGAGTTCTTTAAGCTTAAGGTAAGTCCGTGTGACGTAGGCAAGCTCGATGACCGGATCCAACCGCTCCCGCCCGCGAGGTATGCCCTCCACTACGGCTTTTCTCTCCTTTCTATCTCTTTCACTTCCTTTCCCCTACCCCTAAGGACGCTTAGCCGTGCTCCCTACGTGGGCTGCAGAAATTAGAGTCCTTTCCTAACCGAACCATATCATCATCATCATTGGGCGACAGCTAAGAGAATCCGACCCGAGTCTGCGAGTGCTGAAAGCGACGGGAAATGAAGACCCCAGTGGAGCCGACGGGCTCCAGTGCGGCCTTTATTTCCCGTCAGAGTCAGAATTCCTGGCCCCAGATGACGTGGTTTTAGGTCTGTCTGGGCTACGCGTGAATAGATATCAATGCATTTTTCACCCAGGCTGACGTGATTTTAGGATCGTCTGAACGATGAGCGAAGGCTTGATGAAGCATTTTTGGTCCCGGGTGACGCGGTATGGGTCTGTACTTTGTGTGCATGAATGCATATTCATGCACTCATGCACTTTAGGGAAACGAGCAGTCGGCTAGTAACGCCGCCTCACGCCGTTGGTGCGCTACGACTGCGCTACGTACGTTACGCTACGTCGGTGCTGAGACTACCAAAAGCGCTAACTGCCGGCGCGTTAGCACGACAATCTGCTTTGCTCCATCGTTCTTAGACAGCAGTACCACCACTAAGAACCAAGAGTGCAACGAAAGAGAGGTGATGTTATTTTGAGAATAATTTTGCTGGCTAAACATCTTTCATTTTTAAACACGGCATCCACTAAGGCAAATTGTAAAGCAATGTAGTGAATATATAAGGGCCCATTTGTTTCTTTATAACTTGAATGTGTCGATGATGTGACCGGTAGAGTTGCCAGCTCCTGTCGTCGTATCCAGGGTGGTTGTGGGTTAGAATGTGCCTGCGGTACTTTTTAAATGACCAATGCGTGCTCATTTTTGCAGAAATCCGCTTCCGTTAAGCATACACCCAATCATGCACTCTGCGTTCATCCTATTAGTAACACATGGAATTCGTCATAGATTATTCCATCGCTGACTTCTCTGCATGCAACCGATTCCCACAATATGTGGGATTTGCCTCTTTTTTTTTTTTGATCGACGTTAGTATCGTGGGAAGCAAAACAAAAAAAAACGTGTTGTGTCTATAATAAACTACATTGTTCTTCGAAAACTGCTTACGCTGCTTACCATGAACTTGCCCCAACAAAAATTCATTTCAGCAGCCACACTTGCCCTTGCCAGATCTAGCATGCAGTTAGACGACCAGGGTGACTTTCCAAACGAAAGAATCTTTCCTAGTATAGAAAAACAAGAGCCAGAGCAACGAATAACGCTTTGTAGTACCAACTTCACCACAAAAGTAGTAATGAAGCGACCTTCGCAGAAACTTCATTTGAGAAGTACGGTCGAATGTCAATGCGAAGACGATGTCTAGCGCTGCATAAAATTTGTTCTAGTGACGGCTACTCGATTTCCGTTTCCATCCATGCTTAAACGAGGAACCAAGACTCCCAGCTGCTTCATTCAATCTCGTTTTTTATCTCGTAAAACTAGGCTAAAAGTAATAAGTGTATGCAAAATTTTCACAACCAAAAGTGAACAACAGCCTGCGCCGGGACCATCTTAGCAAATTGAATTGGTCTTTTACGGAAGACTGGCCATATCAGAAAATAAGAAAAGTGTCGCCTTTCACGCTGTGCAATCTCAGTTTAATGTCAACCGCCGCTCTCAAACATTAAAGACGACGACGATCAATGTCTCTTTAGGTCACTGCATTCCTCGTCTCGAACAAAGCTCTTCACGCGATGGCGAGCTTCACTAAAGGGCGCCTGACCGTGAAGCGTTGTTAATGTTTCGGCTAACGTGAGTGCACACGTTTTTTTGACAGTATTCTCAAATAAAAAAATGTACCGACATCCCCCCCCTCCCCTCAGAAAAAAAAAGAAACATGAAATAGCCACGAAAAACATTTATCCTTTGATGTGCTACCCTTATCAATTTAACCTACCAGTCCGGGACCCTCAAGCTGTAGGACCACAATTTCGAATCTTTATTAAACACTCAATGCGCTCGGTATTGCAGCTGTTAAGCATGAAAGGCTTCATATAAGCAATAAGTTTAATAATTTGATACCTCAAGGTATATGTGCTTCCTATGTGATAACATCTTCGTTACTTACTGTATTGGGCATCCAGGACAGGAGCTGCATGACCAAAATGAAGCGTAACCAAACGACTCATTGCAGTTAAAAATTTCTGTTATCGAACTGACGGATGCTATTATGCGGAGCGAAACAAGAAGAGATCAGTCATGATTCCAGTGAAATAGAACAGTGGTCCTGAATAGACACGACAGGTACTTGTGGTCTTGTGTATAGACTGAATTAAACAAGTAACACAAAAAGTGAGAAAAATGTTTCATTCGCATTTTCTTCAATTCACAAATACCTTCGCCCTTGTCTACTTCATTAGCGATTGTTCTTCGCCACCCATTTCAGTGCTGGTAAAAGATGAGCAGGCGGTACTGTTCGTTCCGTAAGCGGCTCATAAGGCTAAAACTAAATGTCACACGTGCTCCTGCAAGTCTGTTTTTATTTTGTGTTTTATTTTGTGCACAAAAAAAAATGAAGACAGCTTTTCATTGGTAGGGCTGCGAACGATGGCTATCCTGAAATTTCTTCAGCGCAACCTAATTAAGACAAGATTCGTTAGCGACATCATAAAGGCAAGCTGCGCAGGCGAAAAGCTTTTCAGGTTGTCTCGTTAAGTAATTTCTTTTTCAACGCTTTCTGGAACCAGAATCGCATGGTCCAGGGCTCGTTCCTGTAGAAAAGCCTAAAACGCAAACGTCATTAGCACTTCCCCACTCACGTCACCTTGAAGGTGGGGCGCCGAATATTTCTCCAGGCGGTCGCTTTAAAAAAAAAGAAATAAAACTCGGCATTACAACTCCAATGTTAACGATGGTTGCTCCCCTGTGGACGTGCTCGTACGCTTTCTCCTAATGATATGGTCGACCATTACGGCTGTCTATTTTCAGATCTGAAAATCAATGCGCAGAGTTGGCACAACTCCAAGAAAACACGAAAACGATGTCGACTGAAGGCAAGACTTTCTTATTTCTTTTTTTTTTTCTGTAGCTTTCACAAAACTGAAATCGTGTCATGAAGAGCGTACGGAGCCGCCCCTTCGCTCCACGTTGTTGACTGTGTGATTAAAAATTCTGACTGAATGTAAAATATTTCTTTCGTGCCGTCGCGAAATAGGACACGTCTTTATATTCTTATATCATATACAACGTTATTATTCTTTCTTCTGTAAGATGACAAATCTGCCAGTGACGCTGGAATAATCCTGAACAAGTTTTTCTGATACCTGGAAGAACCTCCGCCATTTGGACGACACCGTAGCTCCCTGATGAGAGCCACGCCGAGACAGGTAAATGTGAAACTGTGTATATAGATGCCGGCTTTCCACTAACGTGGGATTCCCAGGATATGAACTTTCAAAAACACGGGTGCGTCTTTCAAATAGAAAAAAAAAATGCGCCAGAAAAGAGAGAGAGAGAAAGAGGGGAAAACTGAGAGTAACTCTTCGCAATCTCAGTTAGAGATTGCTGTCCTTAGCTACCCTATGGGCGGAAAGGTATCTACACTATAAAAAAATAAACAAAAAGCCTACAAATCCCACGCATTGTGAGAACCGGTGTCATACGACGCTGTCAGCTGGCCTACATGTGGCAAATTGTTTGGCATTCAGCCATCTTACGAGAAGGATCAAGACCTTCGTGCAATGTAAGTATCTGTGTGTGGATAATGGGGGCTTACCAGACGCATCGACAGCGATGTGGCGACTACAGTGTACCTCGTGGCACGACGTAACGCCGTCACCCGCGTGATAGTACTGATGCATGTTTTGTCGAAGAGAAATATGCCCTGCGATGATGTGAATGGTGAATATCATAAGCGTCGTTTTGTTGGACTATTCCAATACAGCATCGAGAAAAGTTGGCAAAAGCATGCTGACTGACAATAGTGCATGTGCATTGTTTCTAACAAGCCCCGCCACGGTGGTCTAGTGGCTATGGTACTCGGCTGCTGATCCGAGGGTCGCGGGATCGAATCCCGGCAGCGGCGGCTGCATTTCGATGGAGGCGAAATGTTGAGGCCCGTGTGCTGTATGCGATGTCAGTGCACGTAAAAGAACCCCAGGTGGTCAAAATTTCCGGAGCCCTCCACTACGGCGTCTCTCATGATCAGAGCTGATTTTGGGACGCAAAGCCTCACAAATCATTGTTTCTTACAATTGCTCTAACAGCAGCTAATGCGCAATACGAGCAGAATTAATAATAGATGAGCACATCACAGAAACTGCTAATGCAGTAGGCTTGTTTACGATAAGTATTGCGAGGGAACAGCAGCCATGCACGAGCGGCAGCGTGCTTGCCCCGCACCTCGGTGTACCGGATTCGATTACTGCCTGTTACCGCGTGGTAGGCTGCCTGCGGTCATCATATCGCGCTTGTCCATTTATGGAAGCTATAACAAGCGCGTGTGTTTCTCTCGTTCACTGCACGGAAAGTGCGTTGCCACGAAATTCTCAATGTGTATTTTTGTGGGCCATTGATTAATGTTAATCCTTACGATTAACATTCAATCCCCTCTAGCGCATACCCGCATACACCGGGCTGAGCATTGTGGGTGCGTGCCACACGTGCGGGTGCCACCGTTAATCGTGACAAGCACGAGGAGCATGTCACTTTAGCAGCGCCGAGACACATCATTTGTATTCATCCTACGTTCACACCCTTCCACCCCAATTATGGTGCATAACGAAGGAACGAGACGACCAGGAGAGAACGGAGACGCAGACAGACAGACAGACAGACAGACAGACAGACAGACAGACAGACAGACAGACAGACAGACAGACAGACAGACAGACAGACAGAGATTCAAGTTCGCCAAGATATGCTCCGAATTTAAAACTGGTTTACCCTTCCGCTCATGTAAAGATGGGGGAAGGTGACGCTTGTGAAAGTGCGTACCTTATGGTCATTTTACCAACCATTGACCTTTAGCATTCCTCTCCCTTTACCTTTAACAGTATCATCTATTTACCAAACTTATACCGTTAACTTAACCATTACATTAAAGCTTTAGTATTATTCCTTCTATCACCCTTATATCAAGGCGATGTGCATTTTATCTCAACCTAATTTCGCCTGAATGCACGTTGGCGGCGAGACCCTTCGCGAGCGCTTTCTCGGCGCCGTTGTTCACTCGCAGTTATTCTTCCACAGAAAGCACTACGCGTCGCCGCCCCGTCCGGCTATCGACGCAGCTGTGACTGACAGCTGCGTCGATAGCCCGACGGCTAAATTTTACGCGAGGTTAAAGTACGCGTACATGTCACGTTTGTTCCCTATAACCCACTCCGCTCTCTTCTTGTCCCACAAGGTTACACCCACCGTTTTGCGTTCCATAGCTCGCTGTGCCATCCTCACTTTAAGCTGAACCCTCTTAGTTAGCCTCCGTGTTTCTGCCCCGTAGGTGAATAGGGACAGATTAATAGAAATTGAGAATAAGAAATGGGCGTGGGCGGGCTATGTAATGCGAAGACAAGACAACTGTTGGTCATTAAGGGTAACAGAGTGGATTCCTAGAGAAGGCAAGCGTGGCAGGGGGCGGCAGAAAGTTAGGCGGGCAGATGAGACCAGGAAGTTTGCGGGGATAAATTGGGCCCAGTTAGCACAGGACAGGGATAATTGGAGATCCATGGGAGAGGCCTTTGCCATGCGGTGGGCGTAGACAGGCTGATGATGATGATGATGATGATGACATATTACGTTAAGATAGTGGATGGCTGTTCAATAACATTTAATTTACAGCTTAGTTTTTTTTGTATTTGCGCAGTTGGTCCTTCTTTGATGCATTTTGCTTATCTTTTTATGGCGTACTTCGCTACGCAAGTAGGCCCATAGCTTTCTCTCACGATTCCACGAAGCAATGTAATCGTGGCTCTTCTTTTAAAGGTGTACCAATAGGCAAGTTCCATTACGGGCAGCGTTCGCGCTATACCTTTATTTTACCGATAACCAGCGCTGCACGGCACAAGCGCTGTCGCATGTGGAGTGCAGATAAGCGCACTTCGAAACCGTGGAGTTTATCGCATTTTACAACTTTCAATCATGGATGTTGTCGCGGCATAAACATGCGATTCCAGGACAGGTCTCGTATACACAGCCTAGAAACAAGGATACGCCTGCAGAAGATGCACGTCAGCAGCCCGATACAGCCTGCGCTCTGCACGCGGCACAAACATCGTGCATTATCAATGAGCGCACTCTTTACTATGGATTTTGGGGGCCGGAAGGACGCCCTGTGATTTCCGTGCTATGTTGCTGGTTCTCATTTCATGCCTTTGCGCTTTCTTCTGTGCGTCATTTCCTTTTTTTTTCCTTCTTCCCAATGCAAGGTAGCCGGAAACTCATATCTTGTTAACCTCTCCCCCCTCTCTCTCCATGAACCACACGCACGAAAGCACACGAGCGATTCTTGCTTTCACCTCTTTGTATCTTTCCTGTCATCGTTCGTTCATTAATTAACCATCGCCAGGGCTCATTTCTATGCACACACGGTATAAGGCAGAATTGGTTGTCAGTGGTCACGTGTGTTGAACTCGTGACCTCAGATGCACCTCGCTCGCCCTCGTCACTGGTGTGCCTCCATGATTTTCCTCACCCGGCGGGTGAGGAGGACCAATGAGCCATCCTACTCGGTGCGCGACCATCGCGCCATAGGGTGGGAAGAACTTGCTAAGGTGGCCGTAACAAACGCTCGCCTCGGGGCCCCGCCATCAGCGTCTGCTCGCTTTCCAATACGCAAAAGAAGCGGCTCTCAAAAAACACGCTGAAAAACGAAACACGCTGAAGCGAAACAAAATGAGTAAATCAAAAAGCGATAAGCGTTCTACAAAACTTTCCAGTATTTTTTATTTTTAATTTGCTTGTTCGCCATTAAACGCCACTGTGACAGAAAGAAGCGCGGAAGGGCTGTTTGTGAACTAAATAGAAAAATAAAACGTAACTGATAAAAGTGCACATATGAGGATGATACAGCAATGCATTCTCCTCACATTCGCAATTCACTCGGCAGAAATGCTAGAGTGGGGAGTTAGAGGAATGAGCAAAAAATGAATGAAAGGCGCAAAGCGGTGAAGAGGAATACTGGGAAGCAGTTGAAACACAGCTATCTCATGCTTCACCAGAAAGGTGAAGGTTGTCTTCTCCCACTTCTGTTGAACGTAATGAATAGGTATGGAACATAAGCCGACCATGTATCGCAGTAATTACGTTCAAAAGTAGGATAGTAGATATATATGCACCTTGTAAAATACGCGTAAGTCTTACGTTGCGTTACGAAAAATAAATAAATGATAATGGGTCATTCGCTCTCATTCTACTCTTTCGCTTCAATTGAGGCCCCGCACCTGGCACTTTTGGCTGTTTAGCTTGAAGTTCAGCACTTAATTTTTTAGCAGTGGTTGTACGAATGTCCTCTTCTTCTTACCTGCGTAGCTGCCTGACCGTGCTTGTTTAATGTTTTTTTTTTTCTGCATGCTGAACAACAGCATTTCCCCGGCAACCAAGGAGCATATAAGGCCCTTTGAAACAAAGCAACACTAGTATCAGCGACTGAGCTGCGTTCATAAAAGAGGCATCATATTTGCAGCAGGCGCATTGGACTACTAAAGAGCACGAACCGTACATGTTCAGGTCGCATTCCCACTCCCTGTCTTCCATCTGCGAGCTCCTCTTTAGTGTACTTGCCAGTTTTCCGTATTTCTCAAATAAACGGCGAGGGAAAGCGTCACTCCTGGCATGGGCGGGCGCGGAAATGCCCCGTCGAGTGCAGGAGAGCACGTGTGCCTGACACCGGCGCCAGTGAGGCTGCTGAAATGGCGACGATACTGCAGCGGTTACACTGCAAATACAACAGAAAAAAGAAGAAAGCTTGCAGATCTTTTTTGGTTTTAGTAGATGTCTGTGCCAAAGAGGCGTTTGGAAGACGAAAACTGCTGCTCCACTGCACTTGAGGGAGGAAGTCCTGTTTCGGGCGCCGAACCACTTAGGGGAGCAAAGAGGCGTACTGTTCCGACTGCCGCCTATAGGCTCCCGTCGACAGCATACTCCGCGCCATTGGGATGGCGCGAGCTAGAGGTCCGGGCCGCCTCGGCTACGTATCGAAATGGAGCAGGGAGCTTGGAGAAACACAAGACGGCTAAGCCACTCCAGTATTTTCATTCTCTAGCCTAAGCTCCCCCCCACCCCCCTCCTACTTTACGTTCCTCTTTAGGAAATAAAAAGAAAAACTACGATCCTCGCTCGCTCACTTAGTTTCGCATGAATGCTTCAATAAAACTGGGAAGCTTGGCATCCGGCAGTGGAAATCCTCACTAAAAACGGGGCATTTTGAAGAGACGAGCACGCTCTGTATTACGTGCAGTATTGAGAAGTCTGTGAATACGCCTTCTCTTCAGTTTCACGCCGACACTTGAAACCATTGTCACACTTTGTACGTGTTGTTATTGCCGTTATTTATCTTTTACTTTTGCGGATTTGCTCGCTCCAGCGACTGGACAAATCGGTTAGCCCAAATGCTTCACCTCGCAGGAAACGAGTAGGGAACCCATAAAGGAACCTTATATTCAACCTACTACACCCCTCCCCTCACTATATCCCCTCGTATATCTACTCTCTGCTATACACTTCGTGGTTGACAGCACTACACATGGGCAGTTTTGCTTCTATTAAAGCTTCAAAAAGAATGTTTAGCCCAATATTAAATGGCCGTCATAAGTGCCCCTTACTCATGTTTAATGTAGACTCGCTGCAAGCTTCTGCAGTTCGCTATGTTTTGTTGTTCTCTTGGCTATGAAATTGCTATAATGCCAAGGACCGTAAGCTTTTGCTCGCATTAGGGCAACCGAAAGCAACCACCCAATGCCTGGTCAATAACGCAATGGTGAGGCCTGTGCAGTCTCTGTAACCTCGAAATACTTCAAATGTATGCATCAAATGTACTTATTTGGCGTTCTTCCACATTGTGAGAAGTAACTTCCACGTTCATAGACTCAGCTGGAGCACTCACCTGAAACACTTAACACCATACTTTAGTTTGGCAACCTGTACATGTAAGCAAAATTGCAGTTGCCTTCCGACATTTCCGTTCCTGTCAATGTGACATTCTGTTCTTCGCACAACCAACCGATTCTCACTGAAGTCCTCACATAAGGCAGCTCACCTTCCGCTCATGGTGTAAAGGATTGGCTAATATTGCCAGAGTACATGCACACTTAACCTCACAGAATATTCTACAGTCTGTACAAACACCCGTCGTGGTAGCTTTACAGGTATGGTGTTGGCTTGCGTAGCTCGAGCCCGTGGCGTCCCATCCTAGCCACGGCGCCCGACTCTCGACAGAAGCACAATGAAAAAAAAGAGGAAAGAAAGAGCAAGGAAGAAGCCATGCATTTAGATTTAGGTGCACGTTAAATACTACTCCGGAGCACTCAACTACGAGGCTTGCCCGTGATTATGGCACGTAAGATCTCTTTAGTTATTATTATAGTCCTAGAAACCATTGACACCGTAATTTCCTAAAATAGATGAGAGTTATTTATTTGTGGGGTTTAACGTCCCAAAACCAGCTCTGATTATGAGGGACGCCGTAGTGGAGGGCTCCGGAAATTCCGACCACCTGGGGTTATTTAACGTGCACTGACATCGCACAGCACAGGGGCCTCAACATTTCGTAGATGAGAGTTCAATACCTCTATCTTGCTCAATTAATAGCTCGGGCATTATGTGAGTCGCGCTCGTATTTTTCTTGAAACACTAATGTCGAAATATATATTTGTTGAACTATGTGGGAAAGTCGCAGCACATGCCTTATTTTTTGTACTGTTGGTCTTCCCTTTGGTGGGTACAATGTTTTTCTACATTTGCTTCATAAAAGAGCAGGCATACAACTTTAGTAAAATTAGTCGCTTCGAGAAAATGGCCAAGGCTATTGCTGTAAGACACATTTTACCCCTGAGAGTATTTTGGATTAAAGGCGCCACCGTCAAGTCATTCTCGATGATAATTAAGAAAAAAATACTGGCTATCATCTGTTTATGTTCGATGAAGCACCATTCTGGCTTTTCCTCTTTCACGAGGTGTTCTAAACGAGGCCTTAAAGGCTCGTCACGTGATCTTTAGGTAGTTCGTTCGTTCCTTCGTTCAGGACAGTGCTTAACTAAATCTTATAACAAAAAAAAAATAGGCACTTCCCATTAATATTTTTCCGTCAGACAATGATAGACAGACAAATCCGATAAATATAGCACATAAGGTCCATTGAAACGCGTCAGTTTCACCACAGTGGATGTGTGCGAAGAATGCTCACGAACTCACGTTTCTTCAATATGCAAAGGGCAGCTCTTTCACATGATTTCTCTTAACTTGAACAAATGTGGTATGCGTGTTCCGAGGAACAGTGATAGCGTTAATATTCTGTCTCCTTAAAGCCAACTCATCGGGAGGCACGTCCGAAAAAAGGAAAATAAACTAAACAAAAAGGTGTTTCTGTCCACGCTGAAGCTAAACAGGTTGACGGACGCTTGTGTAGTGAATATAGCAAAGATGACTCGAGTCGGAAGCATGCGATATGACCGACTTGCGTAGGAGCCAAACGGATGCTGGATATTGACGATTCTACCTCCGTCAACAGACCAAACAGATCTCCTTTTCTTCCTTTCGCTGCCGTATCTCAAACATCCCGGATCTGTACTGTCACAACCCTTTTCTATACCTCTTGCCTTCCGACGTTCTTCGCAGAAGTTGCGTATATAAGATATACACAATAAAACAACTCGCTCACCAGGAAGCTAAAATAATCGTCTAACGAGAAGCCGAGTAGAAAAAAAAAAGAAACAAGAAAAGTGAGGCTTTGCCCAACCCACACAGCCTAATATTGAGTTCTCGGTAAGAAAAACAAGTTGGTGTTTCGCCTCTACCTCGGAACTGAGATTCACCTGTCCATCCTTTCATTAAGTATAGATGATAGCTTCGATCCAGCTGTGTGTAGTACGCCGATGTACATGCCAAGTAACACAAAAACAAAACTCTCACATCCAAAGTGCCGACCAGGACAGCTGCGCGAGTATCGAGCAGAAGGAAATGACTCGACCAAAAGAACTCGGACCGGACGCCATCTGTGCGGCGCACCAGCCGCAATTGGCGTGTGTGTTGACGCGCTACGCTGCTACTTGATCAGTTACGTCAGGGCACGAGAGTCACTATGAAAGGGAAAAATAAGTAAGAAATCAGCACTCGCTACCAGCAAGCGCGGTTTTTTTTTTCTTAACTTAGATATATCGGTCGTGGCAAGCACAACAATTCTCACCAACAAAGATTTTTCCTACAGCGCTTGTATTGAGCTTTTGTGTTTTGTCTGTAGCATTCTGTTTGCGTTCAAAGCAGCTGTTTCGTTAATGAAGGAGAGATATGTCTGTACGTGTGTGAAGGGAGAAAGAAAGCGGCGGTGGAGGAGGGGGGGGGGAGAGAAATGACAAGTTTTCCGTGTCTTGTTTGTTGGTTTCACTTTCCTGCGCGTGTTCACGAACAGGTTCACGGACAAGTTATCAAAACAAAAGAGTGCTTTATTTATGTGCAAATAATGGCGTACCATCCTGAAAGTTTATTACATCTACTGCTTGTAATTAACTTCCATAGACTGCAGGGATATGAGATGCAAAAGACTATTTTTCCCACCACTTAATTTTGTATAGAGGAGACATATCATTATGGCATGACAGCAAGAGCAAGCCGACAGGTCTTATTCGAAATAGGCACATATTTCGCATCTTCTACATCACATTCTTGCCATAAAGCTAACATCCTTCCTTGGAGACTGAGTTTCAACTTCTTTTGATTTAATTTTAAATCTCATGTGGACTGCGTGACGGCCATTATTATTGTCCCTCTATGGACATTTGGCTACCAAGCGGTGTTGTTACTCAGCACAATTTCTGCCTGGGTGCGAAACAAAAGGGATATGATCAGTTCCTGAGTCAAGTTCCTAATGATGGTATTCAAGTTCCTAATTAGGGCATTACAATTCTGGGGTAAGTAGAAATGAATTAAAGTGGACGAAAAGACAAACCTGCCTTCGGTGGGAACCGAACCTATGACCTTAGGATAACGCGTCCGATGCTCTATCGCTGAGCTACGAAGGCGGTCGTCCACCCGTCCATTTTATTGGGTATTTATGTATATGTAGTCCTGGGAGTGTTAGGTGGCGCCACTCGTAGCCATGGCGGCGAGTGTGGGACACTCTTATGGCCGCTAGGCGTCACGTACAACGTGGTCTTATGGCGAGATGGCTGCTGCCTAATAAACCCTCGTATGCTACCTAAAGGCACCAAGTCTGCCGCAACGAGGCCCAAGCTATGAAATTAAGAAAGAGAAGGGGTCGAGGGCTCCTTTTATTTGTTAGAAACAAGTCAATGAATCAACAAACAATGAAGCCTGAGAAAGCATAGAGGAAGTAAATTAAGTTCCTAATTATGTGGTGATAATTTTGGGGTAAGTAGAAAGGAATTAATGTGGACAAAAAGACAAACCTGCCTTCCGTCCGTGGATATATATATATATATATATATATATATATATATATATATATATATATATATATATATATATATATATATATATATATATATATATATATATATATATATAGTAGATTAGAAACGAATTGCGCACTTGCGAAAATCGCACGTTTATTGTTCAACGTTTCCGCCGTGGCACGGCCTTCGTCAGTAAAACAAAAGAGAGACTGTGGCCTAATTATGTATCAGGTGAGGCTGCTTGAAAGCCAACACACACACACACACACACACACACACACACACACATATATATATATATATATATATATATATATATATATATATATATATATATATATATATATATATATATATATATATATATATATATATATATATATACATATATATATATGATTGTAGATAACTTAACTTCGTCTTAACTTTTGTTTTACTTTACAACACGCTTACACCAACAATGACCCAAAGATGCAATTGAGCGTATCGCTCACGATAATTACCTCGCAGAATTAACCACTCTACCTCTGACTTGGCGCCTCCAGACTCCTAAAGCTGAAATTTAGATCCACAGTTCAGAAAACTTCATTTTCGGCTTCGATGGTCGCGACAAAAAAAGAAAAAAAAAAGACGGTCGAAGTTGGAAAGAAACTTCCTTTTTTTTTTTTTTCGTTCTCGGGCAACTCAGTTTCAGACACGAAGCTTGATGGACATAAATCCCTGTTTGGTCACCACACTGTGTTTCTACCCGATCGCTCGCCGAAAAACACGCATATATGTACACCGCAGGGGCAGGAAAGGTATTCCATAGTGCGCTCTTAACAAACACTAAAATAGCTTTGTGAAGCAAAACGGCTCGCAAGCGCGCCAAGATGATTTCTACCTTGCCTTTTTGTATCTACTTTTTTTTTTTGGACGAGCCGACGTATGTTCATGAATACATAAAATTTCAGAAACAGGAATGTCATGGAAGGTTCAAGCAGAGGCTGCGCTGACCCTTTCTGAGAAGACATCCGTCAATTTCGCGTATACAAAGTTTCGGCCCAAAACGTACAACACATAAACTACATTCCATTGGCCTTTTGTGCAGTGTCTTTCCAGTGAAAAAGTGTGCGCATATTGGTGGAAGCGCGCGCCGTTAGGTTTTATCATGGCAGGTGCAGGTTCGTTCAGTGACCCGTCTATGCGTCGG
The DNA here is from genome assembly GCA_013339685.2 of Hyalomma asiaticum. Lineage (NCBI taxonomy): Eukaryota > Metazoa > Arthropoda > Arachnida > Ixodida > Ixodidae > Hyalomma > Hyalomma asiaticum. Next base: position 49,993,916 of record CM023485.1, read on the forward strand.
CGTCAAAGAACGGCGCACAGCACCGGGAATGCAGCCAACGACGAGGTATATAGCCGCGTGTTCACTGATACATGAAGCGTACGAAATGAAGGGTGCACTTGACGTGGCACTTACCCCACTGAACGATTCCTATACCCGCAGCCGATGCACTCGCTAAGGGAGATGGTTTTGTTTATGAGGGACGACGCTGGAAGAGTGTCTCTACTACTCCCCTGTTTCCCGCCTTACTTAGTTTTCTTTTTTTTTTCTGCATCCCTTAGCGTCTTCGTCAGGTACTCTTTCGAGAGTTTCCGTAAGCGCCGACATCCACCTTCCTTCACTGCTCCTCACTTCCACGTATATGCCGCAAAGGCGTACCGCGTTCACGCTTCATCGACATTTTCGAGAGGAGAGTTTGAAATATTTAGTCTCCTGAAATTTCGCTCCAGTTTACTCATATACACAGCTCTCTCTCTCTCATCATATCAGCCTTCTTTCCCTCCTTAAGTCGCACGTGAAGACAGTTTACGACTAAATCGTCCATCCCCTCAAGTTGCCGCAGAGCTCTTCCTCTGTTTCATAACTGCTCACATGTAACTTTTCCTTTCTGCTTATGCTAGGTGGAAACGGGTGGGAAGAAAGCAGCCCACTTCGCATAAGCTGTACAAAACAGCGCAGCACTGCACTCAGTCTTTGGAGTGACATGATTGTGACGTTAGTTCTCACCCTCACCTCCTTCCACTCTCTCTCTCTCGTAAAGGCTAGTACATTTAGAGAGAAACTGTTTGGCAATTAAGTCAAATCATATGGCTATCCGCTGTTTTCTTCTTTATCCCTGTTCTCTGTTAAACTGAACGGCGAACTATATTGCATAGGCTCACTGAAATAAGCACGTGACGTCAACAACGTCCTTTCCTGGTAAACCAAATAGGTCTCCTTAGACTTTTTTTTTCTTTAACGACAAGTTTTTCTCAGGTTCTTCCGCATTTAAGGTCTCTGAGACGAAACATATTGCCGTGTGAAAGCTTTCGGGCAATACAGAAGCACACATATCCAAATCTTTATCTGAAACGTCGCATTCAGACCACAATATACAGTGGGCGCTGTCAGTGGTGCTGAGGCACCACTGACAGCGCACCACATTACGTGGTATTGCCCAACATAGGCCACCCAAAATTAATGCACCAAAACCACCTAATAAACTTTCCTGAAGGGAGCACTGGGAGACTTGGCTCGTCAGCGAGGATCGGGAGGTGCAGTTAGCACTCCTCTTTCAGGCACGGCGGACCGCTCAAACATGTGGAGCCTTTGCCTAAGGACACCCCCTACCCGCTCGCTGTAGCCTTCCTTTTATTTATTTATTTATTTATTTATTTATTTATTTATTTATTTATTTATTTATTTATTAAATGCTTTGACATATGTTATGTAGGTTTAAATACCCCTATGGCGCGCTTCTCCGTATAGCTGTTGCTATGGAGCGCTGTCTGTGTTGCCTACGTGTGCTCCAACACTATTTTCCATGGGTAGCAATTATTTAAGTACCATGCAATTTTATATTTATCTCGTACAAATTTTAGAGTCGTTAAGGGAATACTGTGGTCATGGTGGACAGGTGGGATAGCTTGGTATATATTCATGGCAATAAAAGCGCAAACACACACAGGACGCTGGAGGAAACACCGCACAAGCTCAGATTATAACTGAACTTTATTCAAACAGCAGTATTTATCCACATAAGGTCAAGGTAACCAGTGAATAGGCAGCAGACAAGATAACACAATCAGCGGGTAGGCTTACGTCCCATCTACGAATGACATTTCGCAATCTAAATGTGAAATCGATGGCAAACTGATACACATGGTACAGTTTTCCTAATAAATAAAGCCTCAGCTATCTTCCTGGTTCTTCTGTCACAATGAGAGTATAGCACAGAGGCGCGCGGAAGTTCCGCAACACACCCACATCTTGCGCATGTATTGCCACAGATACTACGGTCATCGCTTCTATGCTAACACAGGCATGTACACAAAGGAATAATCTTAAAACTTTCGTGTTATCTACTGTTTGTCATAGTTCTCTTTGACGTGGTCTGCCCCCAGTATCAGCTATATCTCTAAGGTTAAAAACAAACATATCATAAATTGTGCTACGTTTTAACAAATCGTTTCCACCTTACTTCACATCTGTTGAATCATTAAACACAATCGAAAATAGCAGCCTAGTTATAAGTTTCGCGAGTCATTTTCCTCTGCATTTCGGTCAGCTGAAGAAAAGTCACGTCTTTCAGTGCTACGATCGCGTAGGGAACATTTAATTTGAGAAGAGGAGAAAATCAATGGAATCCGTCCCTGCCTCCGCACGACAGATAAAACAGTCGACATGAAAGTCCAATAGATTCGCAATGAAAATGTGATCTTGCGAATCGGACGTTGCATGTCCCGAAAGCGAGATTTTTCTCTGCTTCGGTCAAAGCTCGTCGAGACAAGCGCCGTAAGACGTCAGGAAGCACATTTAAAAGGCCATCTCATTCCGGTCGTCTAGACGACTCGCCATTCAAGAGGGACCAGTTCATTAGCGCTTGCCGGGACTTAAGAGGAGAAGCAGAGTTTTTCGGCCTCGCTGAATAGGCCGTACGCGTACAGAAGCAGCGCTGTGAAAGACTTTGGCGGCTCTTTTAGCAGCGAGGAAACTCCTCATGGGAAAGGGGAAGCAGCCTTACAGCTGGGCGAATGTAGTTACTTGCGGTTTTGTACGTAGCGTCTTGTATTCATTCATCGTGCTTCTTCTATTTCCATTGTTTGAACCTTAACACATTTCCATTCCCTCCTTGTGCGTGGTAAATAGGAGTCGCAAGCGCGATTTCCCAGAACAATATGCCAGTTTGTAAAAGCGAGTTTGTTTGCCTACTCAAGAAAAGAACAACAATGATGAGCAAATGTTGAGCTAAATAAGAGTAAACACTGGGAGTGAAAGAGAGGAGGGGGGGGGGGGGGATATTGAGATGAAACATTTTAACAGCCACAACGGACCGCCGGATGTCTCTCAAGACACTTAACTTTCATTTTCTTTTTCTTCTTTACATCGCGCTCTATTATTTGTAGCTTCAAGGCATATCTGCTGCAACCATAAGTGTGCCAATCTTTTCTTTAATTATCCAGCTAACAGAAATGAAAGAGCACTATACCAAACAGCAAGGAATTGGCAACATTCCAATCCGAAGTAAGCGAAAGATTATCCACATTACCCTTAACGAACACGCATGAATCATGACTAACACGTTCGTTGGCCTGACAGAGTTGCAACGTCCAACTTGAGCAAACGCATAGATACCGCGGAATCAAAAATATCCCAATTTCGTGCCAATGCATGAAGTATGTGCTTCACGCCTAACTAAAATGCACCATGCAAACGCGAATAAAATGGCTTACAGGCGGATGAGTACTTCCCATCTCACACCACAATATTAACGCATACATTAACGTGTTTTCGAACAGCTGCATTTCGCAGAGCAATATATACGTCACCGGCCTCGGCATAAGACTGGAATCTAAGAAAAAAAATTTCGACGAAAGGTGATGCTGGAAGTCGACGAAGCTTCGCAAGGCGTACGAAGTGCGTTCGTTTGCTCGCATCTGTGCGTTCGCAGGGCACAGAAAAAGGGAGAAGCACTCATAAAGCAAAACGTGCCGCCCATAAATATCTGGCTCGCCAAGCAAGGCGTTGCCCGACTCGAGAGACAGGACAATCTATCGCCCACATACGTCAGGTCCGAAATTGGTGTCCCGTAACCCTCGCCGCGAGAAGACGCCGCAGTGGCCTCGCCCAGTGAAAAAAAAAAAAAAAGGGGGGGGGGGGGGGGGGGGGGGAGAAATATACATATACATCGAGCCTCGCCTGCAGAAGTGTATAGTCGTTTTCGGTCTGCTCCTCCCCCGAGAGTCACAGCTTATATATCACGTCGAAGGCCGCGCTTCAGCAAGAACCGCCGCAGGATTATAAATTTTCGTGGGTCCCCGCTTCCTCCCCTTCTCCCATCCTCCCCGTTGGAACAGCCGGCTGGCCACGCGCGAGTCTTTAAAATTCGCTTACAGTGAGACTGAAAAAAAATTTAAATGATGCTCTCGTGTTACCCCGAAAAAAAAGACGAAAAAGGAAGCTGTTTCGACCGTTTAAAGTGCTTGTTGCAGGCACGCTTCCAGCAGCGCTACGGCAACCCCCCAGTTCTCTCGAAATACTACTTTCCTTTACCCTGTATCATTTTTCCTGTAATTATTTGTTGTCTATGGCTCGCTTTGCTTAAAAAGGATGCAGTATCATTCACCGCGTTAGTTGGTGTCGCGTGGAGTAAGGTCGATGACTCGAAGCAGGCGACACCAGAGAGGCTCGCGGTTTGGTGGGCTTCGCCTTTATGCACAAGCAGAAGCTACGATGCTGCCCTTGTAAAACAAAAAAAAGGAGAGAGAGAGAGAGAGAAGAGAGAGAACTGTCATCGTACGGCGAAGCCCGGGATCTAGCCGCCATAATTTGGCGTGACAGTGGAGGTACGCTATCCGAGCAACGAGCTAGTGTTACAGTATGGCGAGGGATGTGCTTTCTTCAAGGTACGACTTATCGCGAAAGCAAAACCATGGTGAAACTCAAAACTGTCTTATTTGGAATATTTATGTGAACTTCGAACCGGCTCTCAACACAGTCGCCGCTCCCACGGATGCACTTGCCGTAGTGTGGCACTTAGTTTACTGAGCCCTCCTCGTAGGAGGCAGCAGCGTCAGGGCTCCCTTTTATTAATTAATTAATTTTAATCAGTCAAGTAATGAAAACCACGGTAAGAATTTCATGACGCTGTGTGCAGATGTGTTATGCAACGTTTCTAATATGCCCGTCGATCGTGCGAGGTCGCGGTTGTCAATTTTGAGCGTGCAGTGAGCAGGTGAGCATTCCTTGAACAATAGAGTCTCCCGTAAGTGTGACTTGCGTGGTGCTACTCGATTTCTGCCCGGAGAGTAGTGCATTGCAGCCAAAATACCCTCGAGGAAGGAGGAACGTGCATGGTACAACTTTCGTGAGTGACAGCACACCGCGGCATTGGTGCTTGAACTTCGTTGTCTACGTCCTTGCATTGGTGCATGAACGCATCGACAACAATCTGCAGACAGCGAGTAGCGTACACGGAATGGCCGAAAGCACAGGAGGCTGCCTTCTGTGATGAAGGCGCAGAAAACTTAGTGACAAATGCCTCAGTTGAATCGGCTACCATATAGAGAGGCAGCAGGAAAGTATATCTAAACGTTTAAAAACAAAGTAGTTTTGAATTGCATTGTTCTTTCAAATTTGTGACGAGTATGACCTTTCAAAAATAACAGCCCTCGAAATTCGGCCATTTTTTATCGCCTGAACGCTCATTCATTGATATCGTCTAAAGACGAGACGGAGACGTCAGCAAAGAGACACAAGGAAGTTAACATGATGCATTTCCGGTTTGCTACCTTGCATCTGAGAAGGGAGATAAAGGAGTAAAAAACGAGGTGTACTGAGAAGAGAGCATTAAAAGCACGCGCACTTGGCTATACACGTTAATACTACAAATGGTCGCATAGAGTTGTCTATTGTATACTAGCAAAGTGTTCGTTGCTTTTGACGCACACAGCCCTGGTCAGCGTTGCGCTTGAGTTGCATTGTTCCCTAGTTATTGCACTCGTCTAACATGTTAGGTAAAATACAGAATGGCGCAGCACCCAAGGCAACTGCGAAAGCCACCCGCCTGACAGCCCGTCAGACTAGTCTTTCTGGAAGCAGTAAAACGCTTCTGAACGTTTTCTGGTTTTCTTGTCTAGAGAAGACTCCCACAGTAAAGACGAGACGTCCGGCTAAGCGGCGAGTATTACATACATTCGCTTTTGTAACGTTCAACGTGTTAACGTGCTTGAGATAACTCACACTGCCAAAAATGTGTGCCTTGGAGTCCCTGCTTTTGTTCGAAAACAACGATGCTGCGGTAGGCCTTATGACGGTTTCTAATATCAGTGCTGAGTCAAAAGCAATATATTAACAGAAACTACGGACATTTATTTTCCTACTATATTGCTCGCGTTAACACTTACAAATAGAAGGTAACAAAACTACGAACGGAAACCGCCCTGATAACTATTGGAGTTTTGCGTCGATCGAAAACCACTTGGCAAGATGCTTTTTGCAGGAGTGAAAGAAAGATACTGAGACAGATACTCCCACTGCAAGGAACACACGTCGCTAAGCGAAGCATTCCTCTACCTACTGAGCTTCGTTGCACTATGTCGCCTCCTTTTATGAAAGCACTGTGTATTCGGAGCGCAATGTAAACATTCGCTATCGTTATAGTCGTTTCGAATTATCGCACTAACATAGAAGTAAATGTAGAAACACGTATAACGGTGCAGGGCAGCCTACGCATCGACTCAACTAACACAGAGACGGGCTCCGGAAGAAACAGGGCGCCCGCACATGAGACGCTACGAAGGAAACACATGAGCCGATTGCCGCTTCGTGTCCTCCGGAAGCCATCACTTAGCGCGGCGTCGTGTTCGTGTTTCCGCGTATATACGTCACTCGGACGCGCCATATACTACGTCGTCTTCGCGCGTTCTGCAGCGCCCGACATTGCCGCGCTTCGACACGGCCCTCCAATCGACGCCATCGCTTCCACCTCTTCCTCAACCCCCCCCCCCCCCTTTTCCACACTCTCTCCTACTGCACATGTCACCTAAGCCGCAAGTCAAGCGGAAGCAATCGATAGCAGGAGCTCGCAGGTGACGACCGCGGTTAATTGCCGGTTCTGTGCTGACAGGCGCAGTTTTTTTTTTTTTTTGCTCCCTGTTTTCTCCCAGGCCTCGCCTCTGCTGTTGTTTTCTCGACTGAGGGAGATACGGGAGTGCTTGGAGCACCTCTCGCCCATCTCATTTTGGAAAAATGTCCCCGGGCGCATAACACCACTATCATCGTTTCTTTCTTCTTCTTGCCTATCTTTATTTCTTTTCGTTTTCCACGGCTATGTTTGCATATTTGGCTGGCGATGTTTGACAATGGCGTTATGTGGCAGCGTCTCTGGATAGAAGTTAATTGCCTTGCAACATAGTCGCTAAGGATTAATTAAAGTTGGACTATACATCGTAAAGACGCAAACGTTCAAGTGTATGTATCAACTCGCGTGCTAATAAGCGTGTGTTCTTTTTACGCTGCGTTAGTTATTAATTACTAATTAACAAATTTTTCATGAGAAAGTTAATGAAATCAGAAGCATATAACCGACCTGAGAGATACACTGTAATGCATCAGGAACCGCAAGAGCGGCGTTCCAAAATGTCGATTTATTCCTTCAAACTTAACAATGCACACTGGCTCTTAAATGCCCTATGATCTCTTTGTCTAGGAAGGGCCTCAGCCTTATCCTAACTGCTTTTATATTTCGCCTGCGTACAAGGGCGAATTATCTTGCTCGCGTCAGTTTCCTTGTCTCCAAGTACACACGCAATGTGTGCATCACAAGACTCGTCACAACCAATAGTGGGCTGAAATGGGCTGGTTGCTATACTACCGAACTGGGACAATCAACAGCGCTACAAACAAGACAGGACGAGGAGGTGCTGCTATAATCACGCCAATGCACAAAGGAAGGGCCACGTGACCGTGCATGTTCGCTCGAAGTGCCTTTGAGCAGTCATCCCTCAGATCATCGCAAGAACTGTCAATGAGAGCCCATCTTTACAAAGTGGGAATATCTTGGCACGTACGGCACAACAACGTTAGAGCCGAGTCTGTGCTGCTCTTTGCTAGCAATAATATATGGGGATAAGTGTGCCAGCTCACCCTAACTATCACTCTACCGAAATTAAACACGAACGTGTGACTGAGCAATGCTGACCGTGGTATCTCCTTTCTTGACGTGTATATTGAATGTTTTAACAGCAGCGCTGTTCAAACTTTCCGTTGCGCCGCGAGGTGTGCGCATAAGCGCGGGCCGATTCCGGCGGGTAATGGTGTGAGGTAGAGAAAATTTCAAGCGTCGCTCGAAGTCGCAGGTTTGATCCCCGAAGCCGCGGCTGCAATAACATACAGAGAGAAAGCAGCGCTTTCATACATTTTTTTTTTTTTTTGCCGGACTAGAAAAATGACTTCATCTATCAAGGCTATGCGCAACTCCTAAAAAGGCAATTTGGGTAAATGACTGGGATCGTCGTGCCAAACGACGTATTCTAAATAACTGCTCGAGAAATTACATACCAACCGCGCTAGCGCTACCGCGGACTTTTATTAACGGCGGAGCTGTTCTAGCTCTTTGTCGCGCAGTCAGGCGTGCGCGAAAACGTGGCCGATCCCGGGGGCAGTGCGCTGCGTTACGTACAGAAAACTTCAGGCGCCTCTCGAAATTGCGGGTCCTATCCCTGCAGCCACAATTGCATTTGCATGCAGAGACAGAGAGAAACAAATAGATAGAAGAAGAAAGAACGAAAGGAAGGAAGAGGAAAAAGAGAGAGAGATACAAAGAAACGGAAAGACAGAAAGCATGGCACGGCCATGAGTAGTGTAGTATAGCAAGGATTTGAGGAAGGAAAGTGAGGGTGACGAGGAGGTAAAGGGGGGGGGGGGGGGGGAGGGTATAACATAGCATATCCGTGTATGCTACAGTATAGCAAGGGGCTGCTAAAGGAGGCGAGGAGGAGGGGAAGAACACCAGCTCCACTGTTTCCTCCGTCTTCGCACCATTAGTGCACACCTGGCCAATTTTTTTTTTTTTCAGTACGTACTAGCGTGCGAACGCAATAAAAAGAGCTGTTGTTAATCGGCGCCGTGTGTGTATCTTCTCGTGTTTTCTCGTTGGTTGCACTGTTTATTCTCTAAGTTATGGATGTAAACATTTCGACAACCCAAATGCTGTGCAGGACACAACAAAATTTGCTCCAAGCAGTCCTAGCTACAGCTGAGAAAATTTGTCAACCCAGAATTTAAATTTAAAAATATATTAAATCGTCGTGTACAAAACAAACGTTTCGAAACTCTAATGCCGTCACGCATGAAGGCGTTAATATAACCGAAACGCGGCACTTACCAGTGAAATTTATTGAAGGCATAGTAAATCAAACTCTGGGTTTGAGAATATGTAGAGAGCAATCTAGCTCAACTATACACCGGCGTTATTTTAACCAATCGCCATGGCCGCTAGTTATGAATTTCCTAAACACAGAACATCCTGTTAGCTGACTCAAAATTGCCCATAGCAAACAAAAAATATAAGCAAATGCTTCCTACGGAGACTTATATAGCAATGCACAAAGTGCACAATAAAAAACGAGAAATATTGATGCGGTTTCTTACGCATTGATTTTCGATCAATGTCTTCCCCCAGACAAATAACAATGTAGTTTCCGCGGCACCATTCTTTATTATTCATTCCTTAACTTGTGCCGGTTCCCTTCTTTTGCGAAGCCTGGTACTCGTAGACGACAATAAACACATTGCAGCTAGCAATATACAACCAAACGTTTATCGGTTAAACATTTCGTCAAGAGCGTGAGCAAACAGGAAGAACAGTGGAGGCGGATGAAACGGGTGAGGAAATGCACTGAAATCTTTTCTCTGAAGAGCCACACTGCAGACGTGCGCCCCACACTAAGTGTCCGTCTCCCCTCTGAATGCCTGGGCCCATCGTCTTTTTTACTCTTTCTCCAGGTAACGTGGGCCTCACAGTGTAAATAATCAAGTCGCTGAAGACGGCACACGAAAGCACAACGCCTGCTAAAGCAACGACACACTGGCCGTGGAAACAAGTGACAAGCGCCTCACCACGTCGTCATTTTTGTCTCTTTCATGTTGAGAGCACGTTGTGCGCGCTGCTCTCCCATTCATTGTAGTAATGGCTTTTATTTTTTCTTTAACTTTGCCCGCGCGCTATGGATTCCCTTCTCTCTGCTCTTCAAGCACCTCTCATCTCCACGTTGCCATGAGCACAGGACGTCGGCGTACTGCTGACCGCTCGACGTAGGCGCAATGAAATGCTAGATGACGGCAGTGTGGTTAGCACGTCTGGAGCACGAACAGCCTTTCCTCCCTTCGAAATTGATCACGTTGCTTCCTGTAAAAGCCCTACATAGAAGGTTGTGCAAATCCAACATTGCATGATCACTGTACTCATAAGGAAAATTCCTAATCTGCGACAATATTAACGCAAAACACGCCGCGCGCCAGATACGCGTTAGTCATGGCGCGGGAAGCGGTGCCGTTTTACAACATACGCTGACAAACGCTAAAAAGGCGGTGAAAGACGGTGTTCCGATGCAACCCGACAACAATGTTGCAGGACAGGCCGCAATGCAGAGTAAGTGCGGAAAATACAAGCATGTGATGCTGGACCTCACCGGGAACAAAGAGCGAAGTAATAGCCTCTACAGAGCGCCATACGACGAAAAGAAAGCACCCAGTTAGCAGGAAACGCTTAGGCTTCACCAAGGCAACCTTCAGGCGAAATTCAGCGTCGACATTTTAATGTCTAAGCCAACTTATGAAGGATTATTAGAAAGAGTGAGCATTCAAACGGTGCGAATAGAGAGCTGGCGAATTGATCGGTGTCATGAATTTGAGGGTATACAAGGCACGATCCTTGACACCATTTAGCTGGCGAAACGCAAACTGTAGATCGGTCATGCCGATTGGTGAAGCAGCCGCACTTCAACAAAGATGCAAGATGGCACAGACAGACAGGACACTTGCTGCACTGATTACCAGTTTTAATTCAGAAGAAACACTTCATTTTTATGTCATCGCGCCCCGACGACACAGATAACAAATACATTTTCAATAGCACTGTCATTGGTATGAAACGAAGAGAAGAAAAAGCTTTACACACGTGCACACTAAACGTCAGGTGAAGGCTATTTTCCTTCCAAAAAGGATGGTTCGTCCGCATTCAGTAAAACGGATGGTGGCTAATGCTTTTGTCGTTTATTTTGATTATGTGAAACGCTTCCACAACTTTTCCAGTTAGCCGATCCTTATGCTGGAGTACAATAGTGGTTTCTTTAAGAAGTGGTAAGCATGCGCACTCAGTACAATGAATGGCTCCTTGTAAATACGTACTATGATCAGTTAGTCTGGTGTTCACACAACGATTAGTTTGGTCAATGTATAAATTTCCACAAGGTAGGGGTATACAATATACAACATATGACTTACATTAACAAATATTGGTACTCATTTACCTTGCAGTTCTTTCCTACTGTTTTGCTGCTGCTGCTGCTGCTGCTGCTGCTGCTGCTGCTGCTGCTGATGATGATGATGATGATGATGATGATGATGATGATGATGAAATTTTGCGTTCTAGTCCTGCACAAATTTTTCCAAGTTTGTTGGATGCCGAAAAACCACCTCAAGACCATATCTCTTACCTATATGGTATTGGCACGATCTGGCATATGGCACTGATACGATCTTTTATCTCCTGTCATTTTCTTTTTGTTTCTTCATCTGAAAATTATCCCGCACACAACCAATCAATTTATAAGCTGATCTATGCTGGTCTGACAACGCAGACACAACGCACTGAGATTCCACGCTGCTGCCAGCTATATGTTGTCTTTCGTCGTTTGACCTTCGGGAAATGCAAGTTATCGCAGATATATTCGCTGCCACTTTACGGAACGCTCAATTTCGCATAAATTGCGCGTTATTTGTGCGAAAGCATTACCTGGCTAGCAAGTCGGGAGATGCAGTGTGCACGCCATTCGCCATCCTGAGTGAACACGAATGTCACCGAAAGTCACGTGGCGAAGTAGTGACGTCGTAATGGCGTCACCGCGAAAAGTGACGTAACGGCGCCACAATGGTGTCATCTATGAAGTCATCATACACCGTCATAGGTGACGTCATCTGATGGTGTCTAAACGTAAAGAAGCTCAGATTGATGTCAAAACATATCGTAGTAATGTAGGCGACTGCAGGCGCTTTCCCATTCCAAGAAGTAAGCAGCCTTACGTGTATTTGCCAACTTTTTCTGTCAGGGTACTGAGGAATACATTGAGGGGTCGTCGGCCAGCGCGGCAATTTCAGCTATGGAGCTTTAAAGCCTCGATCTTCCGCCGTTTGAGCTGGTGTCAAAATGTTCCATGGTAGGTCGTTCTGAAAACGAGCTGCTGGGGATCGTTTTACGGGAGCAAGAGCCTGCGTCCGCCTAGCACGTGATTCCAGCGTCAAGGAGCACTCGTACGACCTCTTTTCGATCCTTACAAAGTAAGGCTCCGGCGCGACACTTTTTTTTTTTTCGCCTGTTAGATACGCATTCTTGCCACGCGTGCACGCATCGTCAGAGCGCGTATGGTCGCAGCGCACTTACGCATGCGTTCGACGTCGTCAACTGCGTGAATGTGCGAAACCTTTTGACAGCACCATGCGTAAAGTGCAGGAATGTGTCTGAATTTCGCTTCTTTTTTTTTTTTGCTGTAGGTCTTCTAATTATCTAACGTCTCTTATCGTCTTCGTTGTTTCTTTTTCGCGCGATCAAACATTTCTCGTTTATGAGTGCAGTGCACAAAAAAAAAATTTTAACCACCAATGGAGATGCAGCTGCGCGCACGCTTCTTTTAGGGCTGAAAGCCTTTGCGACTAGGCGTCCGTGCGGTGGGGTAACGTCGTCGACACGTCCTTCGCTAAGATGCGAGCGCAAAATAGAAACAAGAAAAAAAAGCGGTATGTAGGTGACGCTATCGAAAAGAGCGGTACGTGTTGATGGGCCATGAATGTGTAATGTGGTGCAGCTAAGCGTCCTTACGTGAGGCGTTTAAACGGGAACGTGAGATGCGCGGAACCGTGTAGAGCTGAAGTGTAATGGAACGAGGTGGTATAATCTTTAACTGAACTGCAAGGAAGCATTTTGGGCAATATTTAACAGGAGTTGTTGGTTTTTTTATTCGTGCTTATATCATCGCTTATGGTCTCAAAGTTCGCGGTCCCCTTTCTTTTCTTTTTTCTAGTTTGGGACAAGTGAGAGTGGGGAAGGGGGGAGCGGGGTACCATAGTGGCGGGGCAAAGAACCCCAATTCGAGACTTCGAAACGAGGCAGGAAGTAGTGTGTTTTCTTTTTTTTTTTTCTTGTAAAGTTCCTGAGAGGGGGCCCTGCAACACTATTCGTCATTTTAGAAGGTTTACGCTTCGCGAATCCCCTGCTGCTAAAATTCTTCAATTCCGTTAGCTATTTGCGCAATTACAGCGTCAAGCTTGAGGGGAAATTCTACCATCCGAGGGCGTTCACTCTCCTTCAGTCGCGACGGAGAGGGCGTTGAAAAGGGGGCAAGAAGCCACATCAGCGCGCGTAATCATCTTGAGCATTTTCTATTCTCTTTTTCTTTGAACGTATTCGTGCTTCCGCACTGACGACAAGCTTGTGGCCAGAGTCAATGCGGGGACGTGGCGCCACCCCTCAGCGTGCACGGCAAATGCACACGGGAATCAGCCAATGGTAGTTTTCCCAATCATTTCATAGTCCGTGCCAGTTATGACGTATTTTGTTGAAAGAAGAGGGGGCGTTTGGCAGACGTTTGTTGAAACCAAACTGCAAATTGTCTGCTTCATGCAGTGTTATAATAATATTCGGCTGACATGTTCATAGGGGACTTCTCGACTGATAGGCGGTGTTTTTTTTTTTTTTTGCTATATTCGAGAGGTTTTGCAGGGCCCCTTGAATGTTGGCGTAAATACCACTCATGAACAACTTAGCAAACCATTCTATATACTCCTCTTCTTACGCGTTTGCATGTGCGAAAGTTTGACGCTGAAAAGGATTACTTATGGTTCTAGTTACCGAAAGTTTTTCAATCAATCATTTTCTCTACTAGTGGGTGCTGCTCAGCTCAAGTAAACTTCGTGTCCGTAGTTTGGTTGACATTGAAAAATCATCAAAAATGCACGAACACTTCAAACAAACAACAAAAAATTTCGGCGCGAACGGGATTACCCGTAGATCAACAACATAACGTTGCTTCACTATAATATGCAATTTGTCAGTAGCAAGGTAATTTGCAGTAGGAAACTCATGTAGTCCTAAAGAAAACTACCTAAAAGCTTTGTTGTTTTCAGTATTCTTTTTCCTTTTAAGAAAGCCTTTAGAAGTAATCACTGAGCGTTCGGCCTAAGGCACCACGCAAAGCAAAGGCCCCTCGCTGTTCAAGATATCCATCTAGGAACCAGTTTGACAAATAGAGCTGGCGCAGAGCCGCGAACGCGTTGCACTGATGGAGGGGAAAAAAATAGTGCCGGGCGTCTCTCGACTGACTAAAGGAAAAAAAAAACTTTCATTTCAACTAAACGGTTTCCAAAGTTTCGCTTCTTGCTCATTGTGGAGGTATTGTTTGGATTTATGTTGTTTTATTTATTGTTTTGCTGTAAAGGCAAACATCTTGCCATTAGTGGTCCATTTTCTGCCACAGCCTCCTCTACATTTCGTTTTCAATAAAGAGCCAGAATGTGAGACGTGAAAAGGGAGGGAGTAATAAAGAAAAAAAAAACGCTGCTGACTCTGTGAAAGAATAGCAAGGAAAGCAAGAGCGACGCGAATTGCTGCAAGACAGGGTTGCTGAAGGAAATCTCTAGTGGAAACCTCGAGAAAAGACAAATAAATGGAACACTCAAAAAGCAAGCGATCGTGTTCAATTTTGTAGTTTTCAATTTCTGTCTTGGGCTAATGAAAGAAAGAAAGAAAGAAAGAAAGAAAGAAAGAAAGAAAGAAAGAAAGAAAGAAAGAAAGAAAGAAAGAAAGAAAGAAAGAAAGAAAGAAAGAAAGAAAGAAAGAAAGAAAGGCAGGGAGGTTAACCAGAAAGGCGTCTGGTTGGCTACCCTACATTGGGGCAATGGGAAAGGAGAATAGAAAGATGGGGGAGAGAAAAGGAAGAAACAAGGAAAGAAAAAATATTCTGCACAGCCCACGCATAGTGGGAACCGGTGTCAGGCCAAGGTTTTCGCGCAAAGCGCATGAGTACCCACTCATGAATATGCTTAACGTGTGCTAACCAGGAACGTTTACAGCACCATCGCGACTGAACTGTAGGGCATGGTACGACGTAACGCTATCACTCACGTTAGTACAAAGCACAGACCTCAGTTTTATCGAAGAAAAATGCACTATACGCTGCGCTAGTGTGCTATCACAAGCCTCGTTTGTTGAAACATTCCTAGGGAATTGAGGAAACTTGCACAAAAGCATACAGAATGGTAGCAGAACACACATGTATTGCTGTTATCATACTTATATTAGAAGCGCAATTCACGTTACACAAGCACCGTCATTAAAACATCAAGTGAAATAGCTTGATTTACTCTTATAACCGTGTTGGAGGAGTCGCCGTAGCCTAGCGGTAGCGTGCTCGCTTGGCCCCTCAAGGGCACGCATTCGATACCCCCTTACGCTTGGTAAGTTGCATGTCTGCCTGTGTGCTTGTTATGTCGTCATTTCGATTGCAAGCGAGGACAAAACGGTGTTCCTTAATTGTGTAAAGAGCGGAGTTCCTTAAGCCGGCGGTCCGGAGTGTGGGCCGGTCCTGAAGGTAGCGCACTTTGTGAGATACAGAGGACTATGCGTGACTGCAATATCGTTAACGATGACGTGCATGACGAATATATTATGGTAGTCATGTAAAGGTCAATCATTCATGTTTGTAATAGACTTATACCCTACCTCCCAAATATTTGGTCATACCAGGTGAACGAAGAGAGCACCGAGACGTAAGCAGATAGATAGATAGATAGATAGATAGATAGATAGATAGATAGATAGATAGATAGATAGATAGATAGATAGATAGATAGATAGATAGATAGATAGATAGATAGATAGATAGATAGATAGATTCAAAGTGATTTAAGTTCGCCAAGAAATGCTTCGCATTTAAAAGAAAGGAGGAAAGAATGAAGGAAATAGTATATAGGGAAAGGCAGGGACGTTAACCAGTGGAGGACAACTGGTACGCTACCCTTAGAAAGGTGGGAGCTACAAAATAAGTTACAGAACATAATACTGACCCACACGCGCGTCAACTAAACAAAGGACAATGGTCAAATATAGTTGAATTCGTTAACATATCGTCCGTGCAAAGAATTTATAGGAGACATTTTCAAGCGACAGGTGTCAGTACATCAGTGTATCTTAAAGAAATAAGAGTCATAACGGACCTGCTGCTCAGCACGGACTACCAAGACACTGGGCGACCCAAATGTCCGATAGAGCCGTCGACACACAAGGAATCTCAGTTGTCTCCTAGGCGACGTGCAGCAGGATTGACGGCGAGCTCCTACAAAGATGGACGAAATGAAGTTGTTTATCTTTTCCCTTAAAGGAATAAAAGAAAGCTACAACAACGATACAACAAGTGCCAAAAGTAATGGCCTCTCTAAATATCACCTTTCGTCATATGAAGGTTACTTGGTCACATTAGAACATGATGGCATCCCTTCTCGAACTAGACAAGTACACAGTGGCATCGCTGCGGCCGATTGCTTATGTCACAAGTACCTATGTTAAAAATTTGGTGGCCTAGCCGTTGAAATATACTATACCTTCTAGAACACGACGGGGCGCCTCTACCGTGCAGGCATCGATGATTTAAAGAAAAATTCCCGTGAGAATTGAATGGTATCCAATTCCAAAATTGTTTAACTTTCTTTTTAACTGTTTACTTTGATGGACTACATTCAGCTGTAGGTACCTATGGCCCTGGGCTTTAGTCGTGTAGACCAGTGATTTGAAGCTCGAGCATGCGATAAAATTTATCTAAATGTTATATTGAGTTTAGCACAAGCTTCTATTACGATAAATGATACTGTAGCATGACAATGACACTTCGCTCCTTAGAGGCGAAATGCATAAATACAGAGTAAACGCGGTCTTTTTTACCGCCACCTCACACGCCATAATCTTAGCTAAAATTGTACTTCACGCAGCAATTTTTAGCATAAAACGCATATCTTTGAGCAAATCAAATTTACAGGAAAAGAAGAAAAGAGATCGCTAAGTTCATGCACAAGATAGCTCCGCCACAAGTAGCCTAATAGAAAGGCAGAGCACCCTTTACAGGAACATAGGCGTATAATGACTCATTTTCTTTGGCCCGTGCTAGGACTTTTATTGCGACAGCAATTATATGGACAGTCTCGGCTGGTTTTTGCCGTCCCCGTCGCCGCCGTCATGTACCGTATATGTATAAGTATGTATATATATAAAAGTCCCAAAGAAAAATAATTCAGATGAATGCTTCCGAAGCGCGGAATCGAACCAGGAACCTCTCGCTCCGCAGCGCGTGGCGCTAACCACTACGCCACAAAGAGCAGATCCTTCACGGAGCTGACGGCGAGCCTTATATACACACGCTTTTACCGCTGGCAGGACTCAGAGACGGCAGGCGCTTATAAGGAGGAGGAGGAGGAGGAAGAGAAAGGAGGAAAGACAGGGATGTTAGCCAGTGCTGTGACCGGCTGGCTACCCTGTGCAGGGGAAGAAGGGTAAGGGGACTGAAAGATAGGAGAAAGGAGACACGACAAGAAAAAAGAAAAAGAGAGAAAAAAAAACACACGCACACAAACGCGACACTGCTTAAAGTCTGTCCCTTAGGCCACTCGTCCGTAAAAATCGCAACAACGCGTTGAGCGCTTTCCGTGCTGACGATGGACATGGCCAGTGTCCCAAGACTCGTTGCTCGGACAAAGGGCGCCTGTCAAGTCTGTCTAGAGCAGCGGTAAGTTCTCTCCTGGGGCCACTGAAACGGGGACACTCACACAGAAGATGAGAGATCGTTTCGTCGCAGCCGCAGTTCTCGCACATAGCGTCGTTTGCCATTCCAATACGAAATGAGTAGGCGTTTGTGAAGGCAACGCCAAGCCACAGGCGACAAAGAAGTGTCTCTTCAGCTCGAGGTATTCCTGAGGGAAGGCGGAACTTAAGGTCTGGGTGCAAACTACGTACACGAGCATTGGTGAAATCTGACGAATCCCACTGTGCGCGCGTAAGTTCACGTGCTAGGGATTGAAGCCTTGCAGATGCGTCGGTCCTGGAGAATGGTATTGCTCTACAGTGGTTATCATCGTGGGCAGATCGGGCGGATTTATCAGCAAGGTCATTGCCGTTGATCCCACAGTGCCCCGGTATCCACTGGTACGTGATGTTGTGTCCTTGCTCGACGGCATGGTGGTGAAGAATTCTTATGTCAGCAACCAGTTGCTCGTGGAGTCCATGACGAAATGGCGATATCAGACATTGAAGAGCTGCCTTGGAGTCTGTGAATATGGACCATGCATGGGAAGGTTCTGCAATTATGACTTCTACCGCTGCATGAATTGCGGCGAGTTCTGCAGCTTGTCGAAGTTGTGAAGTGGGACGTCTTGAATTTTATGGTGACAGACTTGGCTGGAATGATCACTGCTCCTGACGCGCTCACAGAGGAAACTGACCCATCCGTGTAAACGTGAAGGCGTCCGCTGTGTTGCTCATGCAGGAACATTAGGGTGGCTTGTTGTAAGGCTAAAGTTGACATGTGGTTTTTCTTTTTAATTCCGGGAATGGTCAGGAGCGCTTCGAGGGGATGAAGGCACCACAATGGTAATGATGGCCTTGCTGGAGGCGTGAAACCCGATGGTAGGACTGCACGATGAGCAGCAATAATGGCGCTGAATTCGGAGTGTGGCCTAGAAACGGGAAGAGAGGCTAGGTGCTTATAAGCGTTTCTTCATTACCAGCGAGATGGCGCGAGGAGCGCAACAGCCGCATTTAAAAGTCATCGGCCAGCTCGCTCGCTTCTAATATTTGCGCAGAAAGAGCCTTGCCCATCCGCTGTCTGCTCGCGCGGTTGTCTCGTGGTGAGAAGAGGGATATTTCGAGCTTTCACCGTTATGTCCGCCCTGATGCTACGGGAGCATACGAAAGTCACTCGAGCTCAAGGGACGCCGCTAAACGAACAAACAGAAGATTAGCGCGAACGATCAAGCGTCACAGCCCGACACTTGAAGCACGCTAGTTTCATTCGCTGCTTCGGCCGCCTTTGCAACAGGAGCGCTGTTCAAACTGAGAGTATCCATTGTGACAGCTTATTCGCGCTCGTTCGGTGTATATCTGCGCGTTCGTTTCGTGCGTGCTTCACTTGATAGTTCGCCCTGATCTTCTGTTTGTTCATTTAGCGGTCTCCCCTAGCTTTGTATGTGTAGCCTTGTGACACACAACGTGTAAAGCCCTTCGTACCAGCACGCGCTGCCCAAGCGAGGCGCTCACTTAGCAAGTGCATGTTTGCTACAATTAATATTGCTCCTGAAGCTGCGAGCCTCACTTCGTATAGCATTACAGTTTCTTGCTATCGCATTCATTGCTTCGACCTTGCGGCGAAACTGTGAGATTTTATGTGTTATCTGCATTTTTACGGTGTGTGTGTGTGTGTGTGTGGTGTGTGTGTGTGTGTGTGTGTGTGTGTGTGTGTGTGTGTGTGTGTGTGTGTGTGTGTGTGTGTGTGTGTGTGTGTGTGTGTGTGTGTGTGTGTGTGTGTGTGTTCGCAACTACAAAATATTACGAACACAGAATGGCCCCCTTTTCATTTCATACGGTAAATAACGATGTGAAGTGGCGGTGCTTGACGTACAGGGCTCCTCCAATCATAAGAAACGTTGCAGTGACAGACGAAGCATTCGCGAGCCCTGTAATTACTGTTAACCAATTTAAATTACTAAAAACGCTGTAAGGTTTCGTAAAATATCTTTATCGGGGACCTGGGACACCGTTCTCAATTAACACAACATGATATCGTTATTAAAGTGACATTAAATTGAAAAACGCTTTTACTCATGTCAGTAAGCCACCTCTTCATATTACCAACGGCCCACTCTCGCGAGGAGAGGACGTTCCTGTAAGCTATAAAATGCGAAGAAAGGAAATACACGTGGCGACGCGTCCTCGGGGACTCCCGCACTAACTCAGATAACGTCATAATCTCTAACGGTGTCTACAAAGGTCTATATAATTATTCGTGGGTAACAGAGATACACATTGCGTTGTAAGGAGCCCAAATACTTGTTATGACGTGTTTCAAACAATTTGATTGGGCCAGTCTAGTGATAATACGGAAAGGAGGTGCGGGGTTAGTGACGTAATCTCAGTGTTTCGGCGCAGAATTCATAGATGTAACTTTGACCAATTTTTTCTTCAAGTATTGTACATAGTATGACGACATTAGCGACAATGGAGTTCTCGAAGAATAATCTATCAGTGTGAATCACTTTGGTGTTTCACTTTAGTATCCCTTTAAGGTCGCGCTTCCAAAAACCTTCGGAAACTATCGTCTACGGCAGTTCAAGACAACCCATGGTTGCTGCGATATCTACACAGCGTGCAACGTGGCCTCCGAGATCACCTGCTGGAGCGTCGTTCATGAAAGTGTACATTACCTTTCAGGCCCCCTTCATGCATGGCGGGGTCCATATGCTCGGTGGACTGACAATACTGCGTAAAATATCGCGAGCGAGTTTAGGCTCTTTTTCACCTGGCGTTCTAAATTTTTCGGTGCGCATTGTAACAGTACGTGGTTCACATGTCGACTGGCACCACGACCACCGATCAGCATCGTTCTCTGTATTCAAAAGGTGCGCGAATAGACAAACTACAATGGTCGTCTTTTATTAAGCCGTGTGTGAGCTGACAATACAAAAAAGTCCTTGCCACCGTTGTTTATGGAGAAAAGATTCTGCAATAAATGCCTTGAACTGACGCCCTGCTTATTACAGAAACGAAGCATGCTTTGAACGGTTTCCCATTTATTATTGAACCAAGAACATCACTGATCATAATTCGTTGCAATTAATAATTTTATTCGCCATCACAAGCGCTTATTCCAAGAGTAAACTGCTTAACTACGCAGTACTTACGATTTTGCAATGTAGCAATAAACTTAGACATCAACGACACAGTAATAAATAAACCATTGTTCAGATGAAGAGACAGGCAAGCTAAGCTACTCAGACTGTTTTTTTTTCTTTTCATTCCGATCCCGGTGCTACAAAGCAAAAACAATGAACGCATTTATGTCCCTGAATTCGGCTAACTCCTCCTAGAACGTCAATTTGAGAAAGGTGACGTGAAGATCAATTCAAGGACGACTGCTGTATAGAAAGGCCGAAAACAGCATAAAGTGGCACTAAACTCTGTGAAGTGCATCAAACAACGTTCTTTTGGCGGCCAATGCCATATCACTCGCTCCTTTACGACACCCAAAGTGCAGCATTTTCGCGTTTTCTAAGCCGAAACAGTTACCGCGGTGAATATCTACACCTCACAATTAACGGTGTCTGCACGTCAGCCTTGCTCCTTTATTAATTTTTTTTTTCATTCTCCTCCGGTACCATATAATTTGGGCTTCCTCTTCCATGCTATCAGAGTAGCACGCTCGAAGTCGCTGACATGGTCACAAAAAACATCAGCCTTTCCGTAAAAGAGCTCTCTTCTCTCGCTTTCGTATGATAAATATGAAATTTCTACCAAACATATGTGGCAATTAACTGCTGATAATCACTCACACACGTTCCATAAGATGACGCTCGTGCACTAAGTATTTCTCGAATAGTCGTTAAACGTTTTCTTATTCCCAAGCGACCCTGATTTCCCATTACTGAGTGACGCCACATGCAGGCAAGGTTTCCAAGAAAATCTCCAAAAGTTCGTTCATCAATAATTTCGCAAACGCTATGACAAGCAGATACGAACGCTTGTCGGAAAAAAAGAAATAAAACAATCACATAATATTGATAATAAATTATATGAAAATGTAGCCGGAACAGGCCTTTTCTTTTTTGCTTCGGCATCCGCAGACGCCTTTTTTTTCACAGCTTTATAATTCCAACCACACAGTTTTCACATTTTTTTGTCACAGCGATGCGAGCGTTGCGCCAGCTCGTGGTATTACAGTATATTGCTGAGCGCCAGCTATGTCGAAACAAGCTTGTCTGCCCGGGCAACGACAAGAACCTTGACAGCCGAGAAATAAGGGCCGGGGACTCTCTTGATTGCATACTTGTGTTTCAACGCAGCCTCGGCCCTTGCGAATGTCGTCACTGGAGCCTTCTTGTTTATGTCTTTCCGCCGGCGCCGAGTAATAACGAAGAGATGCGATGGCCAAAGGCAAGAACTCTCGCTCTAAAGGAGGTCGACATTGCGAAAACGCAATCTCTGGGCTAAAGCGAGCAAAAGCCGTTCGTAGCGCGTGGGCATGCAGTTACTACACGCTGGCGGGACGTGCAGAATGCCTTAATAGGCTTCTAAGTGTATTTCACGAAATGCACAGATGCGCTGCTGTAGCAGTTAGGACAAAAGCTTTCGGAATATCATTTTCAATCTTTCTGTAAATTGCTCTTCGTTCGCCCTTTTGACCGTCAGATTTGGTGCATCATTTTCAGAGGCAGAGCAAGCGTGTAAAGAGAAAGACGCACACGTAGTGTGCTGCTGTCCCACATCAATGTTTCTTCAATCTTTTTTGGAAGCGGAGTAACCACATCTCGCGTGCACATAGGAGTCGGTGGTGCTTACGTCGCCTGTAGCCTAACCATGAAACAAGTAGTTTATGCAATGACCTTAACTTGGGCGTTGTTTCTTGTATCGCGTTTTTGTGGTCTTATGTATTCATGGATTCCGTTTTCTGGGACAGCGGGTAAACTTTCTAGCTGGACGCTGCTTTTTTTTTTTCCTGCCTATTTCTCTGTCGTGTGGATGGACGGGGGCGCTGCGGCGTCTTTTCGTGATTCGCCTTACCGTCGTCAGAATGCTCTAAAGTCGAACCAGTTCGTCGAAGAAGCGC
The DNA here is from genome assembly GCA_013339685.2 of Hyalomma asiaticum. Classification (NCBI taxonomy): domain Eukaryota; kingdom Metazoa; phylum Arthropoda; class Arachnida; order Ixodida; family Ixodidae; genus Hyalomma; species Hyalomma asiaticum. Next base: position 50,016,730 of record CM023485.1, read on the forward strand.
ATTCGGCGAATATACTTTGCAAGATTTCTTCTCGAAGAAAAATAAATTAGGAGCCACCGCTAACAAAACATTTTCTTCCTTTTTTTCTCTTTTTTTTTACAATCCTTGTTTCAGATACAGTGAGCATGTTTAGACTGCGAGATCTTGTTACTCTTTGCTTATATTTCCTAGTAGAGAAGGTAAAAAGGAAGCCGTATTACGCGAATGAAAGCCAAAAAAAAGTATAATTGATCCGGGTAGCAGTGCAAACAGTTCCCACGAAAATCAATATCAATATCGCATTATTATTACACTCGCGCAATATGATATCGCATCAAGAAGGTTGTGCAGTTCATAAGGACATTTGCCTTCCCTCAGGAATATTACACGTCGAATCAATAACTTTCGGCGTCGTAAATCTACGTAAGTAACCCGAGCGCTTGGAAATACTTGAGCTAGGCTGAAATTGTGGCAAGCTGAAACAGAACAAAAAGACATCAACGCAAAATTCAGCAAGGTGAAGGTTACGTCAGGCGCACTTCGAGGTCAAGGTCGATGTCGCATGATTTTCTGGCTTTAAGTGCTTTTTACAAGTTGTGTTATCATTTAAACGCATTTTTGAAGCAGCGAGCGATTGATTTAATGCCAGCAAAAAGGATTGGAAAGAGTGCTGGAAGAACGAACGACGTTGCATCAATGGACTTTGGTATTTCAAGGCCTTGCTCCGTTTGGTTAAGTAGTTCTGGACGCATTCCACTCGCATGGCATCACTTTGAAGTGAAGTTAAAGTGTGGCATTCTTATATTTCAGCAACACCATTTTTCCGGCTTCGACCAAGCAACCGAGTTCGTCGACACAAAGAAAAGGTACGTGGCTCAAATATTGGAAGGAAACCGGTCTGAGTTACGCAGCCTGTGATAACGAAAATGATTTAGGTGCGAGATTTTTTTAGTTTGGACACTAACGGGAACACTCACACGCCTTTATACTCAGAAACATCTCGTATTTCTCCAGCAGAGAACGTTAGGTTGTTCTCCATCGCGCACACTGGGCGCCCGCTCACATAGCTCTCTGCAAACGAAGTGCTCAGCTTGATCGCCAACATCGCAAATTCAGTCAACACAAAAAAATCTGCTCTTCGTATATTTGAAAACGGCGAAAACTAATATATTTAGTAAACTGGAGCATGCTGTTAGGTGCACATTATTCTTCAACAACACGTCTAAAATGTCACATTATCGTGAGACAAAAATATTTTTGAGGCGCGGATATCTAACGCGATGCCGCCTGACAGCATCCAGCATCAGGCAAAACCAATTTGCAACTGCTTTTTCGCACTGCACAGAAAAGACAGTGCTTTATAGGGTAAGTTTCTATTCTTGATTGATACGCAGGTTGAAAAAGCTGTCGGAGATTGCTGCTGTTGTGGCCTCCATTATTGATCATTTGATGTCTTTCATTTACTTTGCTAAAAAGCACTCCAAAACCACCGAAACGAATTGTAAAAAGGAAAAAAAAAGACCAACTTCGTAAAACAATAAACACTGAAACGATCTATTCCCACGCTCGTAATAAATATTAAAATGCTCCTGCATTGGATTTAAGAAAAATCAATTGAAATAAACTTCAATCTCTCTCCGATTTAGGAAGGAAATTGAATAAAAGCGATTTACGCCTTTCTTCCTCGAGCTACTCGCATGTACCTTTTTCTTATTTCTGCAGTCGGCTGCATATCTTCGAGCGCTGTGATGTCCCTACTTTTTTTTTCGCTATCTTCTAAGCAAGCGGTGCGTATTCAGAATAGATGAGTTCACCATCTCATTAAGGTTCACTTAAGAACCTCACACATACAAAAAGGAAAAACGAATATCACGCGATGACGGCCAAAACTACTAAGACTGCAGTGATGACATGTAGTACCGGCGCAACAGTCGTAAAGTCACAAACTACAGCAAATTTCCTCGATGCTATGCTCTGTGCTTTTGGCATCGCCAACATTCTCCCATAACAAATAGAGCAACAGTAGGATACAAATGCCGGAGAGCCGCCTTTGAAGAGATGAAGTACAATAACCCGATCCAAAAAGTACATCAAGTCCCTTGGATTCCCCGCTGCCAGCAGGATTGAAACTTTATTATGGAAATAGACAGTGGGGAAAGCACATTTTGGTCCGCGGGAAATGCTATAAGCACAGACAGCGACAGAAATGAAGATGCCATCTTAATTTGCACAGGAAACTGCCTTGCACGCCACTTTAGAAATGGAAGTACTTTCTAGGGGACAAAGACCAGGAGGCATTCGTACTGAGCTCTGCAGACGGCTACCTAACATTTCGTATTCAAGTAATCCTCAGTTTACCTCAGTTAATCCTCATCTAATCCTCAGTTTACCTTTTATGAGGATGCCATCGTCAAAATGCAGCAGCCACATTACATTTAGGGTTGTCTATGAAGAAATAAAAATTAGGAGTCTATGCCTCTCATTTAAATTGGTTCGTTTAGCCGACTGCTTTTAGCGGCTAGCGCGCTGTTTGGTTATCAGTAAAGTCACATAAACAAATTCCTGCGGCGCTGAGCTGGTCAGCGCCGCAGGAGCAGCGTCGGCTGATCCAGCGAGCACGTGGAGTGGCGCGAGCCAATGGGGCCCTGAACTAAGGGCTCCACCCTACGAGGAAGACCCCTCACTTCGTTAAAACAAATGTTTGCTCTCTCTCTCTCTCTCGACGGCGGCCATTAATTTCTTGCATGATACAAGTTATCCTTTTATATTCAATGCCTCTAATTGCAACTATAGTACTGCGGTATTGCTCCGTTCTCTATTTTATTCGTTGATTTCTTATTCGCAATTAGCCTTGCTCAAACGCAGCCCAGGAATTGCACCCAGGAACGTATACATACATACATACATACATACATACATACATACATACATACATACATACATACATACATACATACATACATACATACATACATACATACATACATACATACATACATGGCAGATACCGGAGTTTAAGGATGCACGACGAAATACACTACACATTCGCGAAAAGGACAATGAAAAATGCAGCCGAGGATGAAAGAGCCTTCTTCCAAAAGCAAAAGCGAGAAGAAAACGTACAATCAACACCATAAAGAAAGAAAAACTGCACTGCGAGTGCACTCCTTACTAGGAAATCAAAAGCGTTTTCTTTGCTTGTGGTGCTATCACGCATGCTCTCTGAGCACGTTGCTCGCTGATATTCAAGAAAAGAACTTGCACTTCCTCAAGGCGCTCATCGGCGAACCAGGGAGACAGCGGAACGCCTTGGCGAATCCGGAGAAGTGCCTGAGCGGCACGTTGCACTCTTGCCGCCTCCTCGCGACGCGTTTCCTGTCGCACAGCTGATAACAGTAAGTCAGGAAGAATATCTGCTCTTCCGTGTAGGACTCCAAGCCACGAACCTTGACGTACTTCTTGGAGCCCTCCCGTGCCGCAGCGTGGGAGACGGCAGTCCTGTACGCCGAGTACGACGCCTCCAGCGCCGGTATGGCGGGCATGAAGGCGATCGTTACGTTCTGGCCCAGATCGCACGTGACACGACGCTCGTAGTCTGCCGACTGCGCACTTCCCCACCAGTGGACGGTCTCCCCACGGTTGTCCACGGTCGTGCCTTGCGAATCGAAACTTTTGGCAACCTCTCGGGCGAATAGCGACCCGAAACCGGCGTAGTTGATACTAAACAGCGCCCCTACGTAGTATATCGGTGGTTCGAGCGCTGTCATATAGGCGTCCACGAGGTTGAGTAGGTAGTTGTACGATAACGGTTCCAGACCCGGCGGTGTCCGCCTCTTGCTGTAGAAATCCCGGAAGTGCTCGTGGTCCTGCAACTTCTGAAAGATGCGCGATGTCCGCAGCCAGCTCTCGAAGAACACCGACACGTTCATGGGTGGAAATTTCTCGTACAGCGATGCCCGCTGTATCGGCTGGAAGAACTGCTCGGCAGGCAAGATGTTCAGGGTGATGCTGTCGATTTTGTGCTCCATCGTCTCTCGGCTCTCGCGGTCCATCCAGCTGGCGTTTTTGGCCAGCGACTTGAACTCGTTCGTGACGCTGAGGAGAAAATTTGACACGTAGAGCCGGGCGTCATGCGAAGGAAAGAGCTTCGTTACATAATCGGCGGAGGAGAGAAGACCCAAGCGCGAGTTCACGTACTCCAGACAAGCGCGCTTCTTTTTGTCCAGGATGTCGTCCTTGAACATGAGCGTCGGTTGGCCGACGATCGCCCACAGATGCGTCTGGACGAACAGCCACGCAATTCCGACGAGAAGGTGATCGTGACTGTGCCTCTCAAAGAGACGGTCGATGTTTGCCGGTAGGTTGGAGTCTTCGAGCACCGCCCAGTCCTCCGACGTCCACGAGTGGTCCAGCTGACCCTCGTAATGAAGACGGATGTAATTTAGAAAAACGTTTTTCCCTAGCGACGCCGTTCTGCTGTCAAGCTTGCTCAGGGTGACCCACGACTGTCGGGGCGACGCACGCAGTACGACTTCAGTGAATGACCTCTCCAACTGCATCAGCATCGAGTGACTTACGCTGCTCGAAGCTTTCAAGATGGTCAAGTGTTCCTGTACATGTCGTGCGTATTCGATTGATCCTGCGGTATTCTCAAAGCGATCCACCCATGCTGCGGTGTTGCGGGCTTTGTGGAAAACCAGAACCTTGCCCGTAGCTTGGCTGTCGACGGCGTCCAAACTGAACAGGAAGTTGATGTCCCATTTAATGGCCATCTCAAGCATCACGTCCATTGGGTGCCTGTCGTGTTGAAGTTGCTGATCTTCGGGCCAGTGAAGAGATAAGTTCCTCAGCATTGCCTTTAATGCGAGAACACTGGCAGCTATTTCGCTCGGTTCGGGATCCAGGCACTTGTGGTACAGACGGCTCGGCCTCTCCACAAACCAGAGGTCGCTGGAGAGTTCCGCGAACTGGTCCCGCAAGGCCTTCGCCTTCATGCTGTCGCGAACGGACCTCACGGAAGAACGGGCGCAGACGAAGGCGTAGAAATCGCTGCACGGATCCACGCTGGTGTCCATCGAGTCCAGAAGTCGTGCGGCGATGTCTGTGCATGCTTCCGTGTCGCATGTTGCAACCGTTGTCGTGAGCTTCGCGAACAGCAGCACGTAAACAATGACGCCCAGCAACGCGACGGATATGAGCACGGCGCATGCAGATAAAACACGCAGTATTCTCCTTTTCGCCATTTCCTCCTCCTGATGCTCTCGCTGCTCTTGATGGGTCCTTGAAAGGGCACTATCTTCGAGATGCGGAAGCTGGACAAGAAAGGTGCCAGCCATCAGTTACTGAGGCGTCGTGAACGTTAGCGTGTATGCGGTGCGAGTGGCACGAGAAAGTTCGTTTAATACCACTGCTACTGATACCACTCCAGCCACTAACCGCTACTGCCATTGTTGCTGCTACTAGTACTGCTACTGCTAATAATAATAATAATAATAATAATAATAATAATAATAATAATAATAATAATAATAATAATAGCGCTACTACTGCTACTTGGTACGCTGGTAGAATTCGGAGTACTGTAACAGCTTTAGCTATACATTTGTTGTTGCTGCTGCTGCTGCTGCTGCGGTGGTGCTGGCAGTAGTAGTAGTAGTAGTAGTAGTAGTAGTAGTAGTAGTAGTAGTAGTAGTAGTAGTAGTAGTGGTGGTGGTGGTGGTCATGGTGGTGGTGGTGGTGGTGGTAGCAGTAGCAGTAGTACTAAGTAGTGCGGCATCACCAGCGGTGGCAGCTGCGGTGCAGTCGTTTCAAGCGCAAATTTAGTGGCGCCTGTAAGTATGAAATGCACGCTTTTTCGTTATTGTACATGTTAACCTGCATACAATGAGTAAACAGCCCGCATAGTAAACAGAAGAACTGCTTGAACAATGAAAGCCTCCTTTCGCAGAGACATGACCGGCAAGTATTACCAGGACATCGTGACATTTCTGCGTAGTTTCTGGTAGTTTAGGAACTGTCAAGTGGCAGTGGGTTCTCCTACATTACGGAGACAAAAAGCGCCCACCGCAAATTCGCTTCTGCAGATTAACTCTGTGCGGATTTATTCGGATGGTGGTTCTACTACAAGATACAGCACGTTTGCCTACACTCTCGTGACAAACTTTTTATGGCTGCCTTACATCGCGTCCTGATATCGAGGAGGTCCTAATGTCGTTACATTTTGAAAGCGTTTTGAGAGACGCTGTGTATTGAAAGTTTATCGTGCTCCGATTAAGAGATGTTCATTTTTTTAATGTTATTTGTTGATGAGATGTTTGTTAAGAGATATCTGTTGTCGTTATTCTCCCTTATGGTTGTTGTTTCTTTTTCTCTGTGTGCGCATGGCTAATGAATTATGCAAGTTCTACCGCTCGAGTTCTTAGCGTTTCAGTCTCATGTATTGGTTTTGGTGGATGAATCAGGTTCATCGTAGTGCCTTCATTGTGCACTTGCCTTGGCATGTCTTAGTGTTGCGTTTACAATTATGTTTCTTTTTCTTTATTTTTCGTTTTCAAATCTGTTTATGTCCCAAGGGTGCGTAATAAATAAATAAATAAATAAATAAATAAATAAATAAATAAATAAATAAATAAATAAAAATAATCAATGAAGAAATTACGGCAGAGCAGGTGAGGTTATATCAAGTTAAAAACAGGGCGCACTCACGCTTCTCACGCTTGGTTTGCTGGTGATGTCGGTCTCGGTGAAACCTTTGCGCTTTGTCAAATGCAGCGATGACTTGATGGCGTGAAGATGCTTGTTTACGTTGTCTTTCAACTGCACGTCATAAGCGGATGTGACGTGTTAAGAGGAGCAAATTTCAAAAGAATTCTGCAGACCACCCTATCTGCATCGAAAAAGAAACAACCGGAAACAGTGGCGTAACTTTAAGCGATAGCTTTTGTGTGCCCTTAGTTTACTGAAAACACTGAATCTTAATATGTTTGCTTCATATGAGAGTGAGTTAAATTACAGCAAACTACCGCAGGTTATCATTTTGTGGCCCCAAACGCTTTACATTTTTTTTTTCTAAACGGAAAGTTTAAACAACACATTTAAACGTCACGTATTACGTTTATAACCCAGTACAAGAGACATACAACCGTTTTCGTAACGACATCTGTTGGATCACCCAAAGCGGAGATATGAGGAACTTTTGTTCTTTTAGTTTTCTAAAACAGCCGAATCCAGAAACCAAAACTATGCTACATCTGACGGGAACTTAAACAGCACCTAGGCTTCTTTTATTTCATCGATAACTACAATCAAAGCACGTCAATTCTCAATCATAACAAGGGCTCTCAACAAAACACTTTCGAATAAAAAATAAGCCAAGTGATACATCTGTTTGAATCAAAGTGAGCCAGATCCACTTAACGATGCAGTGTTGTGTGCACTTGTGACCCAAACAACAACTGTAGCCGTATCCAAGGTGTTTCACGTGTGCTAGTTGCTTTGTTATCGTGCTTGTAGTTGCTTCTTGTCAAAGACGGTACATTTCAAATGAAAAACGACGGAAATGAAGGGATCGCGGACCGGTATGTTCCTAGAAGAAGTGTTCCCAAACGGAGCATCTTCGATCCGGCAAAGAAGAAGCAACTTCAGAAGTGCGTGCATAGGAAAAAAAATTAACAAGTGCTCTAGTGTCCGGCAAGCTCAACAAAAAGCTTCAAAAGGAAACTCCAAGCTTTTCCAAAGACCCAGCCCTGCGTCTTTGGGAAGCAGGGCCATTGGCCCATGCAGTAGAGTATGCAACCAACGAAGACAAATTCATGACGTTAGTTTTGTCGCAAATTATTTGCGATAGTGCTCATGCGCTGATACACAGAGCTTTTCTTGGGTATCCAATGCATTAAACAAAATGTTTCAATCAAAATTAGCCACTAAGCTACATATCTGTGTAAGAGCCAAACCCCAACTTTACTCCTGGATTACGGCGATAGTGTGCTACATATATTTTAACTATAACATAACTTGGAAGCATTTTGGCGACATGAGTGCACTGGCAAGAACTTGTTAGAACAGCGTCAACCATATTGCCAGTAGCAAAGAAGTCCGTTTTTCTGAATTCTGCTTAATGTGGACAGAGCCCTTCCAGAAAAAAGAAAACACGCCTCATATATAGCATAATAAATTAAAGCTTACTTGAAGATATCATACAAGGCTTACAGAGATTTGCGAAAGCGTTACTCGCATGTTTGTTCTCTAGTTCACAATAAAATAGCATGTATGTGTATTGTGAGGCGCGCTTCAAAAACATGCGAAATCAATTTACCGCTGAATTACGGATATGCGAACTGCTGTAGTTTCGTTTTCTGAGGTACTACAACTTTCGACACTTTTTGGTTGCAAAAAATAAGACATTCATGTTCCGAAATCATTGAATTTCCACTAATTTAACTCTTTCTTCTCAGTGCAACAAACCCCACCAAATGGGGAGCATTGGTAGCTCTGAGAAGCTATTTGCGAGTTTACATCAGACCTCGAGCTAACGTTCTCCACTAATTTCCAAAATGACCAAAATCGCTGTCCAACTAATCTCATAGGAGATTTCTGGGGGATATTAGTACAGATAGCGTTTTCTTCCTTCACGTAGTACGTGGCCATGCGGTGATAATCTGAAGTGCCGGGGCATTTCTTTGGCTTCTCTATGGCTGGATGTTCATGGGATAGCCAGCCATAGGAAAGCCAAAGTTTGCTACGTTAGAGTAGCCGCATTCCTTTGCCTTGCTGGCTGGCTGTCTGACTTCGATACCACGACCACATACTACACCACTTTTGGCATATGTACCAACCGGTACTCGATGCAATAACGGCACAAAGAAAAATAAGGAAACCCAATTCTCACGAGGAGTCGGACCTGGGCTGCGGCGAAGTAAGCGTACGGCCCATGACAGAAACCACATGGGATACACAGATTTCGGTCGACGGCATTGCGGAAGATTGAAGCCGCATTGCCGTGACGACGTTGACGTAAATGCACGACTCGAGCCCGCCCCGCCACGGTGGTCTAGTGGCTAAGGTACTCGGCTGCTGATCCGAGGGTCGCGGGATCGAATCCCGGCCGCGGCGGCTGCATTTCGATGGAGGCGAAATGTTGAGGCCCGTGTGCTGTGCGATGTCAGTGCACGTTAAAGAACCCCAGGTGGTCGAAATTTCCGGAGCCCTCCACTACGGCGTCTCTCATAATCAGAACTGGTTTTGGGACGTAAAACCCCACAAAACAACAACAACAACTCGAGCACGTAATGTTAGGACATCTTCCAATATGCGTGGTACGTCTGTCTGATAAAGCAACAGAGCCAAGTGAACGCCCTGTCACTCTCCGTTCACTAAGCTTTAACGGAAGTTAAAATATGTGCCGCGTGTGCCTGCTCTCGCATGACCGGGACAATCGACGTACGATGGTTAGGCCACAAATTTGAAAGGGTATACATACGTTCAACCGATCTCAACAAGGAGCCACAAAGGAAGCCCAGAACAGCTAAATTTAGATCAGGCGAAACATACAACGCGGCTAAAAAGACGGGGCCAACATGGCCGTCATTTTACCTCTTCAATGTGTATCACTTAGCCCAGGCTTCCAGTCTTCCTTTGTAGCAGCGCGCTACAGTAAGCGGACATTTTTCCTTTCATGCACTTTCCTCCACCTCGCGTTCTCCTTCATGCAGAACTGATCTTCTCGGGTGTACATCCTTACTCACCTTGAAGTGTGAGCCTTCGCGAACGGCTTCACTGTGCTGCATGCGCTTTCCCTTCTGGGCATGACCGTCAGGCTTGGTGGCCGCCATGATCAACGTCGAGCCGTGTTTCGGCTTCCCAGCTTTCTCGCGATGGGGCATCGTGACGTTCCGGTACGACTGGTAGCGCTTGGCGTTGCAGGCCACCGAAGGGGTGTGTTCGGAGGAGGCAGGGAGAGCTCGTCCTAACGGTCGGCTGGCCGGTTCTTCTTCTGCTTGCGCGAGTCTCGTGCAAGGATGGCACGAGGACGGTCTCGCGATTGTGCAATGCGAAATTGCGCTGCCCACTGCAGGGACCAAGGAGGCTTAAAGAAAAATGCTGGAGTGGCAACGCCCGCTGAACCTTACCGCGACGGGTGAAGCCGGCGTTTGCCTATGGTTCAGCCCTAAAGGCTTGCCAGAGTGTCCAGAAATCAGTATCATTTCAAGCGTTCTTGATCTGCTAAAGTGAACTCTAGACTAATCGTAATGTAAAAGCGCGTTGTTTTGGATCAATAAAGTACCATTGACCGAGTATCAATGCCACGATATTGCACACAAATTTTCGCGATGGTCAAGTTTCACCTCAGCACCCGTAGCACAAAGAGGCACATCAAGCAGTGTCTGTCTAGCAAAGCTGACAAGAAGCGTGAGGAAAACGCTTTGTATTTTGCGCGATTTGGATGCTGTTAATCGATGGCCTGAGTAAGATGGCGGCCGCCGGTTTCACCTTTAACACAAAATCTCCACTGCAGAATTTTTTCATTTTAAACCTTAAACCTCCTTGGCAGAGACTACACTGCGTGAGAAAACAAACGCATACGGCAATTTTAAAGAAAGGGCCTATATGTAAAAAACACCATACATACATGACGCGATTGCCCTTGCTCGATTATTCGAACGTCAGAACAAACCACCACGGCTAATAAATGCGAATATGTTTGAAGATATAATAACAAACTACAGCATGCAAGGCATATGTCACGATGCTCAGGTGCTGGGTTTCATATCACCCCGGGCCACCAGAGGTAGGGAACGCTTTTGTGACTCACTCACCAAAAAAATAAATAAATAAATAAATAAATAAATAAATAAATAATCCTACTACAGGTTCACTCTGACTGAGACTCGCCATATTTGCCCTAAGCCGGACTCAGTCGAGCTATAACCTACACGTATAACAAGAAAAACAGCGCAGAAATAAAACACGACCACCAACATAGAAAACAAAAAACACGCAGACACTGACTCGCAACGGACAGTTTATTTCGAATGAAGCAGGATAATTAGACAGACAGACAGACAGACAGACAGACAACGAACTTTACTGAACCCTGAGGAGCTACTGTACGTTTTATTTGTGCCTGACAACACAGGTGAATGTATAGTGGAGGTGACACTGGGTTTGCGCAAAGCAAAACGTGGACACAAGGAAGAACTAGACAGGACAAGCGCAGCTTGTGGTCCTTCAACGCACCTGAACAAACAGGCATTTTTGCACACTGCCCCAATATCATGAAGCTGCCGTTGCGAGTATGCGTATGCCTGCAAGCAGCGTCCTATTAGCTTTTGGAGTTTACAGGATAGAACAGTGTCAAAAATTAGAGCAATGAAGGCATCCGTGGATTGCACTAGCTCCAAAATTACGCAATAAAGGCATCGTAGGTGAGCTGAAAGCATTTGTCGCTTGCGCAGTCTTTATGCAGAATGATAATAGGATTCGCAGAGTTGTTCAAGAAATAGACATTCAGTGCTGTATTAAGCACGTGTTTAATTTTGTACCCTCGATAATACGACGTTCAGTTAATTCGTCTATTTCTTCGTGGCGCCGGGAAATCCTAATTACCGAACTTTCTTCGCATATGCGCGTCGATCCTCCTGTCTGCTTGGCCTCCGAGAGACGGTGAATAATAAAGAACACGTTAAGCGAAACTGCAGCGGACATAATGTCCGTCGAGGTTCTGCCGTATAAGTGATAACTTCTGGCCATTTGTGGATTGAGGGGCCGCAGAAGGAGCATTATATCCTAAAGTCTCCACAGACGGCAGTTGAAGAGCGGAAGCTGGCCCTGTTATATTACATGGCTGAATACTCTCGCCAGAGCCTACGCCCACAAATGCGTTCCACTGAAACCGGGAGCCCTAATTAGGGTCTCCGTAGGCACGGGGGCTTGTTTTACAGTGGCAGCAGATAATGCCCTTTCATTCGTCTCTAGTGCGATACACGAAATCGTGTGTGTGCGTAGGCACTCCTACAAAATAATCGCTCGGACGGGGAGGGGGATAAAAAATGAAGCGATAGCGCCAGCTGGTATGGCGTTAACGCTAACGATGACTGCCGATAACGACTCACGGGTCAGAGTGTTCGAAAAGCGTCGCGAAAAATTCACTTTGAGGAAGTTTTAGTAAATTTCATGAGTTAAACAGTTTATTGTCTTCTTGTTGCTACAGCGATTAATTAACGTATAAAATATCAGCGGCAAGGCTTATACTTGTGCTTCCCGTGTGTAGTTAAACGTGACACTGCGCTGTGAAGAGGAAGGCGCGCATTCGGAACGCGGTGGTAGCGCGGCTACAATTTGAGCAGGGTAGAATTCACAACGCTCTTAAATCGCGATTTTTTTTTCGCGTGCGCTTATGAACTGCAAGCAGCCAGAATTAATTTGGAGCCCCTCACGCATAGTGTTCCTGATAACTACACATCCGGAAATTTAGGCCAACGACTAATTTTATCCAAACCAACAGCAGATGGAAAGTGGCATGGCGCCTTGTGCCGCTATACCTTTGCGACGAATTCACACGCCTCAAATTGCTTTCTGCTAGAACTACGCTTCCGCTCGTTATGTTGCTTATAGCTTCACTTCGCTTAGTGAAGCCAAGCACAGTAACGGATCAGCCGAGGTACGTGAAGATGTATGCGAGGTATGTCTGTAGAGTATACGATCGTATAAACAACAAGCAATCCTCTTGGAGCATTACGTATTCAGTGATAACTGATCTCAAAGCAAGACCCAACCGCGTGAGTTTATTCACACATATCCGGCAGTTATTTGTTCTAACGTGAGCCTGCGCAGAATGACTCGCTGTTCTCCAGCTCGCATTGTCGACACCGATACTTTTTTTTTCCTACCATCTGCTTCATACAACGAACCACGCACTCTAAACTCTAAAACCACATGGACGTGTTCTACACCGTGAAAATAAAAATGACGAAAGGACCAATTCCTTACAATCAACTGCTTAACGTTGAACCGCTCCTATCTACGAGCTGTGCGAGTGAGCAACGTAATTCCATGTATAGGAACAGAAGTGTAAGATAGAAACGAATCCCCTGTAAGGCTTTTCCTCCTGAGCTACGTGCACGATCGGCGTACGTGCGCCCTCTGTACGTCGTTCGAAGAACCCAGCTGCCTATTCAGCTGCTAGGTTAATACACAACGTTCTTTCACGTTTCTTTTTCCATCCGCCGGCTTCCCATTTTGACAAGGACAGGGCAATGCGTCCTCGAGAAATAAATAAATCTACAAACAAAAGCAAAGTAATGTGACCGGAGACCCCTGGAGCACGCGCACACAATTACCGCGCACTCGGTACCTGGATCCCGGCTGTTTTCGTTAATTCAATACGGCCTCGGGCTTCCTGTCTGCTGGTGCCCCCGTCCCGCTCGAGTTCCCACATCGAATAGAAACAATAACCTACCCCCGTAGCGTTCAGTATATATATATATATATATATATATATATATATATATATATATATATATATATATATATATATATATATATATATATATATATATATATATATATAAATGTGGCTACTAGGAGTGCCGGCTTCCATCCTGGTACAACGCTTGAAACATCGTTTAAAAACGGGAATACGAGATGCTGTTCAATTCTTAAACAGAGGCACTCGGAGTGCAGATATCCATTGTGCGCGCGAACGTGAGCTTAACTGCAGTTTACTCTGCGCTACACAGAGAAATGGGCGGACGTATAACTCAGCAAAAGAAATATGTCACTGAATCAAATGTTCAGGATGCTTGGTGAAGTCTACGATGTAGGCGCGGTTATGAATTGATTTTTCGAGTTCAGCAAGCTGAAAGGACCGGTAAATCTAGTAGACAAGCACACTTTCGTAAATACTTGCGTCAGTAGCATTTGTTTCCTTGTCGGTGTTGAACTATACAGCCGCGTTACTTACGCTATAAGTCCCGTTTAAGGGATCAATTGTGGCGCGACGCTGAACAAGGAATCAACGAGAGAACTTTTCTCTCGTCTCTTCCTTGTTCACTTTTTGCGTAGCAATTCAATCTTTACGCTATGCACCAACTCGTCCAACGCTACACTCTGCTTAAGCGTAATTGCCACCTATTTCGACAGCGCTTTCTTTGTCGTTTTTATCACCAGTGTCAGCGCCAGCCCTCTATACCGTCGGCTTTCATTCATTCGCGACAGTGTGCACATAAAAAGGTTCGAGGACGCTTAAGCTCCGCCTTTAAGAGCGAACGCTATGACGCCATCGGGCTCCGTTCACATCGCCTCCTCGTAATGGTGTCATGTTATATAGTACATTAAAATTACATTCCGAGCTATCATACGTGGAGGTGCTGGTTAAGTCATAGTTTACTGTTTTTCTGACGTGTCTATTACTTTGCGAAATCGAATTTTGTTCACTGACGCACCTGTGCCACGGAGGAGGGCTTGCGTGACCGGGTGCTTCGGGAAACACGGTGGCAGCTTGCGCTTACTTCGGTTTTTCATCCGTTTGATACTTGCCAAATTATGATTATTTCTGTTAATCTTAAGTTTCACGCGACTGTTCTCTTATGGATGTATACAAGTTCATATATTTTAAGTCTTACTGATATGTACCAGAAAGAATAAAGAAAGAAAGTACTGACACCTGCCCTCATTATTCCGTGAACTTATTGCATAGGCTCGAACAAGCCAGTTGCTAAGGGCCGAGATGCTTTTGTCATCCGCATTTGTTTCAAATTGAAGAAAGTGCCAATGAATTTACTCTGTTTGTACTTAGCTACACGACACTACGATTGCGTATCGCTTCTCAATGCAGCCAGACCTATCATACTCAAACTCCTTCCCAAAACTGACTTGGCCTCGTGTTCATAGTTTCTTTCGTTTTCATTTTTCTTTTCCTTCTTTTTTATTTTGTGCTCCGGCTTTACAGTTCTACGTTAACGGCGTAATATTGAACAGCATCTACCCTACGAGGCTCGAGCATGAATGCGCGACGTCCGAAAAACCAGTCTCTGGTACAATTGCTGGGCTGTCCCAAGCCCAAAGATTCCCACTTTTCTTGCACTCCCTGGGAACATGATCTAAAGAAACCAAGGCCCCCCAGAGCGACCAGCGTGGGTCTATCAAGTCAGGGCAAAAGCGTTTGTACATTTGCGGATTTCTAAGTCGTTTGGAGTCAGCACCTGGTTACTTCTTGTCTCTGTAGAACAAAGTCAGCAACACTTTGTGCTTATGCAGGTAGAACATAGAACTGAAAGAACTGTGTATCATCCAGAAAGTGGGAACCATAACAGTACTAGAATACTGACAAAAAAAAAGGCCTTGAATTAGTGTCAGTAAAAAGGCGGAAAAAGATTCTGAGAAAGCAGTTGCCGATTAACAGCAATGAGTCATAATATTCCCGCCTTGTTATACTAACAGTGTCGGAAGATAAGTGCCGGACTGTTAGGAGCAAGAGTATCCCTCAGTTTCTGGCGTGCGACCGAGGTCACAACAGAAATATTGTTTGCACCGTCCTGGCCTCGTAATCTCGACCACACAAGGCGCCTTCTGTTATTCTATTCTGTTGCTTTGTTTTGTCCTTGTCGCAGGACATCGCTAGTTTATATTTATGCTAAGGTCGTGTGAAGCAAATGCGGTAGGATGCATTGCTAAACATGCCAGTTGTAGCAGTTGCGTATAGGGTGCTCCCTCAGGAGAAACGGCGGAAGCCTTCTTTGCACAGGAGCCATCTCCAGGTCTTCGCGTCGTGTCTAACGGTAAACACACCCGGCGGTGCCGAATGTCTCATATTCTAGTTATATTTGTGTCTGGCATACTCGTAAAAGTTTTAGGAGCGTAAAAGTTTTTTTGCAAGGTTATTTCTAGTAGACGAAACCGTAGGTTTGTTGAGCTTCTTGAACGCGGAAATATCTTAGTCGCAACGCTCCTCATTCCAAAAAAAAAAAAAAAGACTGACCCTGATCAAACCAAACCGACGAAAGCAACGAGATAGTCGTTTGCACGAGTCAGACGAGACAGTGCGATAGCAGTCCTCGTGCCTTCGAAAAAAAAAAAGAATGGAGAGAGAGAGAGAAATAAGATGAAAGCTTCGAGATTTTTTTTTCTCTCTTTGTTGAAAGCAGAGAGAGATAAGGCACTGATTTAAAAAAGTATATCACGCGCGTTGTGATTGATTTCGGCCGCTTCGCTGTCAACAACATAGGGTGATGACGCTTGAGGAGTCGTGCTATAGGTAATAATGTTTACATTACTCGAAACCCTGCATGCCGCCGGAGGTCGTGTACTTCGACAATCTAGATTAAATTTTCTTTTTCTCAACAGGGGGACGAAACAGAAACATAGCCCCGTCTTTCTGAGAAAGAAAGAGCGAAAGAAAGAAAGAAAGAAAGAAAGAAAGAAAGAAAGAAAGAAAGAAAGAAAGAAAGAAAGAAAGAAAGAAAGAAAGAAAGAAAGAAAGAAAGAAAGAAAGAAAGAAAGAAAGAAAGAAAGAAAGAAATGCAAGGTATATGTAGGTTCCACACTGTAAATACACGGGCTCCTTTTCGCTAGAAGCACTGGCGCTGTTCACACCGAAGTCTTTCTTGCCCCCTTTCCATTAGGAACAGATTATTGGTTCGCCGTGTAATAGCGGATGGATCGATGCGACGAGATATCCCTGCAAGAGCCGACTTCGTACGGGAAGGGAACGCCGCCGTCACTGTTGGTGGAAGGTAAAGAGAAGAAAAAAAAAAAGCTACGTTGGGTACAAAGAGCCGAGACGTGATGAATGGGGCGCGGCCGACTGCGCTGACGTACGCGTTAAGGCGACGATTGAGGTACAGTGGAGAAGGAGAGTGCGGTAAAGGGGATCTGATTAGGTGGTCAGGCTCAGAAAAGGTCTGCACCGAGAACTATCAGTCGATATCGACGCTAACTCCCTAGACGTCTGCTGCCGGGTATCGACGACGTAATCAGTCTTGGGAGGCCTATATATAGTCGTTGTTTACTGAGTGACATGTTTACCACAGAAGAAAAACGAGGTCAACGAGAGAAAAACAACCAGGGCGATGAAACATCGGGCTCGCTGTCCGTCTTTCATGTGACCGCTATGGCGGCGTGCCGCAGCAAAAGAACTCCACAAAGGATGCAAGCGTTTTTATAGCGTATGCTCTCCGCGACCATATTGGCAGTTGTATATTACACTGCGCCATTCTCTGGACGTGGTGCACGGATATTTATCGTAGCGTGCAGCACGCGTGCGTAGGATGCCTCTGTGATGTGGAAAACCTCTCACAAGTTAAATGTGAAGTTCGAAACGTCAATGCCGTCGTAAGTATTATTTCTCACGTTCTCTTCTGCAAAAAGTTCCCGGGGAGGAGTTGAACAGTCCTCTGCCATCGTAGAATCAGTCCCAGCTCCGTCATAATCATGCAGGTCGCCCTACCTGGCCCACTTCTCGCTTCCCACGTTTACGCAAAAGGTGACGCGCTACGAAAGCGGCGCAGCGGTTGTGTAGAAAACTCTTCTGAACGCTCCCTTAACTGCCTGGAGTGTGGCTGACAGCTGAACATCGATCAGCAGCAATGGAGCCGAAGGGGAGGCCGGTGATGGATTCCTGGCGTCTGGCTTCTCGCAACTTCCCTCCCCGTCCACCCTCTTTCTGGAAAGAAAGTTCAGTTCGCTCCTGTTTTCGCGATAATTAATCCGAGTCAGCTTCGCGTGCCTACGAGCAAAGCACTCGCTGGTAATCTCGCGAAGTCGAGCAGCCGGGCGCCAAGCTATGTAGACTTCACTTAGCGCGGCCGCCTGACACTCCCTCCGGTTCGCAAAAGCTGCAGCGCAGTTTTTAAAAATGCTCTGTATGTCCGTGTAGGATTTTAAGAGAGAAAAGCACCTTAGTTTCTCCACTTGGAGTTCAGCGTACAGACGCGCGGCTTTCTTCAGAGGCTGCGGAACTCTGTGCGCATAATGTTGAATTTTCAGCTAATATTAAGTGCAGTCAAGTCAGATGAGAGTGATTTGCGTTGACGTTTCTCGTGGTCAAAAGGACAACCTCAAGCCGGGCTTCTGCGAATTGGGGTCAGATCAGGCGTAACTCGACTTTATTTCTTCTAGTATGGACAGAACTGCAGCTGTTTTTGCAATTGAGCACAAAACTCACGGAAGTCGCCTGTTTAATTTACTTATCTATTGTTTCTTGACAGTCCTAAAGCGGTAATGGGTGATTATGCACCAATTCAGAGGTACTTTATAGATCTCCCAAAAGCGAAGGCATGATAGGCTTGAGTTTGGGCCTTGTCATATCAGTAAGCAGCAATCATGTCAGGGAGGTGAAATGCAGAAAGCGCAGTAGACCCCGTAGATGCCTTTTCCTTTTTCTTTCTTTTTTTTGAATATGAGGTCATATTCACCAAATTTTCTTTGATATGTATTCATTAAACGTTGGAAATTACTTTTGTTTGTTTGTTTGTTTGTTTGTTGTTTGTTTGTTTGTTTGTTGTTTGTTTATTTGTTTCACAAGTGGTACAAATTGAAGTGCCTCTTCCTTTTCTTTGGATCTCATGGATGGCGCTAGTCCAGCCAATCTCCAATTTGTAGAAAAACGTGAACTAGCGAACGCAACAAGCTGTAAACCAATAAAATGAGGGTGTATAATTGCTATCATATTCTAAATATGCTTTCACACAATACGTAGGCTGTGCAGGCACCCATTTCAGCGTCGCAACCTGGGTCCGCAAGCACCACTGTACACAAACGCGGTTAAGATTAGGCAAGGCAAAATAAGTGCACCTTTTGTAGAATACAAGTAATATGACTCGGAACGTTGCCCTAAGGTTCTATTCAAAAGAACGCGCTGAACAGAAACTTCGCTTCGAATTAAGAGATACGGACAATTTGTTCCTTTAATCGTAACGTCTAACTACGGTTCCGTTTTTATCTCATTACCGTGTTACGAGATTGCCAGAATGAAAGAGAAGCTGTATCTATTGTCGCATTTAAAAAAAACGGGGGGTACAATATTGCAACTGACTCATACTAACCTCTAAATTCCAGACAGACAAACGACTGATTCGTTTCCTTTATAGCACTTGTATTTCATTCGTTTCTCTTTTGTGATCCGCCGGAAGAGAAAATTCAATGCTCTATCAAAGTGAGGGCAGCTGTGCTTGTCATTACGCTTGCAAGAACCAAATATGCGCAGGTTTCTCTGGGTGCTTTTGATGTGAGCCGGGAGAAAATAGCAAGCGAGCTGTTGTTAAGTGCACAAGCTTAGTAGAGCAACGAATGGAAATGGTGGAAACAAATTGATTGATTTGTGGGGTTTAACGTCCCAAAACCAGGTCTGATTATGAGAGACGCCGTAGTGGAGGTCTCCGGAAATTTCGACCACCTGGGGTTCTTTAACGTGCACTGACATCGCACAGCACACGGGCCTCAACATTTCGCCTCCATCGAAATGCAGCCGCCGCGGCCGGGATTCGATCCCGCGACCCTCGGATCTGCAGCCGAGTACCTTAGCCACTAGACCACCGTGGCGGGGCATGGAAACAAATTAGGCAGGCAATTGTGTGTGTGTGTGTGTGTGTGTGTGTGTGTGTGTGTGTGTGTGTGTGTGTGTGTGTGTGTGTGTGTGTGTGTGTGTGTGTGTGTGTGTGTGTGTGTGTGCGCACACCGCCGCGGCGCCGCCGCGGCAGCGATTCGATCCCGCGACCCTCGGATCAGCAGCCGAGTACCTTAGCCACTAGACCACCGTGGCGGCGCACCTATATAACTGTGTTAGCATTCGTTTGATGTTGCGCACGCAATTACAGTACTCTTTCCTGTATTTTCCTATTCCTACGAGTCTGGATAGCTAACTGGATGCGACCTTGGTGAAGCTCCCTGCTCATTCTTTGTACCATTCTCCCTGGCATTCTTGGTGGCTCAGTGGTTACTGTGCCCTATTGCTGACTCGAAGGACACATGGAACCCGCGTACAGCGGTCGCATTTCGATGGAGGCGAAATGCTAGAAGCCCGTGTGCTGTGCTATGTCAGTGCGCATTAAAGACCAACTCCGGCGATTTTCTGGCCATGTCAAAGTAATGACGTTTCTGTGTTCCGAGGAGCTCCTGTGATGCGGCTTGTGAGACACGCCTGATAGCAGAAATGCTCAGCAAAGTCGAAAATTATTTTTCATAAACGAAAAACCAAAGCCGAAATCCATTTGAGGAGTGCTGTGTTCGCATGTGGTCAAATGAGTCAATCATCCTTTACAGAGTAGTACGGCGTATGCGCCCTTCCCCTGGCGATAATGTCGCGAAGCGTTTTGGTATGGCCATAGCCTCTGAGATTCGGCGCGACTGCAGGCAAATGTCTATGTAGCCTTCTGTTGAGATTATACCTACTGAGATTCAACCCGCTGAGACTGTGTGACCGCCAGGCGCACGTGCTCTACCGCTGTCGTCTACTTGGTCACTCTTTGTCCCTCTGTTTTCGTTCTTTTCCTTTTGTTGTCGGATTTTACTGCTTTGGTCTGTTATTGCGTAGCTTTATTAGTTTTCTTATCCCGGCCAGCTCACTGTGTTCCCCCGCTGAAAATGTTTAGGCAATTATTACTATTATTATTATTATTATTATTATTATTATTATTATTATTATTATTATTATTATTATTATTATTATTATTATTATTAGCAGCAGCAGCATCCACGGTATGGTCCCCACGCACTCCCGTCACTTTGCTCACAACGACGTCAACAACAATGTGGCCAGTAATTGTGAGAAGTCATTCGGACGGTTTTGAGGCCAACTCCGGCGATTTTTATATGTCCACGGATCTCAATGAAAACTTCAATATATGTCATCCTCGCTACTGCAATAATGTATATGCCAAGCCAGGCAGTTGCAAGCCACTGAGTTTTCCTGAAGAGGAATTTTGAAAACGGTTAGCTGATTGCCGTGCAGGCCACCCTGCGTTATTCACGTCATCACCTTCAACGGTGCCTACCTGAGCAGGCAAGCGGTCAAGATCAGACTGGTCATGCTTCGGCGCTCAAATAGTCGGTGTCAAGTTCATAAAAGCTGGCATGACTCAATATATCATCGGATGACATCGCCACTTTCATTTTTCAGGCACCAGCTCCATATTTCTTATGACGGTAAGGCTGTGACGTCATCGCATCCGCCGCACGAAACATCTACGCATATCAGTTTCAGTTTGAACATATCGTTCAATCGATTATTTAAAATTATTGGTGAGTTTCCGAGCAAAACTGAACCACCCTGTCTGCTACAGGACTACCAGTGCCATTGGAAAGCAGCGATATCAGAATACGGTAAAAAAAATGTCGCAGCTGGAATTTCAGAATCCCTCCACTACGGCGCATCTCATAATCATATTGTGATATTGGGTCGTAGAACTCCGGCAATTACCATTCCTCTCTCTCTCTCTCTCTCTCTCTCTCTCTCTCTATATATATATATATATATATATATATATATATATATATATATATATATATATATATATATATATATATATATATATATATATATATATCGTTTCACCCTATCTCTACCCGTCAAATATTGCTCCTCGTTTCTGTTTTGTTGCCCCTTTTGTACGTGCTAATAGGGCTTTTGCACGCACCTTCAAGTAAGTCCGGGCATCCAGTCATATGCGCGAATCCCTACCGTTGTTTGCCAAGTGTTTAGCCGTGCTTCAAAGGTACGAAGTTCGCAGTGCTCGAAGGCTCTCGCCGTTTTTACGTCTTGTCCCCATTCCTCTATTTTGCCTTTCTCCCGAATCTTCTTTGTTTTCAGCGTTGTCTCCCTTACCCTCTCCATCTCTCAGTCCCGTCGTCCGTGTCTCCTTTCTCCACCTTCTTCATTTTCAGTAGACTGGAGCTTTTCCTTTACTTCACTATACTTCGATTCCCCTGGTGTACAGGTGTACTCCTCCACATTGAACACCTTGTACTACCTTGGGCTTTTCCAGTCCCTTCTATTCAAGAATATCTTCCCTCATCGTCGGCTGCCGATCCATCCACGGCTCTTCATCCGCCACTCTGTCACAGTACCGCTACCACGGGCTTTCCCTTTCCACTTCTGCAAGCAACACAAGTGGAATCTTCCCTTGCTTCTTTAACGTGTGTCGTATTTCAAGTTGGTATTTCTCTTTTGTTTCAGTTGTTAGGTATCACGTGCTGTACACACTTTTCTCTACATCCCTTGCCACTATTTTTCTTTTTGTCCCTGTTAGAACGGCGCAGGCCGAAGTGCGTACCTACTCTACAATGAGTCCGAGACCGCTGTATGTCTGAGGAACCTTGTCATACGCAGTTTCTCTTTAATAAAGCGTTTCTTTTATTTTTCCTTTCTTTTCTTTTCTTTTCTCTCTCTTCTTACTTTTCGTTTATTTTTATTTGTGCAGGACGTGCTGCTGGTCCAGTTGATTCTACTTGCAGTACACTTTTTTTTCGCATTTGAGGCATGAGGATGACGAATCCGGCCTTACGCAAGTACTTCAATATCGTGCGGTCCCGTAATACTGACAGGAGGTGATGACATTGTTGTTAGGCAACTTTTCCTGTTTGTAATTTCCTTATTTTCAGATTATTCTTTTTCCAGCGTCAACAGCGCCTATATTTCGTCAGCGGACGCTACGGGACTGCCCTGTCTGAACACTCGCGTAAAGTGCAATTCCTTCTTGTTCTTTTTTCTTCTGGAAGACACACTTCGTTTCACAATAACACTTGTAGGGCCCTACAGTTAAAGCTGTAGGGGGAATGGCCGGTTCTGCTACTTTGACGCTAAAGACACGGAGGACCAATCACAGCTGCCTGACTGTTCCACTGCAGTATGACAAGCCACTTCAACATACCTTTGTTTCCAATGCGACGCTGACTCTACTGGCAATAAATTCCCGTACACCTCTCCAGTGAGCAATACAAAAAATAATAATGCCTACATCTGCAAGCAATGCGCTGTAGCAACTGAACCTAAATAACAGATTTTGTAGCGTGTGCCAAGCGACATGCACGTTCAACTGGAAAGCGGCTGTAATGAGAGCTGTGGTCAACGAGATTTAAATAAAGCTTTTCGTTTCCCCTTATTGCTCGTGACTTAATAAAGAAGGTGGCCGCAGACTTCGCCAGTGGGAATACGTGTTTTTCAATACCGAAGTATGGAGTTTCTAACGAATAAGTCATTTCTTTGTTGTGGAGCACTGCAGGTGATTCTCGAATGCTTCTCGACATTTGAGAAACCTTTCTTAGACAGGCATAAAAGCATCGCACGGGCTTCCTGTTCGCAGTGCGTATCGTATTCTATCTTGGCTGCCACGGCAGATTACACTACCCTACCTGAAGCCATACAGGAATAGGCAGCTTCAGCATTTCTTTGTCTACTTTTACGGCGCACTTCCCGAGCAAATCTTGCACAGGAGCACGGAACAGATTGCATTTTTTGCCCTTCCTAAATGAAGCTGCATTCTGTCGCGCTGAAATAGAGAAAACAGTTCTCCGTAGATGGAAGCCCTAAGCCAAGCCAGCCTTGCATGGAATCGTTTTGCGTGGCTTCGCTCGCATACGGACTCTCATTCCGGACTGTGAACGGCACACACGTGCCGAGCTCAAACACGACGCTCTTCTTTTCCTTATCCTGTGATGGCTGTCATTTTTTTTTTACAATTTTATTTCCACAAACAACAGCACGTGGGTTTATAATGCCTTTCTCTCTCGTAGATATGTGTACTGCTGCAGGTTGCAAGACGAAACGCAAGGAAATAGACGAGCAGACAAGACGAGGCACTTCTCGACTGTGTCCTTACGTTTGTAGCTGCAACGTACAATGAACCAGCCCCCAGCCTAACCATATATGTCAGTGATGTACCGATGGATCGGATAGAAAGCAGGCGACCCGAATTTGCCTTCGCGCGTGCATTAAATTTTGGTGCGCACTCGATAATCTGTAGTAATCCTCTTTTGGGTCGTGTAAGCGGCCTTCGTGGGCGCATTTCCATCCTCTCGTGTAGCCGATTTTACATGTTACTTTCCATAGTCGTCAGCGTACAACTTGCGAAATGTGGGCCAAGCTTTCTCGATATGTCTAAAAAAATTGGAGGCACGTGTAACCATTTCAGACGATCGAAAGGCACCCACTTGCCGAGTAGACGATCACAACTGTAAAGTAGTTCCTACAAGCCGGTTTCGCAACATTTAGGGTGTGTTTAAGTGTTTAATTCACTGTATCTCCTATACCAGGAAACGAAATTCGCCATATCTATAAGTCACAATAAAAAATAATAATTGTGGTTCGGTGAAGGAGAGGACGTTATTTTCTGCAGCCCTTGAGGGAGCATGGCCCAGCGTAGGTGGGAATAGGAGAAAGGGAACGAAAGAGTCGAGAGGAAAGCTGTTGTGGAAGGCTCCGGAAATTTTGAGCCTTTGATGTGCACTGAAAACGCACAGTTTTAAAGGGCCTCTTGCACTTTTGCCTCCATCTAAAATGCAACCTTCGCGGCAAGGTTCGAACCCGTGTCCTTTGGGTGCCCATTAAAGCGTCATGACCACCACGGCGGCTCTATAAGCCATGCAAACAATACGAAACGCAGTTCGCTATCTCTATATCTATACCGGGGAGACAGGAGCTTGCCGCCGACTCGCAAGCGCACAGTGTGAGCAATGGGCATCAGATCTATACCCCCAACAGAAGCACGTACAAGGACGGGTTCGTTATCGGGCGTGACGCTACCTGTGTGGAGGTAGGAGCACATGTTTTACGACCTATTTTCGAGCGTATACAGGGAAAAAAAAAAAAGCCGATGGCTCTCTGTCGATATGGGTCACCGTGATGACCAATACAAATATGCAAACCTGCGAGCAAATTGGCTGAAAACCGTTATTTCTCTCAATCTATCGTGCGCGACGAGCCTGCGAACACAGGATATTTTGATCTCGTGGAGTACGTGCTCTGCCGGCGATGACCCCTCAATGCGCGCCACGTGCTCGTACCGTTACATACTCACTGATGGCAATGCGTCCGGCACAGCTCGGGCAATCAGGCCTATTGATCGTGATCACTTCGTAGTTTCGAAACTTGCAGGCGCGTGGACCTGGGCGTCGGCAGTAAAAAAAAAAATAAATATCGTCTCCTACACAGTACGTAACCGCGATCGAGTCCTATGCCACTGGGCATGGAAGATTTCGTTTGCTGCATGGACGAGTCTCGGGGTAGCCTCGTAAAGGATAGGGCTTCGGCAGGGGTTGCTATGCAAAATGCGCTGTCGTCCACGTGCGAGCACTTATCCTTTCGTTGGAGTCCTTTGTTGCACGTACGCAAGAAGAATAGCAGTGCAAGTTTAAAAGCTGGAAGGTGAGCCAAGTATACATTTCGTTTAAACTGAGCAATGCGTTTCAAATTTCTTTAGCAATGCAAAAACTTCTCAACGAAATAAGACAGACAAAGAGTAGGCAGCACTTAAGGCTGAGGTACACGAAGACACTTATAAACCTTCTATGTGAATTCTGATGATCCTAATTTTTTGAAGAAATAAAACAGTCACTTCAGCTGACGTTAACGAGGCAACACACGAAAGCCTACGCCCCGACAATACATACATTATATTCCCTTTAATTAAATCACCTTAGTTCGCGGTAATCCACCTTATCTCTTCTGTGGTCCATTATAATTCACTCTGTGTCGTCTCTGACTCCCAATGTTTTACTTTGATTCATATCTGGTTCGCATTAATTCATCATCATTATCACCTCTAATCACTCGGCGTACCCTTGATGATATCACGTGATTTCGGTATCGCTCGTGTTCGCGCTGACACTGCGGAGCTCCCGGTTTTCTCGCTCATAAGCCACCTCACTGACAATAGTTGTTGGGGATTTGAGTGCCAAAGCCACTACATGATTTGAGGCACGCCATACCGTAATATAGGGCTCCGTATATTCCGATCACGTGGTGTTCTTAAGCCTACAGGATGCGCTGGTAACCGTGCGCTGGTAACCCACAGTAAATAGGCCTCTAGCGTTCTCACCTCCATTGAAAAGGCGAACGCCGCGGCCGGGATCGAACCCGAGTCCTTCGAGTCACCACCCGAGCACCATATATAACCACTGCACCACCGCGGCGGACTATGAGCCATCAAGGAACACATTCATGCTTTCGCCTTAATGAGTGCCCTTCAGATTAATGAGATTAACTAACTAAAGGTGGTGAAATAAAAGTTAACCGAGGTTGGCAACCCTATGGTTGGCTACCGTACACAGGGGAACACAATTTCCCTACCACCGCCCGACGTTGCGGAATTCTGTTATCAGATAAGACCAATCACGCAAAGTCCAGCGCTCAGCAGCACAACAGTCCTGGCAACGACGACGACGACGACGATAACTATTACGGTGGTGGTGATTATGATAATGATGATTATGATGATGTCATGATGATGATGATGATGATGTACCGGACGTTGATGACGCACAGCCAATCCGTAGAATTAGCCATTATGGCACTGTTGAACTATTACTTGCAATCTAGAGATACCATACTCAACCAAACACGAGCTGCTTCTTTCTGGGTAGGGTAGCTTGCTGGGCGTGTTGTTACAGATTCATGGCGTAAAAATTCCAGCGGGAAACGACGCGAGCACAAAGAAGAAACGCACAGGCCTGATCCTCAGTCCTGTGCGTTCCTTCTTCTTCGTGAGACAAAAAGAATTCAATGTTGATCAGCTCAGCTTTTTATGTTATATATTATTAATAATGATCTCAGTACGTGAAAACCAATCTCCATAGCGTTCGCATCTTTTTTTTTCTTTTTTTTATAATTATATACCTTCAGTCATCGCAGAAAACTATTCGTTTAACCTAAATTTGATTATCAAATTTGTACTACAATGTTTGTATTTTTTATTAGTAGTTATCTTCCACACAAATCTCTTTACCGGTTCATGGCCGATCCCCCAGAGTGGGTTGCGCCAGGATACCCAAGGACCAACCAACCAACCTTCTTTGTGCTCGCGTCATTTCCCGCTGGAATTTTTACGCCATGCTTCTTTCTGGATTGGCACACAACCAAGACAGCGGATTGGCCAAGACACCAATGGACTTCAAGATTACTTATTTATCGGTGGTTTGACCAAGTATAAATGTACAAGTGATAACAATTAGCAGAGTATTCTAACACTTTATGCAATAAATTTCATGACTTCAGAATGAACGTCTCTGTGGCTGTAACCCGAAGTAGATCCTCCAAACGAAAGAATTATACCGTTCGGTGAACTCCGAGCCTAGATGTTTTTCTTGTTCAGCAAAATTTTCAATAGCTTCAGCGTAGAGAGACTTCGTCATCTTTTTTTCTCAGCAGCCTAGTGGCAGCTGTCGCGGTTGAGCTCTCTTAATTACAAAATTATTTATAAGAAAAAATTCAAGGTTAAAATAACAAATGCGCGGTTAACGGGAACACACAGGGTACACATTAACAATCAACAAGCGCTCACAAAGTATAGTCGTCTTCAAGAATCGCGTTAAAACGTACATTAAGATACTGAATTTGGCAATTATTTGCAGACAGGTCCAAAATGCGCATTCTTAGTCTCCTCGCCATTTGAAAGGACATTATTGTTGCTCGACAGAAAAGAATGCCGAGAGACATTGCTTCACTTAGCCTCCCAAGTATGAAGGAAACGCCAGAACTGCGGCAGTTTGGGCGAGTTAACGTTGCGCAACGTTCAAAAATTAGCGCGACTCGGAAATGGAGCAGGAACAGCGAAGATTACAGCCTCCTGTCTTCTTGGGATCTGCTCTCGGTTCTTTCTTCCTTCCCGAGTTTCGCTAATTCTTGAAGATATTAAGCCCGGTGAATGCGCGCGTGCACAGTTCTCAAGACCTATCTTATCGCCTTAGCTAATCACTCCCGCAAAGTCCGCGGTGATGACTCATTAGCATACTCTGGTGTCCCAAAGAGCCGCACGTAACTTTTCAACGTCGTTCATAGATTACGTAACCATACACACGCCATGCCACAAAAGCTGACGCAATATATTTCACTTTAGTACGGCCTTCTTTATACCGCTCCAAGGGAACACTGCTTTAGAGAAATGTGGACGCGTATTGTTGGATATTTTGTCCCTATATGACTGTCTCTTTTTTAAGTCTCGCGTTTTGTTCTCGTTAATTCATTCCCGCCTTTCATATTATGGAAACTAGCAAAGCAAAATTCCTTAGAGCAAGTTTCCTTAGAGGATGCTCTCACCAGAGAAAGTGAGTTTGTTGGCGCGCGGGGAACGAACGAGATGCAGAGTGTCGAAGGGTGAAAGCAAATATCGGAAGGGCAGTACGTTCGGATGGCAGCATATTTTGCTGGTTTCCAAGCAATAACTGCTGCAGTTCTGTCATATCACGTGCTTTCGTGTCGAGGGTGTCTCTTGCCACCGCCTGCACAGTGATCTTGCTTTGTATTCCGTGTTTTCCACCATGAAATTCGTTGTACAAATTAACGATTCATTCATTCATTCATTCATTTCACTTTCTTTCTTTCTTTGCTCAGTCCTACACACCTAAAGAAAATCGTCAGGAAGTGTCTGTCTTCCACATCGAAACAACTACGCCGTCGTCTAGTATTCACATATAGCCAAACTCGGAACATTCCGGATCACAGCTGATAAATCACGTATAAATACGCATTACAGAACAAACTTCGCAGGGCATCTTCTTTTCTTCATCTTAGAAGCGGAAGCAGCCCAAAGCGTGGTCTGACAAGAGGAAAGACTTCATATCAAAGCCATTGCCAGGACAACGGTAGCTTACATATACATATATTCACAACGCAATACTTGTAAATGCGACCTTGCACGCGTGTACCGCGCGATGTCGGTGTACGTTAAAAAAATCCAAGGTGGTCCAAAATTCTGGAACCCTCCACTATACGGTGTCTCTCACAGTCATAACTGGTTTTGGGACGTAAAACCCCGCAAATCAATCAATGAATCTTACCTTAGTTAACGAAACGCTGCCTTTTTCCGTTTACGCGTGTCGGGCAGACTTACAGAAGCAACGCTTTCTCGCGGTGTTTTATTTACCCCAAGAATTGCTTAGGTTAAACTACGCGCTCTGTGGCCGGTGTCAGAAAACAGAGAAGTGCACGGTGTGCGGAGGTCGATGCCTTACAGCGCCGCACAGCAGAGCCGGCGTCGATACCGCCTATATGGGACCGAGCGACCGAGCTCGTTGCCGGGTGGGCCCGTAAAAATGTCGTTGTGCGTGGATGGCTGTGATTTATAGTGGGACTCACGTGCGGGTATACGATATCGAAGGGAAAGCGTTTCAGTGACGAGCAGGCGAGCGATGGGATATACCGGCGCAGAAGTGCCCACCGATGCCCGCATGCTGTTGTTATAAGCCGGTGTGGTATTTTGCAGTTGTCACCAAAACGGTCAGTCGTGTACAGGCAGTAAACGCTTGCCCTCATTCACGCACAATGTATTATCTTCTGCTTCTTGCTGAGCGTGATTACATCAGAGACGATATCACTGTCATAGTGCGCAACTCAAAGGCGCTTCAGCTGTTTTTAATCTTTGTGTATAAATAAACGATTCCTCTGAAAAAATAAATCTTATATACGACACATAACAAGTGAACAGCATTACAATAGTTACTACAATAGTAAAATGTTACTACAATAGTAACATTTTCGTACTCTTTAAGCATAACTTATCAGCTTCACTTAAACATCCCGATTTGTACCCCCGCAATGTCGCGCCGAACGCTTTAACTTTTTTTTTACTAAGATGGTGCTATAATATATAACTTTTCTCTCTGTTTATGAATGGTGTAACTGGGATGCAACTTTACCCGCTGTGGCATTTCAGCACTTGAGAAGAGGCAATGCTGAACTCGCGAGTCCAATTTCCAGCCACGATGAACCGCAATCTAGCGGTCAGTCTACAGTTCGATTTCGAGCTACGACAGCCGCGTTCCGACGGAGTAAAATGTAGATCACCAGGGTAGTTGTATTTTGGTTCACCTTGAGCACCGCCTACCACGCGATCAAAAAAAAAAATTGGGGGACCCATAAGCTTCGCCTTTAAGAGTTGAACGCGATAGCGAAATCCGGCCCCCAGTGTGCACTTCAACCACTCAGTGCATACTTATTAATGTGTGTTGTTACACACACACACACACACACACGCACAGACACAGACACACACACGCGCGCGCGCGACGTATCTATAGTAATGGTAGAGGTTTTTGATCTATTTAACAGCACTTTTATATCAACTTCATGAAAATTTTGTACAGTGATGTAGTCACATGGTACTGTATTATGAACTTCGCGTAGGCGTGACACTTTTATTCGTAAATGGTCACATTCTGTCGTTCTCCTTGTGTTAACTATCTGGCAGCTGTTCGATTTGTTCTTCTGGAGACCTCTTCCGGCCAACCGCAACAAGCATCGCCTTATGGTCGGTGAAATGCCAACTGCAGTACTTCACTTCTTTAATGCTGTCGTGAGAATGAAATGCTAAAAAAGTGGATTCCGAGCATCCGACGAGACCGCATATAGGCTCTGCTGTAGTCGCATGGCCTCCGAGATGGCGGGCGCGCCCTCCATCTCGGAGGCCATTGTAGTCGAGACATTGCTTGATGTATTTTCCGCTATATGAATATAGTTGTCCATTTTCAGAGCTGTTATTTTTCGCTCACGGAGACGCCGTCACCAACGGCGGTATTTCTGGGAACGAGCTTCTAACGCTATCGCGTTAAAATTCACCCAAGGTCCCCCCCCCCCCCCCTCCTACAATACGGCTAGTAATCTCGCCGCGGTTTTGGCCCGTAAAATGTATACCTTTTCATGAGTCCTCTTAGTCGCTCGATTATTTCACCAAAGTATTGCCAAACACCAAAATGTTTCTAAAGCTACTGTCATCTGGGCCCAGAGCGATAGAAGACTTGACCCAAGTATTAACGCTATAATGTCGCGATAATGACGCCATAATCTCGCGTCACAGAAAATCCGGTGTCTGCGTAGGCGTCGGGCAGCAGTAATAGGGAATTTTAGCGCGTCTGGTAAACCGCTATGCGCAAAGCACTTTGTGTAGGGCGGAATACCGGGTGTAAACAGCGCGTGCGCAAATATGGCCGACCACCTGAAGCGTATCCTCAAGTAACTCGATGGTGGTTGTATTTGCGTTAGCTTTGTGTCATGAAGCTTCGCGAGTAAAGTATCTGTGACAATTCGACACCCTTTCTGAAAGCCACACTAAAATTATCGAGGCTGTATGCTTAGTGAGTGGCCGCCATAATCTCGGAGAACATAGATCACGCGGCTTTGCTCGTTACGTTTATCACCCATAGCGAACACCACTTTACTGCGACAAACTACGCTATACGCAATCCGGTATCCGCTCCGCCTTTGCGTAAGCTGTATTTACCGGACACGCTGTTCTCTAGTCATCTCGAGCTACCGCTACCGCCGTAGCGACCACGAGCAACACACAAAGCAATTACTCCGCCATTATGAAGGTGCGTCAATGGCCAAAATTCAATTTCTCGAAGTGCAAGATCTGTCAAAATAATCGTAAACTAAGATTCCACTAACACCTACACACGTGATAAGCTCGGTCTGTAATTCTGTTACGAGGAAGCTGTTACTTCCGTTGTGAGGAAACCTATGTTACGATGAAATTCGAATCTTTGTGACACTTTACAGAGAAGGCGCCAGGCGCATAGGCGCATAGGTGTGCAAAGCTTCCACTGCTCGCGGATGCCGACAGAAGGAGCTGTGACATCAGCGCTGAATGCACCGCAGTGCGCGCTCGCTCTTCACACTCGCGTAGTGGATTCGGTACCGTGTTTTGGTGTCGGGCGCACTGCGGGCCCTCCTCATCGACAGATACTCATGAGGCATCTACGTCAACTTGTACCCGACCCCCGAGGGAGGCCACGCAAGATGCAGGCAGAGTGTGAACTAATAAAGGAATGTTATGTCATGACACCCACGCAGTTGTGACTCAATAGCATAGCAAGCGACTGAGAAGGCGTTGAGAAGGGGGAATGATAACGGCGCTCCACTTTAAAAGGCGGAGAATGAGCGTCCGCGTCACTCCCCCCCCCTCCTAATTGTTCGACTTGGAGAAAAAAAAATGAGTGGTGGACACCACCCAATATAATAACCTTTGTGGTTTTGCGTCCCAAAGCCACGATCTGGTTATGAGCGACGCCGTAGCGGAAGGCTCCGGAAATTTCGACTATCTGGGGTTCTTCAACGTGCACTGATAGCGCACGGTACACGGGCCTCTAGCATTTCGCTAGCATTTCGCCTCTATCTATATGTGGCCGTTACGGCTGGGGTTCCATCCCGTCAGCTTTGGGTCAGCAGTCAAGTGTCATGTAGCCACTATAGACCACCACAGCTGGTGCCGACCGTTTCTGCCCCTCCACTGTAGTCTTGCCCACAATCTTTTATTCCTGAGCTCCACGTAACAATCCAACAGGACAAAAATGAATTGCACTGTCCAAATATTCACTATCACGCTTGTTGTTTATTGAATGTTCTCTAAGCAACGCTTATAAACTTCTAATCGCATAGTAGACGTGGACATTCTTAAAGGGGTCATGAAGCGTTTCCTGAAAATTTTGTACGACATGGGTATAGGGAATCCTGGCCCTCCAATTCATGATATATATATATATATATATATATATATATATATATATATATATATATATATATATATATATATATATATATATAGAGAGAGAGAGAGAGAGAGAGAGAGAGAGAAAACGTTTCATTCAATATTCGAACAACTCCATATGTTCCATATGTTTCCATGCGAAGCCCATGCATATTCCATATATTTGGCGTATGTTTCCAGATTAATCTTACGGAAGCATATGTAACTATTGGAAAGGCCATACGGAATGTTTCAGAAGTTTCGTTGCATCTTATGAATTGATTTTGAGCGATGAAAAACCAGCACTCGTTCCCCTTAAGTCTGCAGCTGATGTAATCGTTGTGGCCACCTTCGAGTCTGAGGTTGGCGCGCCGTCGAAGGCCATGGGAGAACAAACCGTGTGCTAGCCTTGCTTCACTACAGAGGCACCACACGGGTTCCAACTATTTTATTACTTTCTAGCTTTCGCGTAAATCCGTTGTATAGCAAACGAGGGTGAACAAGATGTTTACGTTTTTAAATGTCTTCATCTGACGTCACTGAGATGTCATTGATATGTCAGTGAACAATGCCTATATGTCGGTATGCGGTGCAGCGTTTTTTTTAGGAAAGCAAGAGCGCAAAATAGGACATTTACACACAGAGAAATAACTGCACAAGAACTGCATGCTCGTTTCCTGGAGCGCAAGAACACTAGCTTTTCAAACGGGCGTTATTAAATGTACACAGAAGATTGCGCCAAATATTTTGCGATCAGCGTGTCGAATGCTTATAGAAGCAGTGGAAATTACAACCAGGCAGCTCAATACTCTTTCCACGACCCTTTTAAACCTAATCGTTCCTTTTCTATCTATTTCTTTTCGCTGTAGACATATATATGACAGAGAACGCATGTGTGACACGTACACTTATCGTACCGAGTCACCGCCACAGATTTTCCTTTACCCGAGCATGATTTTCGCGAAGCGTGTACGCCTTTATGTTCTTGCCTCTCTTTCTTTTGACACATGTCAAAGATCTCAGACGCCCCTTCTGGCTACTAACGTTTTTCGTATACCTAAGGATTTATATTTATATACACACTGCGCAAGCGTTTTTTTTTTTTGTTTTTTTGCCTCCGTGAAATATTAGTAGGGCGCTTCTCATCCGTATCATATGTGTGTCATTCACGTAAACACGTTCCCCCAGCCATCCGCATTTCTGTGTTCTTCCTTGCGTCTGTCTTCTTCTTTTATTATTTCTTTATTCGAGGAGCGTTCTTGTGCTTTCTCGAAAATGCCCCGTGGCAGTCAAGCGAGGCGCTGTCAGAAACAGAAAACTGGGGGAAACGTAGGAAGGATGGCCCCAAATGTCGACAACTGTGAAAATGTGGATGAAGGTGGGCACACAAGTTAGACGACATCCGTCCACCATACATACATACATACATACATACATACATACATACATACATACATACATACATACATACATACATACATACATACATACATACATACATACATACATACATACATACATACATACATACATACATACATACATACATACATACATACGTGTAGATGAAACAAAAGAAATTAAAGGACGCCATTGTTTAATAACCTGGTTCAGTTGACGTAGCGCAAAAAGCGTCCACACATGGTCCTGCCGCCCCACTCTAAACAACCTGGCGTATTTGACACCGCCATGGAGAAAGGGGCGGTGGTGTAGTGGTTACGGTGCTCGGCTGCCACCCAAAAAACGAGGGTTCGACCCCGGCTGCGGCGGTCGCATTTTCGATGAAGGCGAAAGTGCCAGAGGCCCATGTACTGTGCGTTGTCAGTGCACGTTAAAGAACCCCAAGTGGTCAAAATTGCCGGAGCCCTCCATGCACTATGGCTTTTCTCTCCATTCTATCTCTTTCAGTCCCTTTCCTCTACCCCCACGGACGCTTAGCCGTGTTCCCTGCATGGGTTGCAGAAATTAGCGTCCTTTCCTTAACCAAACCGCAATAATAATAACAATAATAATAATAATAATAATAATAATAATAATAATAATAATAATAATAATAATAATAATAATAATAATAATAAAATCTTCGGCTACAGAAAGAGTTCCGACCGCTGCCGCCACACGACGCTGCTCTCCGTCGATATACGGTGAAGATACGGGACTAGCTCGACGGCAAGCTGTCGCTTGACTGAACCCGAAACACCCGCACAGGTAGACAGATAGATGGATGCATCTTCGTGGCGCGTGGGGAGAGCTCGCTGCCACATGGCACCACGGAAGGAAGACATAAAGCTGGAAGATGCTGGCTCAGCTGTAGACTGTGCCCTCGTTCGTCCACCCCACTTCTCTGAGGAATAATGGCACAGCACAAAGCTGTGCTTTTTTTCACGTTCCACTATACCGCTACCTCTCTTCGCTCTGGCCACCAAACGGGTTGGAAGATACATTTCCTTCTCTCCATCCCCGTTACGGCCACGCTTCTTGCTTGCTTCCCTTTCCATTGCCATCGCTTTATGGCGTCCCGATGTACTGTGTCACGCTGTCACCTGCTTACATAGTGCACTTCTTTCTCATATTTGTTCTCGGAAATTCTCAGCAAAGAGCAGGTTCGGCACCTCCGCCGCGCTTTTCTATTCCTGGCCTACACCTTCCTCCCCTTGTCGGCTTCAACGTTCCTTCGTTCCTTAAACCGCCTCCCACTTTTCTATGGGTTGAAACGTAAGGACACTCGTGTACTTAGATTATCAAGGCACCGTACGTTTTTGTTTGTCAGTCAATTATTTATCCGCCCAGGAGCACGCCTTCAAGATTTCAGATTGGAGAGTAACTGCCACACCATGCATGTCGTGTTGGCATACATGCTGTCGAGTTCATGTACGACATGACTGCTTCCTCCATTGATTTGCTTAGATAATACTTGTATCACACATATGACAGTCAGCTATGGACAGTCTCGCGGAACGCATCATGATGTCAGAGCGAGACAATGCTTTTTTTTTAATACTTCCAGTGTGAAACATGTTTGTATAAATGCAGTTATTTGTCACAATGTGCCCTGCGTATTGAAGGAGATGGTAGAATGCATCACTGTTGCGCATGTATGTAGGTGCGATGACTTTCGGAGAACGTAAGCGCTTCATATATTCAGCATCGCAAGCCAAGAAACCAGCAAGTCACATTCTAAGATTTTTTGGAACCGATAATCATTAGCGAATAGGAATCGTTCTGATCCTATATTTTTAGCACTCTTTAGAAGACACCGTTACAGTTAAAGACAACGCAGTTGCTCTAATACTGGTGTCACACGGGCGCTTCGAAGGCCTTCGAACCGACGGTCCATCGACTCAAAAGTCATGTTTCAGCTGCTACACGGGCGGTTTCGATGGCCGTCGAGTCGATCGTCTATCGAGCTCGGTAGACTATCGACTCGACGGCCATCGAAACCGCCCGTGTAGCAGCTCAAACAGGACTTTTGAGTCGATGGACCGTCGGTTCGAAGGCCTTCGAAGCGCCCGTGTGACACCAGTACAAGCCGCATCACGTTCATAGTGGCGCCACGCTGAAGCAGATACAGGCAGCTGACAGCGACATCGGCGCTTTGAATACGAAAATAGATTGACTTTACCCTCTGCTCAGACTGGTTCGAGCATACTGCGATAAAATGATCGTCTCCGCTTCCTTAATTATCAAATCATCGTCGGCATTACCAAGCAAGGTTGCTATACTAACATAAACACAATTTGTTGTTTGAAGCTTAAAAGGACCGAAAGCTGAGCGAGTTGGTAAGGATTCATTATGTAATAAAAAGGCATGCAAAACACGGACACAAAAGACGAGGAGCGGACGAGGAGTGGACAAGACGAGCGCGTGTTGTCCACTCTTCCTCCCTTGTGTCCGTGTTTTGCGCGCCTTTTTATTGCGTAATTGTTTATTGAGTGTCGCGGGCTCCAGACAGACCTCCCTTAGGCAAAGCAGCACGAATTTTGAAGCGCAGACGCTGTTTAATATGGTTACGCCAACCTTTAAAGGCAAACCTTTCGAAAATTGTTGTACAATTACTACCGTGTTAGTTTTTAGTGACGCATTATTTCGGTCTTTGTTTCAATCTCGCGACACCAACACTCATCGCCATCTTGCCTGAAACGCCAAATACTCGACTCAGACTTTCGGCAACGACATAAGGAAGAATAACCTTACATAGCGAACTTCCGCCCCGCATACCCTCTGCAGGATATCGCATCTCCACAGCGTATACGCATACGGTATCGTACAACTCCTGACTGCTCAGGCTTATGGGCATTGCAGCGGCGCCGAAGGCCTTGTCGGTTACCTAATCTAGAGCCTCGTTTCCTATAGTGGCCGCAAAGTAAAGCGGAAGCACTCGATGACAGGAGCTTCGCAGAGTTAATTGCTCGTTCCGAGCCGGGTATATAAGCGGTGCAATTTACTACTACACCTGCCAAAGCGTACCGTTAGCCTCCTCCTTTCGACGCCATCTACTCCGACCTCACGTCTCTTCTTGAGGCACGTTGTTTACCGTGCTACACTGCGGGCACGGACAAAACACGTTTGTTTATGAGCGCGAGGTGCGGGTCCTCTTTCCGGGACCTGTCCTTCCTGTCCCGAAAAAAAAAAAAAACGCCCCCGGAGGTGCACGACAAACGGATGCACTAGTTGCCTTCATATACTCCTCGTGGTTCCCCTAGATTTCCCCATGCGGCTCGTTTCGGTTGTTTGGGTTAGTTTGCTGCCGCTAATGTAAAGGAAGTGGCCGACAGGCACGGAGGAGCTTTTAATAAATGGCGCGCAACATAGTAACCAAAATACAGGTGTACAAGCGAGGCGTCCATGCAGCTATGGCAAACTTGCGCCCTTTCATTGTGCCCTCACTGTCCCGAGTTGCTTCGAAAAAGAAAAAAAAAAAGGTGCAGCGGGAAAACAACAGGAAGAGCTAAATGAACGAGAGCCACGATGCGGTGCCTCTACATTAGTCACTGGCTGGAGCATCGTTTAGCACCGCATGCTAAAGAAAGGCGTAGAGTTCTTGAAGTAACTGGTCATCGCGGCACAATATTGTGGAAACCACCGAGAAGCAGTCGTTCGCAGCCGCACTAGCATGGAAGTTCACTGGGAACTACCAATAAAAAAAGAAAGAAAGCCATAATAGCGTAATCGTATCATGACTGTCATCGCCACCATTCTCAGACTGCTGCCTTACAAGCTGCTGCCTTACAAGCGTTCTGTCCAACGCATGAAACCCCGAATAAAAAACCAACACCTCAACTGCAGCTTACCTGCGGCGGCAGCAAGCGCATTCTGCAGTCCCGTTGTTTCTTCGTTACGGAAAAAAAAATCATGCGCGTGTGTATATATAGCATGAAAAAGTGTACGAAGGCTGCCTGTGTACCTTGCTGTGCCTACCACATATATAACTTACACTACCGTTTTCGCTGGAGCCATACAGTTTCTAAAGAAGCTCTATGGCTGTAGCTGTGCTTTCCCCACATAAACATTTCGTTTTCCAGACGGAAGATTCAAAGAACATCTCCACGCTGTTTAAACTTTGATGGTATCTTGCCGACTAGAAGGAAAGACGTCGGCTTGGGCTACTTGGTGTTTCAAGATACAAATCCCGTTAAGGAAAAGCAGAACAACAGAACCTTTCATTAAAAGGCGGAAGACTCTGGAAAGAAGCTATTCATCCACACGAAGAGGAGGTTTCTTTTTTCTTTTTTTTTTCGGACGGGGTTGGCGACAGAGGTAGATGAAAGAGAAGATTCAGCGAACTTTTAATTACTCAGTCAACTACCGCTGGGCTGGTACGCCTCGCTAACCTGACCAGCGTTCAGCGATAAGAGCAGACCTCCTAATGGCGGTAGATACTTGACTCAAGAGCGCCGTTCTTAAGACTGAAAACGGGAGAGGGAGAGAGAGGGAGAGAGAAAGCTTTTATGAATACACAGTTTCAAAGACCGTAAAAGAAGATGCTCTCCCCCTCACTTCAACTCGGCACCCCTTGTCCACAAGCACTCAAACCTCACTCAAGCGTCACTCTGCTGCAAAGGCGTCCGCTCTTCTCTCTTCTCTCCCTCAGTTCTCCAGGAAGCGTCCTTTTGTGGATCGTGAAGCACATGTGACGCTGTAGATTAGTAATCCACGGCCGGTGTGCACGTCGTCCCTTTAATAATACGCGAAGTGCTTTCTTGGTGTATTCCAATTTCCAACTAGTTTAACTTGGCGCCACTCGAGGTGTTGCGACAGCTTGCAGGAAGTAGAAAATCTTGTTTTAGTGTGGACGAGCGGTGAATGGCGAGTGTTGTCATAGCTGTCTCTCCAAAGGCAATATGTAGCCACGTTTCCACACTGGCGTGAGAATGACGTTGTGAATATACGGCGAAAGTGATGACACTGTAAGAGAAGAGTATGTTGTATACACTGAAGTCGGATTAACGTTGGCTTTTACCTAACTATACGGGAATGGCACATTTTTTTTATAACTTCTCGTCCAGTTTGCACAACGAAGGATTTGTGAAAAAAGAAATAACTATAAAGAAGAAAATTTACATTGTTGATGCGCGCTACAGAGCACACTTGCAAGTTAACATTAAGCCGTCGCTGAGGTCGAAAAGCATGCAATACAGTTGAAACTTCACGACGATTTCCCGTGCTCGTCAAAAGTTAATCATCATCATCATCATAGAATCTTATGTCCACTGCAGGACGAAGGCCGCTCCCAATGCTTTCGATTCTTTTCTGTGCTGCTCGAGCTGATTCCATTTGATGCCTGCAAATTTGTTGATTTCGTCACCCCATCTTTCACCCCCCATGTATGTGTATGTATGTATGTATGTATGTATGTATGTATGTATGTATGTATGTATGTATGTATGTATGTATGTATGTATGTATGATACTCTTTCAACTGTCGGACGCTTGAGAAGTAGAGGAATTTTCAGTGCATCCGAGTCAAAATATGATCAAAACGATCACATGGTGTAATTCGGTTATACCTATGAGGTTTACGCCAATCAGGTGCAACATAGTCGCGAGACAACGAAGGCATCACATGTTAAATCGTCTCCTCGAGCAGTATGTCCGTACAATTTACAAACCCACCGAACGTACGTAAAGAGGCGCATTCGGTAAAAAATGCTTTTGAGTATTTCTCAGTCACCGATATGCAAACAATAACGAAAACGCGTGAGCGAGTAAAAACGAAGCAGGAGCAGAGGTGGAAGTTTTAGAAAGCCTCATTAAAGGCGTCCTGCCAAAGTGTGCCTTATACGCCCCTTGCAGCTGCAAATCTCAGCGCGGCCAGCATTATGGCGCTGCATTTCAACAAACCACGGAGGGTCGTCGGCAATCAGTATACTTCCTAGTTCCTACTGTCGTCATTTGACGTGAAAACGGGCACAAACTTGGGCGATAGAAAGAACACCAAAGCAACTTCAAAAGAAGCGGTTACCATGGCAACCAAAAGCCAGCGAATGGCCCGGCTGCCTTCCCACGCTCACATGCCATCACATAAACTGAGAAGCCGTAAACACAGCAACATAGCAGCGGCCCATGGGAACCATCTGTGGCAGTTTCTTATGCGCTCCCTCGAAGGCTCTTCGGCACTGTTTTCTCGCGACTCTTTGGTCAAAGAAACATGACCTCGGATAAATACGAAGGACCTTGAGCTATAGGAGCTGAACGGCGCAGAGAAAGAAGAACGGATCCTTTATCCTTTCTCTTCTATCTTTCAGTCCCTCTTCCCTACCCCTACGGACGCATAGCCGTGCTCCCGACATGGGCTGCAGAAATTAGCGTCATCTCCTCAAGCGAACCACAATCATCGCATCCTTGGTGCTACCACTTATGGTGCAAGCCTCGTGCCTCGATGGTCCATCCACGAGAGGAAAGCTGACAGCGTTGTGCAAAACGCGCCGAGCGTTTAGATGCGCTTGCATGCAAGCGCTACATGCGCTACACGCGCCACAGGCGATTATTCCACCTGATCAGGCCCGAGTCTGCGTCTTGGTGATTAGATCCATCGCAAACGTCATCTTGGCCTGCTATACGAATCATTTTCCAGTTTACGGGGCCGTGACCTCGATTAACAAGTTCACTGACTTTCAATGCATAAGTACGGTTGTTTTAATGCACATCATTAGTCTACTGTAGTATCATTGCTTTTGTTGCTAGATTGACAAAACGGCAACGTTATAAGCCCAAGATGGCGGTACTTAAACGCATACGTAAAATAGTCATAGAGGCGTACAGTCCAAATCTGCCGTCAGAACATGTTTCTTTTCTATCAACACAAGCTCATTGCTCGCTCTTTCTCTCTGCTTCGCCGCACTTTCCAGCATGACCTGCAATCTTCGTTTGTACCTACACGCACACCTCGGCTTTGCTCGTTACGCTGAACAACGTTGCCTGTGTGACCTTCGCGCAAACGCGACCGCCACACATTGCGCGATGGTTAAGGCTTCGCGGAGAAGGCTGAGCACGTTGATTGCATCAAATCTGTGCCGACATAGTCGTTAAGCTGCGTACATAATGCATCACTACATAATACGTAATATATTGCTATACTCCTGTGACCTGTCGCATTAAATGACCGCCGTTCGTCCGCAGCTGTCACCATGGACGTCTCGATACCACTGAAGGCAGTCCATCTGGGAATAACGTCTAAGCGGGATGCTGCGCCCGCTGCACATTAGTGCAGGGATGGTCATCCGTTGTTCATATCGAATCATCTTTATCCTTCTCTATGTTCCTTTTTCTATTTTTTATTATTATCTTTTTGTCTGCACTAGCCTTACCGCAAATGACTGCGGTAACCAGGTGGCAGCTCCCGAGAATAAAGCCGCAGAATGAATGGGGTAAACGAGAAAGGCCTCGGAGGCATAGCGCTGGACAGTAACTTTGTCTTTGTGGTAGTATATCGATCATCGTCGGCGTCCTTTTTCTGTGGTAATCAATAAACTGCGCTCGTTTCTTTCTCTCTCACAATCGTACACGCAGTAGCGTATCAATAGAACCATCGGACACAGCTTTTCTGTAGCAGCGACCGTTGTATTTTCTTCTGTTACTTTTTGTGTCTGCGTGCTTTCTTTGTCAAACAAATGTATCACTTAGGTTCTCTCCAAACTATATGAATAGCATACGTAACAATATGTTTACGAAAGGGTGAGAAACGGCGCAAGAGTGGCAGCGGCATTTCCCGTGATGCTAGCACATCGAGGAGAACATCTTAATAAACTGCTGTGGGAAATCATGAGGGATGGGAGACGCTACCAGTCGCGTATTTCTAGAAGCACTTTTAAATTGGCTTATTCTTAAGTGAGAGGAAGAAAAAAAAAATGACCGGTTGATTCCTCCCTCACAGAAACCGTTCATAACACGAAAGTGGAACGAGCCCACGTAGGGGTAGTCGCAGCTGTATAATATTACAGGGCCGACACGGCAGCATTTAACGTGGATTCGCCCATGTTGATGCTAAGTGCCCCATCTCCCCCTAGCACTTTTGTCCAGCACCACGATCTCTTTGACGCATCGCGTCACTGAACGAAGCGTGATAGGCGTAGCATCAAGGGATAGAAAGAGAGTAAAGTAGACGAGACAAAAATAGAGTAGGCCGCGAAATGCATGGGACAGATAACAGACAGCGAGAGCAACACAACGGATGCCGAGGGATGGAAATGACAGCCGAGGCAGGCAATAAGTTATGCAGGACGATGAAAATAAGAGGTCAACAGGCACGAAATGGAATGAGCTCGCCCAGGACAGGGTAATTTTGAGGTAATTGAGAGAGGCTTCGTCCTGCAGTGCGTGCATGGAAGAAAAAGAAAAAAGAAAACTAGGAGCCGGTGTCACGTGATTCCGCTTGTCTCGGCAAGCCAACCTCCTCTGACGCCACTAGGCGGTGCCTCTCGAGTAGCATTAGGCCCTTCGTAGTTGCCGGACCGCTCGAGATTGTTTGGAAGCGGTAATATTTAGTGGCGCTTGACCGTGCACTGCC
This sequence comes from Hyalomma asiaticum, assembly GCA_013339685.2. Lineage (NCBI taxonomy): Eukaryota > Metazoa > Arthropoda > Arachnida > Ixodida > Ixodidae > Hyalomma > Hyalomma asiaticum. The sequence continues at coordinate 50,059,381 of CM023485.1, forward strand.
CTGCCGCTTGCCTACCGCGTGACCGGGGCCCGTTTCCCATGATCCTTCCCTTTAAATTTTTTACGACTAGGCTTCAAGATTATCACGTGACGCCCTCTCCTAGGTTTTTTTCCTTCCTCCATGAGTGCATGTAAGATAGGCTGCGATGGTGATGATGATGATGTGACACGCTTGACTTCACAAATGCAAAAGGCACACACGGTCCCTAGTACGAACGCGCGAAATCGTTTTGCTTCCTTCTAGTGTGTCCCTTGTCTAACGCGCTCACTCACACACATTCGCCTGTCGACGTCGTAGCCTTTCGTTAAAGCAGTGGCAGTGCTTGCACCAAGCCTTTAATAAGGTGTCATGCCACTGATACTTACGCTCTTATTTGCAGCAGACCGAGAAGCTACATTATCGGTAGCGCACGCATTCCGCAGCAGCCCGTACCAAAGAAGTGAAACTGACTCGAACCACCGAGCCCTCTGGAACACAACCACTGCGGTCGTCGGAGCCCATTGCTCCCAAGCTCAAATCGAGGGGCGTCATGAACCTGGTACGTACGCGTTCGAGGCACGCTGAGTAAAGAACGACGGCGATATGTAAGCAATGAACGACTGCGAGCGGAGCAAAAGCCCGACGCGAACAAGAAAGAGCAAAGACGGGTCAGCCCGACTGTAATCCTATGACACCAAGCACACTTGCGAACGAGCACAAGGAGCAAGGAACAACATTTCGACCGGGACCAACGCGTATTTATCCTAAGTTCATATTATACGCCATCCAAATGTGCGCACTTCCTAATGCACTCTCGGGCCAGCGAACTGCCATTGGAGCATAAAAAACAACACTGAGCTCCTATACCCTGAAGCATGTTTACCGGTTGTCGGTCCTCGTTTCCTACAGCTGCCTCAGAAATCTAGACAGCGCCCGCTTCCGTGTTTTCCATCCGCCGTTTTCCTTTTCGGTGAACAGGGAATAAATAAAGAAGGGAGAGTGAACCTCGTCATTTTATTTATTATTTTTTTCTCGCATTGTCACTAATGAAAACATATCGCTATCTCTAATGGAAGACAGCTCATGTCTGGGGAAATATGGGAAGCACCCCACATAGTGTGTGTGTTGCTTCCGGGAGGAAGGACGGACCCGGAAAAGGTCTATATGCGGGCGTGCGCTGAAAGGAACCGGCTTCACGGAAGCCATATCCGATTGCTCGCCCACATTGATGCAGGGCATAGAAAGAGCGGATACAGGCGGTGCTCTCGTCTTGACTCTTATTCCTTTCCTTTTTTTTTGTTTCTGGTGTATTTTGGTGTTGTTTCTGGTGCACTTGGTGTTATTCCTCACATCGGCTGATGATTCGGCGAGCCGCGACAGCAGACCTTCCCCGGTGCGTGGGCCTGGTTATTCGGTTACCCAGGGACGTTCATGTAAGCCTACAGGAAGATATGTAATCCAGCAAAAAGAGGGGTGCAGATGAAGATGTCCGAGAGACTTGTTTTCGAACCGGCTCCTTTGATCACTTCGATGTTCGAGCGAAAACGGCTTGTAGGCAAACTCGTATGTCGGTTCGGAAAGCAGCCGGGGGAGTGCCGCGTGGGACTGCTTGTTTGGCGCCTCCTGGAGATGGCGATCGCGTGAGGTTACATGAAAGCCACACTAACTCTGCCAGGAACTAGTGCCTTTCTGCGATGCAAGAAAAAGCAGAGCTTGGCTGGAAAGTAGGCTAGACGAGACAGAAAAGGTGTAAAGGCGAGAGACACGTGGCGACGACGCCTTGAGATTCCCGAAACAGCGCGCCGTGACACCAGCGAGATTGGCGGCGCCTGTAACTTTTTGTACCAGTATGCTTCGACATAATTGTGCAGTAAACAACAAGAGTGAGCTTGGCGAGTTTATAGAATAATTATAGGGCTAAAGCAAAATATATCGATATATGCGGCGTCGTACTGTCATATGACAGTGCTGACGTATAGGCGTATAAACGAAGAGTTCGTTATTTCTTTTTTTCTACTATAAACTTTATACCACGGAGATCACCTGATTACACAGCTTTAAAGATTCACTTTGCCATTCTAAGACAGGGTCAATGATAACACTCGTGATAAAACAAAAATATCTCAGGGGAAACAAAGTCAGCCGTTACCAACCTTCTGATAACCACATTGTCTTGCGAAACCCTTTCTCCCACCCTCGCGCCTCAGTAACAGTCTCAGGTTGAAAACGCAGCATACCATCAAAAAGATGGGGCAGAGCGCAAGGAATGAAGGTGCTGTATCCTCTGGTAACGCTTCATCAGAGAGCGACGAAGAGCTATAGTCAGAGTTCCCCATTTAATCATGGAGCCCTTGTCATGCTTGTTCGCTACGACTGTGAAAAGTAGGCCTAAGCGGTGCTTCTAGGCTACGCTTCTAGGAGACTATCGTTAATCAAAGGAACCTTTCGGGTTACAGTACCCACCTATACTAAAACCGTTCAAAACAGCAAAAAAAAAAAATCTAAGAGAGGAGGAAAAATAAAGGAAGATTCTCTTTTCCGCACAACACCTTTGGCGATGGGACGACCATCGAACTGAGGTTCTACTTCATTCTGTGATTGACCGATGAGACGTCGCTTTCAGCAGTGGAAACATCCGGTCTTCGATCACGACCGGGAAAAGTTTAGTTTGCGCCTCCTAAAAACAAGCTCCATGCTGCGGCGAAAAGCGGCTGGACTGACTGCCAGAGCGCGTGGACAAGGCGTCTACGGCAGAGAGTAAAGAGGAAAAGTAAGCGAGTTCCTAGAGTTTCGTAGTTCCAAGTTGCGAATCTTCGCTTGCGAGTTGCAGAGAACGCATTAGGAAAAGCACGCAGAACTAAAACTGTGCACGCCTCTAATGGATCCGAGTCGAGCAAACGATTCACTCGCCCAATGCCTTACTTTACAGAAGGAAATGAAGAAGGCACCACACATACGTCTGTAACAGGACAGAGCAGGAGAAAAGGTTTCAAGAGTATTGACACGAATTTTGGATATTTTCGTACTGTTGCCCTAAAGGCACTCGCGTAGAGAACCCTAAAGAGTATATTGGTGCGTCGGGACGCAGTAAATACATCTTTAATATGGCTACCTTAGAAACCAACTTTCTGCTTCGATTTCAAGGGGGCCGGTTCCACAGGGACGTGCCGACACTGTCGGATTGTTTAAGTCACGCGGGGACAGAACTCATCACGGAGTCTAAGCAACTCTGTCGGCTGCTGTCAGTTGCAGGTGGTGCACGCAAACGAGGATGACATCATTGTCGTCCAGCGACTCAGACAGCGATTTCGGCAATTGTTAGCCGACTGCGTTCACACGTCACGGTATTTTCCATTGCAGTGGGGTTGGCTAGGAGATGCTGGGTGAGGAAAACTGAAGATCAAATTGAAATACATTATGCACGTTTCCTGGCACTAGTGTGTGGAGAGCGTTACCAATGCATGACGGGAAAACGAAAAATGTTCCTTTTGCGCCGCCTCAAAATCGTGTCAGTACTCCCTCAGAACGGAAAACCAAGTGGGAACGTAAGCGCTTATAAGACCCTAATTAAGCTTCTACGCACGGCATCACTGGGACGGTGAATGGGTTATAAATGTGCGCTCTAGTGCACGTACCATCTAAGAACAACCTAGCACAAAACACAAAAACTAAAAACACAGACCAGGAAGACACGGGACACTCCCGTGTCTTCCTGGTCTGTGTCTTCAGTCCTTGTGTTTTTGTGCTGTTGTTCTTAGAAGATATGCATCACCAACTAGCCTGCAATCTGTCATTTTTCTAGTGCACAGGTGTTCCTTGAACGGTAAAATATTCGTACCGTGACAAACTGGCATACTTTCTCAACTCAGCAGTATGGAATCAGTACAGTTAAAAACGGTGACAGCTGAGTCGAACGCGATAACGTTTCTCTACGCGATCTGCCCACATTCATTTTGCTTTTCCGCCTGTAAGTGTGTTGCGAGTACCCTTGAATGCCCTTATCGTTATGTAAAATTGTCCACCATAACAGCTTGCGTCATACACTATACGGAGTTTTTTTTTCTTTTTTTGCAATAGCAAAGCCACGCCTTTTTTTTTTTTAATATCGCTTCAACATCTCTTTTCAAAATATGCGATGTCAGAGTGGACAAACGGGATCACATTTCTGCGCAATTTACAACTGCACGAAAGCATGCTCGCTATAAGCAGAATTTTCATCACTTTCAGTGGGCAGCCATGCTTGGTCGGCGGCTGCTGGTCAGGGAGCCTGTACCCTACCGCGGAATACGGAATACTATCCCGTGTGGACCGCTCTGCCTGTGAAAGCATAAGTGACCAATCGGAGATGGGGTTTTAGGCCCGCTTTGGTCAATTCTACCTGTCAAGGCAGAATTGACCAATCAGCTAGGGAGTACCAAAACGTAATAGCGTTCGTGTCCCATGGTAGGGTAGAGGCCCCCATGTGGAACGAACGATCACGGCTAGTCCTTATCTAATACTTTCAGTCAGTGTTCGCCCAACTACAGTGCACTAGAATATGGGTAGTGGGTTCAGGAGAGGGCATGCTCCACGCGCCGGCGTGAGGCGGAGAGTGTTGATGGGTCGCGTATGTATGCGGCGGCGCTGCGGTAGCGTGGGCTGTACGCTCGGCGGCTGCGCTCAGCAATATCCCAAGCCACGGCCGCTCTTTCATCGAGCGGCCGTGCCCAAGCACTCCGCCTGCTGCAGTAGCAGCGACTTGCGTTTGCTTTTTTTTACTGTCCTGTTTGCTTCGCTGTGTCGTGTGCTGCTGTTCTCCACTACCTCGAGCGCACAATGAAGTAACTCGCGTTTCCTTCGCTGTTCTGCAGCTACAACACAGTCGATGTGATGCTGTTGCTCAAAGCTCAGACTCCTTGTTTAGGATGCAGCGAGAACCCCGAAGTGCTCAACCCTGATGCTTACATCCAGCATCGCTAAGTTTGGTGCCGCCAGAAGGCTTCACTTTCTTGTAAAAGGCCTTAATGTGTCACCGAAAGCACCAAAGCGAAAAAAAAAAAGCGTGCACGCGGAGTTGAGTGCGTGCTCGTACTTGTTTCTTCGGCCTATGTTCTCTGAAAGAACACCACGGAGTCGTGTCTCAACAAACATGCACAAAGAATTTAATATATCTGACCGCTGGAGCGAAATAGTCTCACATACCATCGTGGGCAGTGATGTGTACTTTCAACCAGTATTTTTTTATCAGTAAGTATCAATTAGATATTTTTTACCTACTCAAAATTTTAAATATCGCTTTAATCCCTTATATTTCAGTTAGAAAGTTACAGCGCGCTTCAGATAAACCGGGAATGATTCCCTTCATGCTGAACTTTGTCACATTTGTTGTTTTTTTTTACCAGTAAAGACAAGAAGCCTTGAAGTATACGTGGAATGCGAAATAAATGCGCGCTGCAAGCGATATTTGACAGTTACATAGCTACATGATGCATCTCGAAACACGCTTACGCTTATCTCGCTGCCATTTAAGTCGTGACACTTTTCGAACCTCCTTGCATGTACGCATGCGACGACAAACGAAGACATGTACGCATGCGACGACAAACGCGTGCAGCCGTGCATTTGCCAAATAATCACTCGGGACGCTTGAGCAAGCGGTGTGCAAGCACGCGTCTATTTCATTATAACACGTATTTCGCGATTTTTGTTTTCTTTTAGAAATGCTTGATATCCGGGTTATCTGAGGCGGACTACTACTTTGCACGGACTTGTTAGCGATGAAAGGAATATTTATGAAGTCGACTAATTACAAGGAATATTAATTGACACTTAGTCATAAAATGTAGCCGTTGTAAGTACACACGTACGACTACTGCAAGTATGAATTTAGCTGAAAAATTTTTTCTAGAACTTCTGCCTTTCTTAGAAATTTAGTGCATGATGGGACGCCCTATTAATTATGCACTTTCGGGAAGCGAAAATACCTGCACGGCTGTAAATAAAGAATGGGTATGTCATGAAAACATGTCTTTCTTGTACTTCCCTCTTATAGAACACGCAAGTGGCTATTTGTTACTCACCAACACTTCGGTTTCTTCGGAGGGTAGGAAGTTATATGTTAAAGCCGCTCAGCAGCTCTCTGCAGCCGAGGAACCTCGCTATTAATCAAACAGCACCGGACTTTGGAATTAGCTAGAAGGTCGCACCACCAGGTCTGTCCTTTGCGAACCCGGAAACATCATCGGATGCATCGAATGATAAAAATGGTCTATCCGGAAAAAGCTACGAGTTAGGTCTGCCAACCTAACACCTATTTTTGGCGGACTTCTGCAAATCGTGGCCGAAAATTTGTGCAAGGTTACATAAAATCTGGGAATAATCGTACACATCATTGATGGTTAGAAATTTTCACTTTTTCAACACCGACTTCTCGCGTACGGAATGATGCAAGGACGAAACTTATTGGTAGGGATGCAGCGGTTTCTCCTTTGTATGCCCAGTAATAATTTTCATGTGCTGACCCGACAAGACCGCGCCGAGTTCCCAAAATCAGCTCTCAATCTGTTGACAAAGTGTTTATCATAGGAATGTTCTCTATGTAGGTAGATCCGGTCCCATCGAGCCATGTTGTACGGTTTTACAAGCCACTATCTCATTTACGTATGCCATTTAGCCCGGAGATTCTTGCGGACAGCAGTAACTATTTCACGGGACAGGCACTGAAATGCGGAGCAACAATTCCATGCTGCGACGTAACGCGCAGCGCGAGTATGGTGCGCGAGCCTGCTCGAGCTTCGTACTGCATACAGCCCATGCTCTATTGGCGCCATCTCGTGCCGTCAACGTGAGAAGCGTCACTCCCGGACGCTCTCTGATCCCACTACCCGTATATTCTAGTACACTGTAGCCCAACGTCAGCTGTGACGCCTCCATGTTGAAAGCGCGGAAACGTGATGACTGGGGTCACGATGAATACGCGGTCTCAGGAGCGTTCTTTTCTTTTTTTTTTTTAGAGATGTGGTTTATACAACAGTATGAACACATTTATGACATCAATGAATAGCTCCTATTATGACGCGATCGCACTTGTTTCGCACTAGGATTCTCTTTTCTGAGCAAGCCCTAGCGGCATGGGCAGCACTGCCTTGGGTACGGACATTGCCCGTGCATCGCCAGCACTGACGCGGGCAGTGTACCTGGCGACAAACCATCACACGAACGTAAATAATGGGTAATTGGCATATTTCGCTGACGTAAACCCCATTGCCAGTCCACCTTGGATTGTGTAGAGTCAGCAACTCCTGTCACAAATCTATATTTCAAACTATGATTTCGTAGGTTCTACGTGCGAAACACGCGATATGATTATGAGTCATGCCGTGGTGGAGGATTTCAAATTAGTTTTCACTGCGGGGTTCTCAAACTTGCGATTAAATCCAATCACCGGTGTGCTTATCACACCGGTGTTCTTGCATTTCGGTCCCATCTAAATGCGGCCGCCATAGCTGGGAATCGAACTTGCGTCGTCGAGCGGAATAAGGTTTCGGTCACCGCGATACCTTATCTGCAGAGCTACCATGGAGATCACGAATGTGCGGTCCAGTAGAAGCAAAATACCCAATCATAGGTCCCAAAAGAAGGAAAAAAAAATATAAGGAATGGCGTTGCATCCGCTACAAAATACACATAAAGGCGACAACGCATCCAATTTGCAGCCCCCTTGATGTGCTTTCGATGCCAGCGTGTGCTTCGACATGTCAGGCCTGACTTATTCCGGTCAAATGACGCGAGGCGGACAGCGCGGTCAAGAGCGCTCGCTCTGTAAAAGGTGCTCTCCCAATCCCGTGCACATAACTCGGGAACAAACATTCGTGGGGAATGGAAAGTCAAATAAGGTGCCAATGAACACGGCCACGGAGACGCGTAGCAGGGCTTTTGTCCACTCCCCCAGCAAATGTGCGCGCGCTCTTGACCTTTATCGCGTCCACGCTTCCATTTACTCTGGCCATTTCGGCGGTCGCTACCGAGAAAAGTGCACCTAATTAAATCCCCGGCCACGAAAGCTCCGCCGGTTGCTGGGCGAGTGACGCAAGCGTACCTCGAACCCCGCTGCTGTGTAAAGGGCAAGCCCATAAACTAGACAACTTCCTCGACGCTTAATTAATAAACTGATATCCATCGCGTGGAGTGACCGTCGATGCGTGCCACCACTGCCACTTCCTCTTTCCGCTCGCAGCTCCCCGATACCAAGCAGGGCACGCATGGCACGTCCTCTCCACTCTCTAACTAAATGACCGTACAGTTTTGTGGAAGATAAGAACTAGGCATCAGCACCTGTATGCGCTGCGTGATGGAAGATTAACTTCTAGTCCGCGTAGGCTGTTCCACATCAGGTCAGCGAGAGCTTAAAAGTGATGGACGTACTAGGTACAGGGACCCGACCAGGAGAGCTGGCGCGTAGCAATAATAAAGCTGACCCACATGATGCAACGTAATCGCGACCGCCACCTTCATCTCTGAACCTCAATCGTCGGCCAATTCAAAATATCCGCAGAGTGCGACGCAGCAAAGGGAATGACTCCATTTCAGTGACGAAGCAACTTTAGGTAAAAGAAAACGCAGGAGGTAAACTTGATCCTAATTGTTCAAGTTGAATGATAAAGAACCCCTACTACAGGACCATATAATCCGAAATAGAGTGCCTACTTTCACTTCACGTGCATATCGAAGCAGGCTTTCGTAAAAAGAAAGAAGGCATGCTAAACAAGCTTATCTCGATGACTATCGGCCGAAAGTTGTGATGTTACATAATACGGTCTGTCAGGCGGGAATCGACAAACATATTGCTGCAGAAGCATTGTTCATTCGAGAAATGTGAACGCGACCTGTCCCGTCGGTATCTCGAAATAGACAATTCGGCCTGACCACCTATGCTGGTACTTCCCCTGCCTCCTCTCGTTGGTAACGTCCTTCTGTCACGTCTTTCTTTTCTTTTTTCAGGTGTCCTGGTCCAGACAACATTCAAAGGTAAACAGGCCCAGTGTCCTTCCCTTCTGGCTCTGGCCTTGGACACAGTTTTTCATCCAGATTTGATCAAGACAATTCATGGCCTCAACTTAAAGCGTGTTTCTGAAAGCAGTAATGGAACCCACTAATTAACATCTAAAAATAAAATAATAATTTAGCGTTCCAGATCAATTTAGGTTGTGAAGCAGCCCTTTAAAGAGTGTTTTTCTTTTCATTGTGCATATATGTGATAGATAGAAAAATGATCCATAGGTTCTATTTCGTAGCAGGATTGGTACACTGAAATCATGCCGTACCAGTGTAACATAATGGGGCAATATGGCAGTGTAACCTAGTGATCATAACCTCCAAATGTCAGTTGCAATGTTTCTTGTCTTCTGAATAAGAGGTGCTTCAAAGGTTTTAGGTCAAAACTAGTGAAATGCTACTACTACTACTGAAATGCTCTGCTGATGGAGGGCATGGATAGCAGCAAAGATAAAGCAGACAAAAAGTTTGATCAGGTGAAACACGCTCATTCACTATTGGCCCCTGCCCTATTTAAGTGATGTCACCAAATATCAACGAGGCAGGACATTAAAAAAAATTCACAGCATATCCACGGAGTGAATGACGATGAGTGGGCGAAGCTCTGGAGGTTCATCGTAGATCGTGCCGAGTTCCGGATTAATTTAGTTAATGCGCACACTACGAATCCTTATGGTTCAACTACGCACAAGTGAAATCTCCCACCGGCACTTCATTGCAAGTCAAGATCCAGTGCCTATATATATATATATATGGGTGGCCGGTGAACGGTTCTCCAGCGCGAGCAGTCAGTATTTTTCAATCAAGAAACTCGCTAGAAGACGCTGCCTGCGTCAAGCTTGTCCGTCGCGGGTGAGGGCGCGTTCTCCTTCTTTGCGAGCTGGTAGCGCGTTCATCGAAGAAAGAGCGTTTCCATAGTCAACGCGCGCCTTTCGCTCTCTCTGTCTCTCTCTCTCACAAGACAGCAGATGGAAGAGTGAGAGAGCTCGCGCGCCAAGGGCGCGCCTCCCACACGCGCCCTCCTAGTAGCGCGTTCCTAGTAGGTAACGCGCTACTACAACGGACGGACAGACCCAAACCTTAAGGAGCTTCGCCCCTAAAAAAGGCATTGTGACTCCTGCTTCCCTTTCTTTTCAATGGAATGATATTACCATGAGATACTTGTTCAGAAAATAAGGCAGCGCAACACACTGTGTGCTGTTGCAACAGAATATTAATGTTGCTTTGCATTTATTGTTGTTTGATGTACTATGCATATCTGACATCTGTGCTTGCATGCAGACAAAGCAGTTTATTTGTGTTCTCTGCGCAACAGCTGTGAGAAGATAAAGGACAACTTTTGCAAAGACGTGACACAATCCTTGTTTAGCTGTCAAATATTGCTGTGCTAGTACAGTATGTATATATTTATAAAGCACTTTCTAAAGCTGATCAAGGGTTGCACATAATGTTTTCTCCAATCTTAGCTATGTTGGACATTTCAGTTTAAGGGCATTCACGGACCTTATTGTCCACACCAATCACAGTTGAATCAGCTGAATCATTAACTATGCTGCATGGCTTTCCTGGTGAGTTTTTGTCAGCATTCTTTTCTGCATCGCTTCGTCATCAACAACGATAACCTTGTACATATTTTGAGTCCTTTCTAGCTACTCAACATATGGTCACCAACATACGATAACAACATATGGTCACCAACATACGATTACAGAAGAACTCAATGTGACATTACATATGAATACAGCAGTATACGACAAGGATAATTTATGAGCATTCACAGAGTTCATGAAACGTGTAGTAATATCAATCATTTTTATTCTACAACACTGCAATCATTCAATGGCCTTCATCACAGACATCAGAAGCACCATTGGTGGGTGTGCAGCATATTGATCTTTGTCAAGGGTGAGCAGAGTGATTGCACATATCAACATAAACAGCGACTAAAAGACAAAGCAGCATTTCTTGACACAATCTAGTAACTCTTTGACCGAAAGGTGCTCATTACTTTGTCAAGTGTTCATAAGTGATGCCAACCAAGCACACCAGCTTCTATTCAAGTGTTCGTCAAACAGTTCCACCCCAGGCCTGTGTTATCCTATATGATTGCACTGTATATACACATAATTTTTTTTTTCATGCCATGAGTTTTTATAGTTGCTATTGACAGATATGTTACCTATTCATAAAGACCAACAGTTATTCACTGAATTATGCATAGTTGTATTCTAGTCTTTATTTTCTTGCTTATTTTATTTGGTGAATAGACAGCTTGAAATGCTGCTGCTTGTGAGGGTAAAAAATACCACTTATTTCTCAAACTGTTCAATAACAAAAAGTTAGTACCAGTTTCTCTCCAAGCTGTTTGCAAAATGAAATCCTTGTTTTATTGCATTACAGTAAAACATTGTTAAAACAAATTCAATATAACATGGAGGTAGCTTAATATATCTGATAACTGGTTATAGATGAATATTCATAACACTGTTTTAATGGCAATACTATTTTTAATCAAATTCGATATAACTGGTAATTTGTCACATTCACATTCTTTATATCAAAGTATGAATGCATTCAGCCCTTTGGCCCCTGTCACAATATTAAAAGTTTCATTTTTTAAAACTTGTTAAAAGCAAAGCTAGCATTTGCACAAGGTTATACCATAACTAGAGAAGTGCAAATACTGAAATGTTTGAATATGAATCAAATACTAATAAAGCAAGAAAGCCGCCTTTGAATAACAAATAAATATTGAATGTAAGGATTCTGTTAAAAAGTTGTAAGGCAGGAAGTAGCAATAACTTTTGTTACTTTTCAAAGCAAATTAATGAAACTGCATTTCACTGGGCTCCAGCACGTCGGAAATAACTCTGGTATTAGACTCATTAAATGTGAAAATGCAGGAGAATTGACTGCCCAACACCTTTGCAAGGTAGGCTCTCACACTATGTAACACTGAAATATAATGCTTTCACATTGGCAATTCTAGTTGCAAACACTAAAACCTTACCGGGAGCCAGGTGACCTTCATGTGACAGAATGAAATCGTGACATGCAGTAACCAGCTTTGTACAAGCCAATATGACAGCGAATACATTTCAAGGCAATCGTGTTTAAACCATAGCAGATTCGAAATTGCCATGAGTTAACTAGTGGCATACAAACAGTAATACCTTGGCTCAAATTGAATAGTTGATCGAGTCGGATAAATCCAGAACAAGTAATTCAAATAGCTACAAGTGTCTGGAGAATGAGATCTAATAGTTTCAATCTGTCCTTTGTAAGAAAGACTCCTGTATTTGTGTGCTTAAGACATTAGAGGCCGTCCTGGGGGATCATTTTATGACATATATTAGGTGCTTAACCAATAAAAATGTATGACACAGAGACTAGCCGCTCTGTAGAGGAGGGGCTCCTTTCAGCACAGGTTAACTAAGACTTAAAAAAAGCTAAGGCAGCAAAAACCTGTCTAAGGCTAAAAAAGTTCGGGTACAGGTAATATGCATAGTACCTCCCCAAATAGTCTGCCTTCACGGCAGTGTAGGTCTCCTGTAAAGGCTGCTTAACGACACAGCGACCCATGCTGCGGTGAAACCAGCTTTACAAGTGTCTTACATGCGGAAAAATGTCCTTCGTTTTATGATACTTCCGAATTTCGGAAATTATAAAGTCGTGTCCAAGATAACTCGAATACAGTAATTCTAGTTCGATTATTCGCGTAGACATTGTGGTAGAACGTTCTACTGTAAAAATAATGCATAGTAGATGTAATTCGTTCCTTTGAATATTTGAAGCCGTCCGAATACACATTCATCGTATTGGACATGCATCAAATAAAGAAAATATTCTATTCGTATTCGAAAATATTCACGAAACCCTACCCGTTATGTGATAAAATGTCTGCACAAAGGCTTTTTTGACATTTTTTTTCTCCTTTTTATTTTTTGACATAGCCATGTTCTCCATTGATCCTGAGAGCAATCTTTACTGATGGCTCTTCAGGGTTCTCTTAAATGAAGTGCATTAGTAAAATTAATGAAGCACAGCATAGATCAAACACCATCTACTAATTTTCATCTCTATATTCAAGGCACCATAGTATAATACAGAAGCACAAGACATATTTACAATATTTTAAGTTCTACATCAACTGTGTCGCTTCAGCTCAATTCCCCAGAGCTCTGCACTTTTCGACACAGTTGCCTTTTGCTGTTGTGGTGCTGATGATGATGCCGCGTCAATATTTGCGGGGCTAAAATCTGAGGTAAGAACTAGGTCAGCCTGAAAAATGTAATAAAGGTTATCAATTACCATAGATTCTGGGGACACTCAGCACACAGCTGCTGTACCACCAAGCAACTGAGGACATTAAGCACATTCTGAATGCTATTGGACAACAACAAAAAAATTACGCAAGACAACCCCCATGAGAGCTTTCCTTCAGAATTTCACATCGAACCTATGATTTAGTATGCCTCTGCAGGACCCTACAGAGGTAAGTCCTATTTTTCAGACATGACCACCACTCACTGATCTATGTGGCCTGCTTGTTTATTTTCATTGCCCAATTTGATGAGGGGCTCTGTAAACTGACGCATATAGTAAGCTACTGATATTTTTTTTCTGCAGTTCGATATTTCATGAGTAGTCAACTTCATACAGCCTTTGTCAAAGGACCAGCTAGAAAATTATACTGCAGTGTGTTTCACCAAGTATACATGTAAATTTTGAAACAATGTTGTCTTAAAACGATTGGAAACATCTATTTGCTAAAGGAATGCACTTCACTCACTGGGGTCGCACAAGATGACAAATTACTCGCCAAGAAAATGTGGTTAAGATATTCTTCTATGAATTGCAAAACATTCCAGCTAGTAGACAAGGTGAGATACACAACAGCAGTTCAATGCTCACATGTATGTGGTGTACAGCAGCCTGACTCTTTCCTAGCTTGCTTTTAGGCAACCATAACATGGGCAAATTACTAATATGGACTTTCTTTTTTTTGTAGAACAAAGAAATGTGGAATAAAGATGTAAGCAGATAACTAAACCGCCAGCCACTCAAAGATTTCATGCAGTACCAAAAATTACACTGCTAGAGAAATTGAGGAAGTCGCACAAGTTGTAATTACATATCAGCTGATGTTAACACGTCTTTTTGTGGGTAAACATTCGTGTCATAGTGATGAATGCCACTGTTTTGTGATGAAGTTGCTGCAAGATACTATCACACAAAGATAAAACTGACGAGATGAAGAGCTCGCCTAACATGACTTAGGATAACCTCTTTACAGGAAATGCTAATAGATTTGTAGTGTACTACTACGTACAACCTACTTTCATGGTAAATAACAAGAGGTCCTTTCATGCAATTTTCTGCACTGGGTTTATTTGGCTCTCTGCCTGGAAAGAAAACACAATATGGGGGCCTCCTCTCACTTTATTATTTCTGCCTTTTTATAATGATTAATCCCAAATTCTAACCATAAACAAGAATCAATAGCTAGCTTTTATTTGCGCTGAACTTATAGTGAGCCAACAAGCTAGTAATGAAGTCAACAATCAAGTCTGACAAACCAGAGGGAAAAGGCAAGCATGATTGTGTTTCATTGTATCGCTATCATTTTCCCCTTTGTTTATAACTTTACACCAGGTATTTTTTCAGGTGTGCAGTTGTCTCAACTGTAATCTTGTTAAATATGAATTATGCAAATATTCATTTCATTTTCTAGTACAAAAGTTCAAGCAAAATGCAAACATGCTTGCAAAAGGAGTTCGTATGAATGGAATCAACAAAGCATCAGCAAAAATACAGAAAAACTAAACAAGCACAATAAATGCAGGCCAACTATTTCAAGTAAGTACTAATGAAATGTTGAACAAATTTATAACACATGAGCATGTGACTAATTATCAGTAATCACAAGTGAAGAATTACAGCTCTTGGCAAGGAATGAAGGAAACGAGGCTTACTTTCGCATTGTTCACGCTAGAAACGGGTGAAAAAAGTGCTTTCATTAGTTCCACATCCTCCTGTTTCGAAGACTGAAACAGATACAAAAGATTGCATGCAGATGCCACAATAATATTCAAGTGTATGAAACAAGCAATGCACCGTACATTCTTCTCACTGACAAATAAAACACAAGCATAGATTACTTGGAACATTTATCACACCCGTGGATATTAAATCATCCAGATCTCTCTGGAACACACCTAGAACATATTGCAAATACCTCTACGACACCTGTGCTTGGGTATACAACAGACCCCAAATTTTAAACGGCCGACAAAAACCAAGTTCGTTGATACAATGTGTGCATTCTCATGTGCAACAAACCCATGCAGTGAAAGTAAGGTCAAGACATAAATTACATTATGATTGCAAACAAAACTCTGATCAGAGTTTTGTTTGCAATTACAGTTTCCTACGTGATTAGGGCATGAGGTGTGCCCAGACAGTCTCGAGCCTTTTGTCAGGAGAAACAGATTTATGAATAAGGAGGTACAAAACCACAAGCCACATCCAATGCAGTCCCTTCGGTGATACACACATCTTTCAGTGCTCCCACAGTCGTTAGAAACACTGCTGGAAGGCATTTTTAGGAATGGTGATCAGCTAAGCCACAGAATTTCACGTTACGCCTTCTCAGAACTCAAATAGCATTCCTTTCAGTGACATCTTCATCATTAGAAACAGCTAAAGGTCACATATAGGCATGTTGTGGTAAGGAGCTGACGAACAACGGGGATGTTGTCCTTTGTGAAGACATTCTCAATCAGATGTACAGAATCAACGGGTGGTTTAACTTTATTACTGTCAGGAATTTCTGGCCGTGACACACACACAATGTCAGCTTGGTTTTGGCAAATAAAAGGGACCGAGTATAGCTATATGATTATGATTATGATACAGACAACATAGTAAGCTAGCGAAAGCAGTCATATTTCGGTCTCTCCGAGATCCAACTGCATGTGCCACTGATCTTGACGCTCTGTAGCAGACATGCCAAGAGAATTAAAAGAAACTGCGAACTGGCAGCATACGGCAGGTTAAACCCTTGTACCTGTAATCGTACACATGGCGCATGGTCACTCAGCCCAAGAGAAGGGCATGTGCGGAGCGACCATGTCCACCAGTACAGAAATCTGGGCATATGGTCGCTCTGTACTCTTAAATATAGTTACTATTGTGAATAATATGAAAGGGAACACCCCAGGAATGCATAGCAAACAGCCTCGAAATCAACTCAGAGCGATACGCGGATGGCGCAGTGAAAAACCAAGTGGAAAGGAGGGTGCCCTTCCACTAACTTCGCACTCCCACCACGCACTCCCACCAGGCTGGCGTTTATGCAAAGCAGCAATTTATGCCATTTCATCGATAACAGGGTATTGTCCGATTATTATATAAGACGCGGTAATTGTCGCATAACATGCAATGATTCGTTTTCCTTTCTTTTTTTTCTTGCCACAAGCGCATGGTGCAATGCCAAGTCCTGCACTTTGTGCCCAGAAACGCATGGCAGGAGTGCCAACAGTTCTCAGAACAGCTATCTCCTCCCCACCATGTTTCTGACGGCTGCCGCCACGTATCCCCGATACCTGGGTTTCAGGCTGTTTGCCGTGCGTTCCTGCATTCCCTTTCATATTGCTCATGATAGTACTAATGCAGAAAATTAGTAACAGCGAAGAAATCTAGCAGACTGATTTCCAAAATCCAGTCCATGAGTGCCTGTGGAATCAACTTAAGATTCAATGCAAAGCCACTTACATCAACGCTTCTGCTTTCAATTCTTGCATATTCATGATCTGTGGTCTCACTTTTTCTTCGGCCTGTTGCTGACCATGGGCTTGTCCTTGCAGTGCTAAATGTACAGAATGCCAACATAAAGTAATTTGGTCAGGAACCGAGTGCAACTTTGTGTAAGATCTTAAGTTGCTCAAAAGAACTCTCCCTTTTTTTTTTTTTTGGAATACTATTTTAAGTGTGCACATGAGCATTTTCATTGAAGTGATTATTAGAGGTGTGCGAATATCAATATTTCGGGGGCAAAGTCAATCATTAAAGTTGGAGTGCAAGCAGCCCACTTGAGAATTTTTGTTGGTGTGGTTACAGGGTTGTGCAAATGGCATTATTCAGGTGTGAAGTAAATTCCAATATTTAAGTGAGAGTGAAAATCATGTGAATATTTCTGAAATGCTCAGTTCAATGTTAAACTGCAGAGAAACATTTACTGGAAACATGGTTTAAAAATAAAATTTACTGCCCATCTAGTGTACTCCCACACAGTTGTTCTAAGAAAATACAGTTAAACCTGGACATAACGAAATTTAGAAATTCTTGAAAATTTTCGCTATAAAGAGGTTCTCATTATATCCAGTTTTAGCACGAAAACTCGAGAAACAAATATGCAGATGAAACAAAGGGGCAACCGCATGTATACCTAGCCCAAAACACATTATTTCCCGGCAAAAATGCAAGTCGTAGCTAGAAGCGACCTCCGAAGATTCGTCGCCACCACCATGGCATTACACACTTTTCACAGTGCCTCATCTGACATCTCTTCGGTAGGGATGGCACTGTCCCTACCAGAGTACACACAGCCCAGGGCTGCTCTGTTCGCGTGCAATGAAAGCCAAGCTGCTGGGTAACTGGCAGGCCATCTCTACGCTGAGGCACTCAAGCTTGCAACGATGCACCTAAGTGACTGAATTTTTGAGAAATATTTTAAATTTTTAATATTCGTACACCCCTATTGATTACATGAAGCAAGGGATTTGTTTTGTCGTATTTAATGCAAATGACAGTACAGTTGCTTGCACCTGCTACAAGTTACACTTCATAATAGAACAAAAAATCAGTTACAAAATATGAAACATATAGTGCCAGAGTCTTAAAAAAACTTGTTTTCAAGTTTCAACAGCGTGTTTATGACATTCTGATCAGCAAGGAAGGTTGTCTGGTGATAATCATATAAGTCTTAACTGTACAATTCCTTTTCAAATTTTCAAAACAGGACACATGCCCGAAAGGGATACCTTTTGACATGCCTGACTTGACATGTCGGTTTTAATGAACCAGGATAGACAGAATTTGGGGTCTACAAATGAGCACAATAATTCAGTTGTGCTGCATTACACTTCCACACAGTCGCACACTAAGTCACCCTTAACCAACATAAGTTGCATATAGTATTATAGGTCACGTAGAGCTAGAAGAAATATCGGTAATAGAGCCTCAGAAACAGGGCCACCGCTGCCATTGACAGTACAGTACCCTAGTTTCAACAGACAACAAATGTAAGAAGAAAGTACTACTACATTTCAAAAGTAGATTCGCTACTGTTCTTTAGTTAAACTAGTAGCTGGGAACCCCCATGATTATGCTTATGCATTTTTTTCAGGGGAGGCATGCAGGCCCTTCTTACCTGTCAGCCATTGGCACATCAGATGTGAATGAAACGTAGTCTGGGGACAAAATATCCATGTCTGATACTGAACAGCCAGTTGAGCCAGCTATGTCCAAATTGGAAACAGCAGTGGCTGCAGTTCTAACATCTGAAATACAAAGCAAATGGCTCCATAAGCTTGGAAGTTTATATAGTGCTGGTACTTAGCTACCTAAAACTACCACAAAAAGAGAGAGAATACATTGTAATAATCTCTTAGTGCCATTGTGCCTCAGCCAGCGTTTACCTTTCTGCCTTTTGTAGCAGAACAGACTTGAACTTGGACTTGAACTGTTTTGTTGTCGCAATCACAACAACAAAACATACTTCATATCAACTACTTTCCGCCAACATGACTCAGTCTTCAGCTATGGCACGTACCTCTGCCTTCACATTTTCACATGCTAAAGAGTTGCACAAGTTTTTCAGCTGTGAATGATGCTTCTACAATGCGAAACTTATGGCACACACTTTCAAGCTAGGAAAGCGCACATTATAAATTTGACTAACACCACACAAGCATTAGTGAAGAAATATGATGTACTCAAAAAAGCATAGCTTTACTTGCCTTCCAGGGTCACCGCAGTGAAAGCTCGAGGCCTGTAAGGCAGTGCACCTCCCTCAAGAGCCTTGCACACATAGTCATCCAAAAAGGATAGTGTAGTGTCAACCTGTCGTGACGATTCTTTATTACCAGTGTGGAAACGACAGAACACACATAGGAAGAAGGACACGGGGGGAGTATCATTATGCATCAACACACTCACCACATGTGTTGATTCCCACAAGCCCCTCTTTCTACATTGCTGTTATGATGAGCACCACCATTAAAAGGTGCTGCCAGTCATACTGATTGTTCATGAGGAAAGGAAATGACTATGCACCACTAAGCACATCTCACATGTGACTAAGTCACAGTCAAACCATCAATCAAAGTTTCATAAATGTTTCAGCCTCCGTTCTATGTACATAACACCCATTCACTGTACTATGCACATAACTCCCATTCACCTCCACATTCAATACACTGAACACTGCAGTGCACTGCACCCCAGCTAGTGCACTTCACTTAACTGGCTAGAGATCACCTGTACCAAGGGAAATAACCTACCTGACAAATATTGTCAAGGTGCTACAAGAGCAAGGAAGAAGACGATCGCTAAGAAGATGAAGGAGGTGACATAGTGAAGCTAGTCTTTCGGTCTGCCATTCAGGCAGTGCCAGTGATACTGACATTGCTTTTATCATAAAACGGCCTTATTATTAACCTTGTATCTGCTCTTTACAACATCACTATTCTGGCAGATGCTGCCTGCCAACTAAATCACTGAATCTGAAAGGCAGTGCAAGAACCTATAGAAAGAAAATGAGCAAGGAACATATCTCACCATCATTACCATCGTTTTCAGCTTATTTTTTACGTCCACTGCCGTGCGTAAGCCTCTCCCAATGATCTCAGATTTACCTTGCCCTGTGCAAGCCAATTCCATTTTATGCCAGCACTGTTTTTAATTTCATCACCCTATCTGAGGCCCTCGTCCCTTGGTACTGATTCCATAATCTTACCTGACCACTGGTTATCTGTCCTGGTTATGTCCTAGATATCTGTCCTGTAACATGTCTAGCTCAGATCAATGTTTTCACCTCATGTCAGCTACATCTACTACCCCTCTTCATGCTCTGACCCATTCTGCTGTAGCCTGGTGTCTCAAGTGTGCACTTATCATTTTCTACTCCATCGCACACTATGCGGTCCTTAAACATGCTTTTCATGAGTAGGCTGCCCAGCTAGTAATCGACCTAGGTGCACATACCCTTACACAGATTCTATAGACTGGTTGCTGATCATAAAACCTTGTTCTTTTCCCAGGATTTCGAGCATTATCTGTCTTCTAGATATTTATTATCAACCCTACTTTATTAGTTCCTTGGTTTAGTACTTCTATAATTTCTTGCATTTGTTTCACTTTTGCTCAAGAGCATAATGTCACCATAATGTCACCAACCGCAGGTCTGTGAGATATAGCTCCTTAAACTTCATTTGTGCTTGTTCCCAGTCTGGTCATTTAAGTATGCCTTCTAAGCATGCAGCGAACAACATGAAAAGGATTGTATCTCCTTGCCTGACCCATATCTCGACAGGAATTCTTTTGCTTTTCTTATAGAGAAGCAAGATAGCTTTGGAGTCATCACAGATGTTGGCTAACATATTTAGATGTGCTTCCTGTACCTCTTGGTGACACAATGCTTCCAAGACAGCTGGTATGTCAAGTGTACGAAAGTTACATAATCTCTCCATAGCATACGAAAGTTATATAAAGGAGTTTGTTGTACTCAGCAGATTTCTCAGTAAGCTAATCGAGAAAATAAGGATGGTAATGCACCAGAAATTTCGTATGCACTTCATAATGATGAATTTACTTCACTGCAACATAGACGTGTACGTAATATGAAACCTCAAGCTAATAGGAGGAAGAATCAACCACTGAGAAGCAAAGCATACTAGCTGCTGCGGCTCGTTATAAAAAAGAAGCCACACTGCTTCAAAATGCAAAAGGCTTCCTGGTCATGTGCATGTGCGCAAGGAAGCATGGACAAGAAAACGAGTATAGTTTATAAACTTTCAAACCTTCACTGCAGCTTCAGCGACACAAGTTGTTAAATTCGTGCGTTCCATGACCGCGACTGTCCGAAGCATGCAGTTTTAAGAGAAGCTTCAGGTAAGCATGTTTTTCATTTAAAGTTGTGAATGTATTAAAATGATTTATGGTTGCCTCATAGTTCTATTGATTCTAGTTAAGCTCGTTCGCAGTACTGAACAGTGGCACATGCCTCATAATGACCATGAATATTGGGCGCATAGATATCAATGCAGAGGCCTTCATGAACAGAGCCCATTTCATCCATGCACAATTAAAGAGGCCACACAATGTTTTTCAACTTAGGAAATGGTGCTGCTCCTGTGACTACGTCAGCCAAATGCTATTGGGGCATTTGCAAATTGGTTTAAAATACAGCTGGAAACCACCACCTCTTCTTTCAATAACTTGTGTCACAAGGGCTCTGGCTACATCGATTGAAGCAGTACTAGAATTGGCAATTTCATGGTCGTGGAAAAATTATCAGTTCCTTATCCTTTATTAAGCAACAAATAAAGAATAAAAACCCATTATTTGCTTGATTTGAGTTCAAGAAATAAAGAAAATGTATGTATCTAAGATACATATATTGTATGAACTGACTAAGAAGCGTACTTTAATATCTTTAAGACTGAAAAGAGGCATACGACGTGGTTGATGCTCCTTGGATGTACAGTTTCTTATGAAAAAAAAAAGCAGGAGAGTTCCAGCTGCATTTGAAGTAAATTGGAAAGTCCCTTGTGTGTGCAGTGCAACAATGTTTGGCTCACAAGTTCATAATAATGTCAACCCTTTGGCTGACAGGTAAAATTAGCTATTGCAGTACCGTGTACCATTCTTCAGTCGGAACACGGGATGCCTTTGACGGACATATAAGTCAGTTAGGAAAAGTGAAATATGAACAAAATGCTTTCTAAGGACTTTTCAATTTTGTAAAATTTTTGTTCATCAATGTTGCAAACTGAGCTTACCTTGACACCTTCCTTTCCATAGTTTCCGTTTTCCAAGGAGCTGCCCTCATGCTGAAGGAGTTTATTCCAGTTAAGGAGCTCCCGTGACCTCTATAGAAAAAAAATGCCAGAGTGAATCCGAGTTATTAAATTGCAAACAGGAACACTTTTAAGATTGTCACTGAATCACTCCCTGTCTGTAGGTGAGGCTGATATGACCATAGGCACCAAATGTATTAGTACTGCACTTCATTCAGAGGGCAAATCACAATCCCATGTCAAAAAAGTAAAATCCACATGGGTATACAAGCAATTTGTACGATGCGCGAACACGACGGCATTAAATACGTTGAGCACGCAGCATGGAAGGCAGTGCAAGCAGCTATGTAGACAGCTGTGTAGAGAGAGAGTGGCTTCTAGTAGTTGTGGTTTTGTAAATCGGCCACCAGGCAGAGCCCAGCCATGTGCAGAGGCATTCATTACTCATTTGTTGCAATGGAGAAGCAGTGCAACAGTGGTGCAGTAGTTAGCGCGTTCGGCTACAGAAAGGTAGCAGTGGTGGTGGGGCAGAGGTTCGAACCCTCGCTGCGGCCGCTTTTCATAGTTAACCAAAAAGCAATTTCCGCATCATTTTACCGCCAAGACTTCTGAAGTGGTGAGGTCTCATAGCGAGCCAAGTAATCAGTTTGCATCAAAAGATCATCTCCCCTTTCCTCCACAACATAATCAGCAGCTATCCAGCGAACAGGATGAGGTGTTTCCGACAGCTAGTGGTGAATTTCATGATCACAAGAACATTCTCAGACATGCCTAGACGAATTTTAAGTTAAATAAGAGAAAATTATATGTGGTGTCTACAATGTGAAATACATAATACATTGAAGGATTTCGTTCTTCGACTGTTAAAGCTTGAATAGTATGAGGTGGCTGACATACCCAAAGCAAAAACAATAAAGAAAATTCCCAAGACCAGAATGGACAGTGCTGTAACAACTTGTGGGCTGAGGCCCCTTGACTGTTGTGCAATGCTTCCCTGTTTCAGCTTCCAGCACTCTCACAGTAACGAAAGAGTGAGAAAACTATCTTAGAGCTGTTTGTACTTGAAGGACTGGAAGACTTTTCCCAGCAAGAAGTTTGTGAAGACACGTAATTCATCATTCAGTGGCATTATCATATTACTTAGAAGGATATCAGAGCCCTTTTGCAGATCTACAACCTTTAAAGAGCACTTTTTAAACATCAAAAGGACAGCCACTGCAAGCTCCAACCACTCCCTGCAGACTTCAACGATCAAACAAATGACCTACAAGCTTTCATGACAGCTTGTGCCATTCTAATCTTCGCACTAAGAACAATTGCTGCACTGCTGTCAACTAGCATCCTTTCAAAGCAATCCATGAGGAATACACAAGATGCATGGATTATACCTTCCTGCCCCATCTTAGCCATATCTCCTGTGCGAAAAGAGCAATTTTTTTTTTCACCAACCTTTATTCTGCAGCACTTAAGTTGTCATGTACAGCACATACGTGAAGCAGGTAGCTGATGCAAGAAAAAAAGAACATTTTATTTGGGGTGGACTTTGACCCCCACAAAAAAGAAGCAATACAGTAGAACCTCGTTATAACGAAACCGGATATAACGAAATATCGGATATAGCGAAGCAATCGCAATTCCCCTTGAAATTCCTATAGATGAAAGTTATATTGGTTATAACGAACTAATGCTTATAACGAAGTAATTGCCACTCCCCCATCAACTTCATTATAACGAGGTTTGACTGCATGTCTTCCCGCAAGCACATTTGTTGCAGCGAGCATTTTACGGTAGAATGAATTCAACCACTACCAGCAGCTGGTTTTTAAGGAGGGCTTGCAACAAATTACCACTTCCCTACTACCTGTCCGTGAAACGTGATAAGATGCGCACATCGTTTACGGTAGCTACCATGAGTGCGCATAGAGAAGATAAGGAAACGCAAAAGCCCTTATCGAACGACATGCACAATGAAACACGTTTCAGTATACAGCTTATGTTGTACCTGTGCATCCTAAAATGGGTACCATGAATAATTATTAAGAATGTCCCTTACACAATATTTAAATGCTTGGAAAAAGACGCAGCTACATGCGAGCATTACATTGCATCCTGCCACCAGAATTACACATAACATGGCCATTGCCACTATCAAATACTATCAAATTTACTGTCATGGTGCATGGAAGATGCTTCCTGAATATGTCAAGCACTTAATTCTTCAGCGTGGCTATATGTAATAAGTGCATTGCCAGACACACCTTCCACTTGCTTCAGATAGTGAAATGCGGTTTCATTACCTTACGTTGAAAGTGAGATTTCCATCCTGTTTTACAATTTTCTAGCGCTACACATATATTCAACATTTAAGGATAGTTTCAAATCCTAACTTGGTGCACAATGCCAAGTTAGGATTCGAAAATTGGTGCACAACATGTAACATACCTTAGCTGAACATAGTGCTTTTCCTATGCTCCTATTCACCTCTTGACCCTTCACACTTTCATAAGCTATGCACTGGCTAGGGCCAAAGAAATCAATAAATCTATGTAATGCTGTTAAACTCAACACACTCTGAGACAAACGTACCTAGGTACGATACAGTGAGTCCACAAAGGGCAAGGATGTTGTTCTCTTGTAGTAGGAACTTGGGACCATTCATAAAGACGCATATAAAAAAGCAAATGTAACTTATAAGTATTTAGGTCTTTTTAACTTGTAGCCTGCACACACACACTGCAGTTTTTTCCATAGCCTCCTACAGATAAACACTTGTTTGCCGAGCACACTCAAAGAACTGATCCGTACAAATCTGCTCTATCACAATGCCTACCTGCCTGACGAGCGGTGATGTGCCATTACTTGCAAGATGAGTCAGAGTTCCCTTGTCATCTTGAAGTGGACGTTTCCAATTAAGTAACAACATGGACAATGAGGTGAGGATGCACAAGGACAGATGACTGTCAAGCTCACAAGCTTCCAGGATAACCATCAGCTTCTGTACAGCCTCCAAAAATTGAGCAGCTAGCTGGTATATCTGGCTTGATTTCTCCAAACCCCTGCAGTGGGATAGAAAGCATAGTAGCCCTTCAGATGAAGACAGCATAAAAGCTAGGAAAGACCCAGAAAACAGCTAAAGTGCAACCAGGACATGTACAGTGGAATCTCATCTTACATGAATGGTAACCACTTGAATGGAATTGGCGCTTAAGCAGCATAACACCTCTAACACGGTTGGTCTTGTATTCGACCGCAGCATCCCTATGCATCTCTCTCAGTAAACGAACATCCACTAAGTGGAACATACAGTTGAACCTGGATACATTAAAGGGACACTGAAGAGCAAAACAATTTTTTGCATATCACTAAACTACCATTTCACAGTACCAATGGCAGAGCTTTTGCCATGAGGGATCGCTCAGTTAGCGGGAAAACACACACACACACAAAAATAAAGCTGGTAATGCCACCTTCACATTTCCACACCAACTTGCCATGATGTCATCGATTTTGAAGGCGCCTTTTATGCAACACAACTTGATTTTCTGCTAAAAATGAATCGCCTTGTATTGTAGGAGGGCCCCAAGACTTAACGTAGCAAGTTTTATCAAATTTCATTGGGCCAATGGGGCCGAAATACAAAGACAATGCTTTGCGTGACACATCACGCTCACATTCACGCGAAATTCAAAAATGAAGCATTAACCTTCTTTTCCTGTTCTAATACTGAACCTATTGTGGCAATATCAACGACGCTAGAGTTCTCAAATAATAATCTATAGGCCTAAATTGATTCACTGTTTCTCTTTGGCGTCCCTTTAAATATGAAGGATGATCCCAATATTCACTGTATAAGAAGCTTGATATATATAAACATTTCATGCAAACATTCTCAAGGGGATTTTAATTAAACTTGTTCAACATACACAATGATACATTACATGTGGGGTCAATATATCTGTGTTCAACTGCATCTTCATGGTCCCTCTAGGTTTCACTTTAGAAGATTCTTCTTTATGTACGAGCAACGGTAAGTCTGCAAACAAAATTGAACTGAGTGGCCTGTGTAATTTTGAAGCAGCATTATTTTGCATGTCAGCAACTGGTTCGTGCCAGCGGGATGAAGTGCAACAAAAGCATAGCCACTCAACAATTTGTTTTTGCTGCTCATACCATATCATTATCACAATTAAAGTTGCATGATTAAAAACAAATTTTTTAATTGACAAAAGTAAAATAAAGGCAGAGTTTCTGGTGGTGTAGCATTACTTCAAAGAAGAATAAAAATAACTCAAGGAAGTTTATTCCATCACTGTCTTCCTTCATCGAGGCGATAACCCTACATGTGCCATGTACTGGCGCTGTGATCAGCAGCGACGCCTTATGTAACTAGAGTACTTAAATTCAAGTCCTCGGAGTCACCAGCGTGTGCTATGATATGCTTTGTGACAAAATCAAACTGAAGTGTCTATTTAGACGCGTATAGTCAACCCACAAGTGCAAAATCCCCAGAGAGTGCTCTACAACCACAAGGAGTTGTTACTTGTTACCAGGCCACACTTGCACTACTATATAATTCATCAGCTGCATGTATAGCCCACCTAGACTTGTGCTAAGTGTAAACATGGGTTGACTCAAATAAATGCTATACGTTCAGTTTACTGAGATGTCTGAAGAGTCATTGCAACTGAGAAGAGCTTTCTTAAATTTCAGAATAACAAATATAAAGCAGTATTTGTGCTGTTATGAACATATGGCATGAGCTCCAGTTATATTACAGGTCCTGTTTAATACTGCCGAGTTTTGGTAAATGACTGGTGATACTGAAGCTTAGCCGTATTTTAAGTTTTAAATGTGAGAGACTAGTGCTACCCCCCTTACGCTGTTCCTTCCAGGCACACTTGCAGAGAAAGGCCCACTCAGTCTGCATAGTGCACTAGAGTGGAACGTTCTTGTATGTGAATATAACATGCAGGGTGTTGCAGTTTTGAGAATGAACTATGTGTACAATGCTCACAGATTGAAACACGACTTCTGAACTTTAAGTATAACAGATGTATGGAAACTCGCTCAAGATAACTATATGTCATATCGCTACGAATCTGGCCACTGATGGTGGGGTCAGCTCTGGCGTAAGTGTTCAAGGCGATATTTATGCTAATATGACATGAACAGAAGGTGGTCAAAATGAAAGTATATATGTTACATAGCTCTAAATACTCACGTTTCATTCTTCTAGCACAGTATATATCACAGCACATTGGTCAGTCTCCGTAAGGTAGCCAGTTGGTAATTCATGATCAATTCTAGGAAGGCTACAAAGCCCTTTCGTTTGATGTATTGTCTGAAACTAGCCGATTTCTTTGTGTAGAACAAACCTTGCCAGGCTTTTAGAAGGCTGGTCCACAATTTTAAGTGTTTTAATGTTTGTTATTACTACAGCGTCTTTCTAAACGCCTGAAGAAGGAGATAATGGGGCTTACTAGGAGAAAATACTAACCCAAGCCAGCAGTACTACAAGCGATGCATTTTCTCCACTGTAGATGATGTCACTTTTGAGCAACTCGGGTATTATACAGGGCAGCACTGCTTCTTTTTCTGCAAAGGAGAACAATGAACCAATCTGCACATAATGTTTTTTCTGAAAGCTAATGCAGTAAATCACAAATAAAATATACAAGGCACTGGTTACGTCCACGCGACCACGTTTAGTTCACTCTCCATTAGATACAACACACTGTTTCTGCGCCTTCCAAAGGAAGAACCCTCATTGGAAGTTCTCTTCTATTCAGAAGAAATCGAATTTGCTTTAGAATTGTCATCACACCAGTGAAGTGCTCTCTAATGAGCAACAACTTGAGTTTAGCGAAGAAAAGTCACACCCCATGTGACCCTGAGACAACAAATTTTGAGGCTACAAAGAGTCTGCTATGGGGTTACTCTATATGCAAGGACACTAACCACAAATTGTTTGGCATGGCAGACATTAAGATACATTTTAATTCATATCCAAAGAGTGCCTAAATGCTAATTCTAATGATCGTGACTCGTGGGAGCATGAATAAAATGGACGCCGCTGTGCTGGAAGCACATTTTTAGTGACGTAAAATGGTGACGCGTAGCGCCGGGCAAGCCTAAATGTCACTGCTTTGTATTCTTCCTACAAGCATCCGGTGAAGAGGAGGAGGCAAGGAGACAACAAAAGAAAGCAAGATATGGCGCCCAAGGTGTTGGAGCTCAATACTTTCTTTTGTGTGTTAGAAGTTTGCCCCCTGCAAATTCAGCGGACCTGTACAGGTGCTGTCCGTGCACGTGAGAGCAGACAACGAAACAGTGTGTGCATCACACCTCTGCGGCCAAGCTTCCTAGAAAGTGACGTTGCTGTCCAACTTGGTGCCCAGAAACCAGGACTGAAGAGTGTTCACATAAGTACTGTGACATTAAACAAGAATAGGTGTGTGTGGTGCTTCCTGTTGCAATAAGGAATGTTTGAAGCAAGCAACATAAAAGCCACAAATCTCGTGTGTAAAACCCCCTAATCTGGAAGGGTAGGGTGCCTCAAGACCATGATGGAATCACATGCCAAAAATTATTATTCTTTTAATGCACAGAGCACGATGGCATGACATAGCAACAAATCTGGATACATGTGACATCAGCTATGCCTCATATGTTCAAGACATTTCCACAGGAAGCTGCGTAATAGGTTCACTTTATGCACAAATTCATGGGACACATATTTTCCCCGGCACTAAAAGGCTAACATAGCAGACTTTTGTTTTGTTGTTCAGCACTTTTTTTGGTCTTGGGTTAACTTTCCTTTCTGCACTGTGTGCCTTGTGACCTTAGCACAACGCTTTAATCGTAAGTCGAAGTTTTGACGCTGGTGACAATTTGCAAGCAAGCATTCCCTGCTGTTGTCTAAAACCTTTTAATCAGCAAAGCATTGTTTTTGTTATAACTTTTACCAAGGAGCTGGCAGCTAACTTTCTAAATTTCAAAACTTTCCGTCAAGATACAGTGGATAGCTTTTCCAAATCAAGTGCTTCTATTAACATAGTAACAGATGTTCAGAAGCTGCAAACAAGCACAAGAGAATGCATAAAACTGACATTTTCATGTCAGCACTATGCACTTTCTTGTCATGTCAGCACTAATAGTAAGTACAGGACTTCCTCTCATAGATATTAATCAAAGTGCAACTCTTCTCATAGTGTAGTAGTTAGTGGTTTAATTGAATCACTTCCTCTCTTCTGGGTCAAAGCAATGAAACGTGATCACCAACTTACCTTTCTTGAATATATTAATGAAGTCGAGAACTGTTGTCTCTGTTATGTGACTGGGTGCAAGAAGTAGTAGATTGACGAAGGTTGTCGCACACCATCTTATGTCACCTGAATATGTGCTAAGAGTCAAGGATGCCATCTCACATCTGGTTGCACAGCTCAAAGCATGCAGGGCACTGAAGTCATGGAACTCAAAAGTGTTGGTCAACAATGCAGCCTTTGTGTGGTGAGCTGACATTGCTCTGCTACTAAAACCAGTTTCATAACAGTGCACAAACAAAGGTAGAAGTTGACAGCTAATAGCACAGTTGCACCAAGACATATGAATCTGAAGGAGATCCTCGAGAAGTCCTATATATACGTAATTCGACATACAAATAACATGCCCCAGGGCAAACAGCTTGGTGCTTGAAGGGTTACAAGGTTAATGCATGCAACTCGGGAAGAAAAAATGTATACTTTCATTGTTTACAAGCAAAAATGTCGTGTTTCCCTTTTGGTACCATTCTTCCTTGCCTCAAAAATAACTTTACTCTTGACGTTGTTGCCTTTTCCAAACTTTTTCACTGTCATGTAGGTGCTGTCAAAGCTGAAGCAGTTCTTTTCCAGTGTAGGTTTTCACTGCTGTTGACAGGTATATTTATAACTCACCTTTCACGATATGTGCACGTTCTTCCTGTATCTGCAGTGCAAAGCATTTGAAGCTTCCCATGTAGCAACGCATTCAATATATCAAATGTGCAGTGAAGAGAAGTTTTATAAACACATGAACTAGCCATATACATTTGTAAGGAACTTCAAGTGGATTTAAAGGTGTTCGATATACACAGTTGTTCGCTATATTATCTGTGTTTAATATATGCCATATGTGTTCGACTGCATATGATGTAATTACAATGAGCTCCAACATAGCTTTAGCACTTGCAGGTGAAGGTGAGGAGAACCAGACTAGAGCAGCCGGCCCAGGAATGGGTGCTGTCTCTGTGTCTGCTTTATTCCGTACAACAGATATAACAAGAAGAGGTATGTAACAGTCATCTCGTAATTCGTCCAACAAGGCATGCACAGGCAGTCTGCTGTAAGCGGGCTGTTTAAAAAAAAAAGACAGAAAGGATATAGCTTCAGCAGATGAATGATCTTCTCACACACAAATGACCGCACAGAATAATCCACGGATGTTGAAGCGTACTTAAGAACACGATTCACAATGGCTGCTACATTAGTAGCATTGGCCATAGTGATGAGAAGGTTGAGTGTCTGCAAAGAACGTGCAAACGCATTCAAACCCATATATGTCAAACTCACGAAAGAGTGGTAATCAGTTTGATATACTGTATAATATTATGTATAACTTAGAATTCCATTTGTTGCCCACGCAAAAGAAGAAACAGGTACGCTCTTACTTAGTTTATTAGGATCTCAGTCCCATGTTAGAGAGCTCTACCTGAATGTCATTAATGTTTTTATACGTTGTGACCATGATATCTGTGGTGATTGCTCCATGCATGTTTAATTAGTTACGCACATGCACAGGACAAAAGGTGTAGTGTCCCATGAAAGTTAATGGCTTCCTCCCATTCTTAGGATCCTATGCCACATGACAAATAATGTCACGTGGCACAGGATTCTAAGAATGGTATGGTGGCGAAGCTAACTTTAAAAAGAACTATTCTTTTCGTATTTGACTGCAGCATGCAATACTTCCATTCCTAAACGTCGCTGTTAGGGGCTTGGAATGTGGAATCTAAAACGGCACGCCGTATGGTAGGCCTGCGCTGGAGGTTCTTTTGTTTCATGGCAACAACAGAAGCGGAGAATGGCAGACAACTCACATTCAGATAAACTGAACCGAAAGACGACAACGCCTGACAGGCACGACAACAAAGAAAGAATCATCAGGAGAAACCACAAGATGGCAGGCAGTAGTCTCGTACTCATTTTTCGTGGCACCGCCTTAATCACACTGCTCGCTCCCCCAAATACATGTGGGAAAGCTCCCTTCTGTGAGGCAAAGCCAATTTCTTGTCACGGAAAGCCAGGTTATTTGGGCATTTCACACTTCCCGAAATTCGATATATGAAATGTTCCAGCTATTTGTGTAGGATGTAGCCATAGATTTTCTCATACACTTACGTTAAAGCATTGTCGCATCCAAGATTGGCTCGATATAAAGGATAATTCGATTATGTGAGTTCGATATAGTTGGATTTTAGTGTATGTAAGTGTTAAAGCCACTAGTCACTTGTACTTCAAAAATATGACAAAGATGGTCTAGGAGTAAAAAAAAAAAAAGAATAACAATCTTTTTTATAGCACAGCCAAGTCCCTTCACAAACCATTAGAAACACCTTGGCGAATAGAATCTTCTTAGAAAGCATTAATTAATTAAATATATTCCATCAAAGATCCCCACTAATAGCTATGGGATCAAAAGAACTCGCGTATGTAGCAGACAGTGTCAAGAGCATGACCACCCTTCAGAATGCCATCATATGGTAGCATGAGTTGATACATATCCTTGTTAATGTGGCCTACTGATGAAGGGTTATGGTTCTATTTGTTTGCTAGACCTTAGCTAGATTCTAAACCAAGATCAGTGTCATGTAGTTTGTGACAAGCCATGACAGAGCATGACAACAATGATACACAGCATGTTCATTTTATCCCTGCTGATGTGACGAAACAAAACCTAAATTACCTAAATGATGTTCTCCCATTTGGTTAGCCACTTAATCATCTCAAAGCAAATATATAACAATACAAATGTAAATCAGGCATGCCAAGCAATATTTCTGTACCAGCAAGCAGACAGTCAGGCTGCATGTTTTGGGTTGCATTTAACACCTAATTGTCCTGATTTGCCAGCAACATTTGCGTAAAAAAAAAGAGAGAAAGAAGAGGTGCTAAAATCAAGAATTCTTTGTCAGCCTGCCAAAATTGTCCAAGCTACATGCATTCAAGGTCATACATCATTCACTAAATTATGGGACAAAATGTGGTGCTCGGCAAAAGTAGCATCCCATTAAAAAAAGTGCTTATGTTATTGCTATTCTATTCATAAGATTGTTCAGTCAGATCAAGAAGTGAATGACAACAGAATAATAAGTAATATCATTTCTTCAACATGGGCAACTAATTCTGCCAGTTGCCAACAGTGCTACAACTCATGTCAAAGAAAAAGGGGAGGCTTACCTTAATCCGGACACTTTCGTCGGGGTGGTGGAGACAGTCAATAATGACATCTTGACATGTGACCGCTTCTGAAGGGCAGCACTTTGCAAGGACTCGTTCCAGCGCATCGACACCTATATAAAAGCCATGATGTCAAAAAGTGCTCGCTCTATATTTCGATCACCACAATAGCTGGTATGTTGCGACAATGTGCACATAAAAACCCATGGCGATATCAAAATTGTAAGAATTTTTATTTTAATGTGCCCTTTATTAAATATAAAAGGTCAATATAGAAGCAGTACATACTCAGGCACCAGTAGTGAACGCTACTGTGCATTTCTACATGTGGTGTTCGCACAGCACCTTAATGGAAGATGCTACTCGAAAGGCAGTTCTCTAAAATATACAACCTAGAACAGTGAAAACCTTGTTGTTTATATAGTTTTTCACGCTGATTTCAAATATCTAGTCAGTTTCATAGTGACCTGCATATTTTCTGTGTTCTGTGTCATGACATAGTCTAAAACGCAGGCCTTTTCATCTCCTCTTTTTTATCACTAAAGTTCCATATACATATTTCAGAGCCACTAATGGCCCATGTTCCTCTATATCAATTATACAATGTAAGAGCTTACAACAAAGTGCATATAAAACATGTTAATATAGGTTAAAAATTGAAGTCAGGGCAGTCTTTAAACATTCAGACCCCAGTTATCGGTTAATTGAAATTTGTAATATATAATATAGGCGATATGAAATCTTGAAGGAGGTAACTGCACTCTTCAAATGTTGAAGAAAACATCAGACAAATTTAGTCTTGGTCTGAGCATTAGAAGTACCAAAAACAAGATGTCCAAACTGAAGAACTTGCCACAATTTGCATCTTGAGAAAAGTGAATTTTAAAGGCAGAATTAAAAGTTGGTTATTGCGGGAAAACTACAGTTCTTTAAATAATTTCTTGCTCAATTGGTGTTTGGGAATCATGGTGATTTTTAGAACATGGCTGTTGCAAAATCCTCATGCGAATTGCAATGGCAAGCAGTCACGCTGTGTTGGCCAGAGGACTCTAGACTGCTTAGTCTAGTGGCTATGGCACTTGGCTGCTGATCTGAAGGTCGCAGGATTGAATCTCAGCCATGGCAGCTGTATTTTGACGGAGGCAAAATGTTGAGGCCCGTGTACTCTGCGGTGTGCGAGCATGCTAAAAATCCCCAAGTGGTCAAAATTTCCAGCACCCCCCACTCATAGCATGGTCTCCACTCATAGCATAATCATAGCATGGTCTTGGGATATAAAACCCAAGAAAGCAATCATCACTATAGTAACACAGTGTAAAGCAGTACCTTAAGGTTAAATGTCAATATATACCTTCTACTACTAGGTAAAATGTAAATATATGCCTTGTGCTCCATGCCTGAATTCCTCAAGTTTTCAGTATGGCAATACAGAGAAAAACCAAACTAAAATTCAGGTACCATCTAATTAGATTTGTAATTGACCCCGACTTGTTCCAACTCTTCGACATAGTTTGGAACAAAACTTTCCTAATAGGTAATACCATAAAATGTCATAGATTGACCAATGGGCTCTTGTGGAGGAAGAGAGCAACATCCAGCCAAATGTCTTGCTTTCAGTGGAGTACTAGCTGTCCCTGGTAAAATTAATCATAAGCATTTATATACCTGTAATTAACTATATATACAATTATAGTTTAAATAGTTATAAGTAACTACAGGCCTTCAGTATAAAAACGTTGAAGAAATGTGAAGGTGCGAGAGCATTCATGGTAAGAGAAGGAATACAAAATAAGGAACATTTGCAGCTATTGACTGGAAAAGTTTAGCCAAACACAATACATTCACTGCACTTGCTGACACTACAGGGAATGAAGAACAGTGTAGGCGTTAAAAGACATTCTAAAGGATGCTGCCAGAAAAAAGAAGAGCTTGCACGTTGGGAGATAATAACCAAGGGGAAACATTCAGGACATAAAAGCAAAACATTCAGTACTGTTTACCTGAGTAATTCAGATCAGTGCTGTTTGAGTGAAGCATCTTAGCAATGCAGTCAATTGCACTCTTCTGAAGAGGGCTGCCAGCTGTAAGAACTTTGGAAAGTGTGTTTAAGGACTCCCAAAGTATGGCTGCAAGACAAACAAAGGAAATTTGAGACAAAGATCATTGTCATGAGGCTGCAACATTACAATGAACAAGGCAGAAAATGGCAGGATGCTTTTCAGATAATTTGTAATCTGCCATACAGCACAAACAAAGATAAGGACAGAACTACACAAATACAGTGCTGCTGTATTTGCGCAGTTCTCTCTTCATCTTTGCTGTTTGCGCTGTGCTGCCTAGTATAGAATACTATCCACATGGTCAACATTTGTTTCTTTGGTAGCATTTGGTAGCTTTAGCCAAGCCAATGTCAAAATATGCACATGCAATAAGACAGCACATAGCAATATGGCCGATACAGTATACTCAAATTTGTCTAGGAGTTGTGTTATAAGGTTATTTAATTTGGCATATTATAGTACATATCTGTTCTCTTCTCACATAACCATATCACGAAATTCACCAACCACATGCTTTATATGATTACAAAATATGCAGTAATACATATACACAATTTCTTTTCCAAATTGACATTGTCTGCCTTAGTTCAGCCTTAGAAGGACCTCCTTCTGTAATATGCTAACCATGCATTTCAACTGAAGCATTTAATAAACTTGACTTGACTTGATATATAGACAATTTCTTTTCCAAATTGACATTGTCTGCCTTGCCTCCTCTGGGAATGCTAATGAGCTGCTGTTTAAAGCAACAGCGTCTGAAGCAGAGCTGGCAAAAACATAATTCACTGGTCTGTAAGAAGCTACACTGTGAACACAAGAGTCACAACAGCAAGTTACTATTATTTTCAAGGTAAACACTAGTAATCGTCTGTAGATATAAACCCACAAAATAATGAAAGTGCGAAACCCGAAGGAGAAATGATTCATCAAGTATCTAAAGAGAAGCAGGAACTGACATACCATAATATATGGTCTGGTTAACAATTCTTGAATCCAAGACCTCCTTCAATGCACTTAGTACATTTTTCGTTTGCCTGAAAATCAATGAAAAGGAAAGTTGTGCAGGTGAAATCTCAACGCTCTTTACAAATCTAAAGGCACAACTTTCATGCGTGGAAAATTAAACAACAACACTGAAGGCTGTAACTTGACATTAAAAATACAGTTCACTGAGCTTAATGTTGCACAGGTGTAGCGGCGGCTATAGTGGGCATTTTCAGCTTCTGGCAATTTCATGAGAGATCCACCACTTGTGATGAGAACCCAGCTGCCTCGAAGAACCTCCACAGCTGCTTCAGGTCTTCACAGGAAAGCTGACCTTCTGGTTCTCATTAACCCCCATAATGACTTTAATTGTTACTTGGATAGCTGTAGGCTCTTGACGTTGAAATCAGAATTCGCATGAAAAAATCCGCACGTCTCCACGAAGTGAACCATGACAAGCGGGCAAAGCTGGGGATCGTTCTGTGTTACCGTAAATCACCTATGACATTGCCCACTCATGCATGTAAATGAGTGACAACGCGTGAGTATATTTACACATGTGTTGTCATTTGTGCTCCTGGTCTTTGTGAGATTCCTGCGCTCCCACGTCATAGATCGTGCCGAGTTCCGGATTCATTTAATTAACGCGCACACTGCGAATCCTTATGGTTCAACTACACACAAGAGAAATATCCCAAGGGCACTACATTGCAGGTCAAGATCAAGTGTCTATATATACGGGGTGGCCGATGAACGACTGTGCCACGCGAGCAGTCGGTTTTTTTGATCAAGAAACTTGCTAGCAGAAGCTGCCTGCGTCAGCGTTGTCTCTCACGGACGAGGGCGCGTTAACGTCCCTTGCGAGCTGGTAAAGTGTTTATCGAAGAAAGAGAATTTCCATAGTCAACGCGAGCCGTGAGCTCTCTCTCTCACGACAGCAGATGGAAGAGAGAAAAAGATCGCATGCCGGGAGACACGCGCCGAGAGCGAGTGCGAGCGTGGCTACGACGTGACAACGGACAAGTCTCGACCCTAAGGAGCTTTGCCCCTAAAAGACAGTAAAGTTAAATGACACGTAGTGACGGCATCTGTTTGCATGAGCTGCAATTTAAATGCCAGCTGACATTACATCAACCTTTTGTTCTACTATAGCATATGTCCTGACAGCATTTAGAAGGCTATGGATGTGTCGAAGACACCATCTCTGCCTGAAAATGGTTATTTTGGCCTGACCTTGACAGATACTGAAACAATGTGGCAGCTCATAGTAAATTATTACTGGATGTACTAAATGCTAGCATGTACCTTATTTAGCTGGTCTGAAAATTCCCCACATGTAACAATCAAATGTGAAAATAAAACGGCATTCAATGCATTACCGGTATACTATCATAAAGTCATTGGATATGTCACCAGGAGGTGGCAACAAAGAAGCTTTTAGGGGTGAAGCTCCTTAAGGCGTGGGTCGGTCGTAGCCTGTATGTATGTATGTAGTAACCACCCGCGTGCCGGGAGGCACGCGCTCGCCCTCAGCGCGTGCTTCCCGGCGCGTGCCTCTCTCTCTCTCCCGGCGCGTGCCTCTGCTGTCTTGTGAGAGAGAGAGAGACAGAGCGAAAGGCACGCATTGGCTATGGAAACGCTTGTCCGCCGCGGTGGTGTAGTGGTTACGGTACCTAGCTGCCACCCAAAATACGCGGGTTCGATCCCGGCTGCGGCGGTCGCATTTTCGATGGAGGCGAAAATGCCAGAGGCCCGTGTACTGTGCGTTGTCAGTGCACGTTAAAGAACCCCAGGTGGTCTCAATTTCCGGAGCCCTCCATTACGGCCTTTCTCTCCTCTCTATCTCGTTCACTCCCTTTCCCCCACCCTCACGGACGCTTAGCCGTGCTCCCTACATGGGCTGCAGAAATTAGCGTCCTTTCCTAACCGGACCACAACCACAATCAAACGCTCTTTCTTAGAGGAACGCTGTACCAGCTCTCAAAGAAGCAGAACGCGCCCTCACCCGCGAGAGACAACGTTGGCGCAGGCAGCGTCTCCTAGCGAGTTTCTTGATTGAGAAATACCGACTGCTCGCGTTGGAGAAGCGTTCATCGGCAACCCATATATATATATACATATAGACACTGGACCTTAACTTGCAATGAAGTGCCGGTGGGAGATTTCACTAGTGCATAGTTGAACCATGAGGATTCGTAGCGCGCGCGTTAACTAAATTAATCCGGAACTCGGCACGATCTACGATGAACCTCCCGAGCTTCGCCCACTCATCATCATTCACTCCGTGGATATGCTGTAATTTTATATAAGATGGCAACAATGAGGTACCCATTTCAGAATTTACTAAACAAAGATTACACAGACAATATGGTATATATTGGATAGCATGCTAGTGAGGCATGAATGCACCAGATGAAACGACAAAGCAGTTAGCCAATTCATGGGTGACCATCCTTGTGTTTCTGTACTGAAGCAGCCCAAGAAGTACGAAACATCCATAAAGTGCAATGAATCAGAAAAGCACAATATTTTGCTCATAACAGAATGCTATCAAAATCTGTCTGTGATTTACAACAAGAAACACCAAGTGTAAATAAGTTCATGTTCCGAGAGGGCAAGCCATTGAGGCTTGCCCAATCAATCAATTACCAAGCTTCAATCAATTACCAATTACTTGCAACAAACAGCTAATACACTGCTTTTGTTGTCCAACTGAGTGGTGTTAAATTTGTGCTCCCATTGCTTTCTATGTGTACAGAATCAATAAATTAAAATATCTGTTAAATTTAGGTGATTTGTAAAAGATATTGGCCCGTACATTTGCACATTGGCCTGTACATTTACCAACTGAGTACGACAGTGGTCATAGGTCAGTTGGTAGAGCACTGGACATGCTACCTGAAAGCCGCAGGTACAGTGCCTGTTGACAACAGGTACGTTTTCTCATCTCCACTTTAACTCCTTTACGTTTATGTCATAATTACTACACTACTGTTAAAAAATACAATTATCGTCCCCAATGCCTTCCTTGGCTTCACAGCATGTATTGGATTCCTTAGGTTGTGTCTAACAACAAAACA
Source organism: Hyalomma asiaticum (assembly GCA_013339685.2). Lineage (NCBI taxonomy): Eukaryota > Metazoa > Arthropoda > Arachnida > Ixodida > Ixodidae > Hyalomma > Hyalomma asiaticum. The sequence continues at coordinate 50,098,074 of CM023485.1, forward strand.
AGCCTGTGATTGTCCCCATAGCTCAGTTGTCCGCTGCAACAGCTCAGTGGTAGAGCCCTGGCCGCATAAACCAGGGGCCGCGAGCCCGTGATCCATTCCCGTTTAATAAAAGAAAGTGTGACACTGCAAAAGCCAAGCAACATGTACAACTCTTTGGTGACATTTCATTATGTCTTTAATTACTAAAAGCATAAGAATCTCCATCAACACTCTTTTCTTTTAGGGTAATGCTATATGGAAACACCACGGCATAAGCATCAGTGACATGGAAGAAAGCTAGCATCTATAGAAATACGTGCAATACTTGCTCTGTATCAAGTGGTAGACAACCTAAGGCACTTAGAATGGTCAGCTGGAGCCAAGGCGCTGAGATCCCTCCGAATTCGTAATCACTATGCACCCTCTTCAACCTGAGTTGACTTAGAACATCCAGCAAAGGGGAACACAGATGACCCATTTCACCACCATTGCTCTGTTATCCACAGATAAAAAGAGAGGCCGTGAACAACACTGTTAAGTAGGAACATTCAGTATTTCAAGTTTTCTACCTGGATTGAATATGTGGAAAATACATGCAAGGCACCGAATTAAAAACCAAATAATTTTGCCTTCTAAACAAAATTTATAAACACGTATGACAGCATTCTGTGGTCAAGCCAGCAACGACATAGCCTGATTATGCTATGTAACACATATACATGGCCTTTAACAATAGGACATCATGTGAAGTGACGAACTTGTAGGTGAGTACAGAAGTTCACCGATCACTATGACAGTAACAGAATAACAAACACCTTTTCTTTCACTTTGTGAATTACGACAATTATTGCTCTACCTCACAATTTTCAAGTAGAGAAAAATATTCAACAACACCTTGAAATTAATATGAATCAAATAGCAAAAAGCTGTTTCATTTGGATCTTAATGTACAAATATTTACATGCCCCTGTATGTCAGTTTTACAAAGAAAGCCATATTACCTACTCAGTAATCCAGACTGAGCAATAATTGACCTCTTTTGTGTAGTCCTATCACTTGCAATACTTTTTTAACCTGCTTAATTTCTTGCTTATTTGCTATGCATCTGGTTGAAACCCTCAGACCACACCTGTTCAATGTATGCTGCAATGGTACTCATGAAGTTATATTCAATTGGTACACATAGGCATGGGCAGGGTTCTAGAATGAGGGGGGGATCACCTCCTCCTAAACCCCTCCTAACAAGGCCGTTTCAGTCAAAATGCTGTGCAATGCAAAGGTATGGGGCAGATTTGGCACCTTCCTCAAGTGATTAGAGGGAGTGGCTGCCTCCCCCGCCAACCATGTATGCACACCTATGTATGTATACATTACCTCACGAGTTCTTCTGCTGCATTTCACTTACCCACTGTCGTTTGGCTCATTACTGTGGTCTACACATAACAGAAGGCATAGGTGCCTTGTCTTTGTGTTGTAATAATTATGGTTTATTATTACAATAACTTGAGAGAGTAATGGTTGTCTAGGAGTCTTAACATTGTCACTACAGAGTTGTTTGGACAGATATACAGTACAGTGAACCACAACAGTACAGACAATTAGGAGAGTTCATGCACTAACATAACTAATAAACGGCACGGAGGGCAGAAACATAAAAGAAGGAACAGCAGGAAGTTGCATTGTTGCAGCCAACAGGACCATGGACTGTCCTGTTTTCTCTTCATTAATTTAGTTGTCTCCACCTTTTGCAGTATTTAATTACTATGGTATAGTACTATAGGTAAGTAGCACACCTCTGAAATTGTTGCAAGAAAGGTTCCTACCTTTGCCCATGCTCGTATACACTGAGCTGCTGACGACACTACATTGATTTCAGTGTCAGCTAGTCCTTTTTCCAAGATTCTCACAGGGGCTAGTGGAATCTGAGTGGAACCGCACTGGGAACAACAGTGATGAAGAGCTACAAGTGCTGCTTTGCGTACGACAGAGCTGGAGAAAAAAAAAATTTCGTTAATGTCAACAAAGTACATAAAGTGCTTCTTGACACCTCAGTCAATGTTAATGGAGATAATGCTCACTACATATGATTACAGAAGTACAGTAAAGCTGTAATGTAAAAGTAACCTGCACAATGTTTTACAGAGCTGGCTTGCCCCCAGATTAAAAAAAAATTGGCAGATCCCACGTGCAGTGGGAATCAAGGAAATGCCAAGCACCCATCAGGAACGTAAATTGGATTTGCATTGTTGTCTCGCTATACGGAGTTTGGTAGATATGAAGTTAACAAAACGGCCGCAAGAGCACCATGACTGATGTAAACCATGACGCTCATACACGCATGTCATGATTCTAACGTTATGACCTGTCATTTACGTTCGCCATGCAGTCGTGTTGTGCCATAGCAATTTTGGTATACATCCCATTAACGAAACGAGTGGCATGTAGATCATGGCGCTCATGGCATGCATGTCACGATTTTCATGTTATGACCTGTCATTCATGATCGCCATGCAGTCATATTGTGGCATACCAATTTTCGCATACATCCCATTAGCGAAACGGCCACGATAGCACCAAGACCGTGGCATGTAAATCATGCCGCTCATGACATGCATGTCATGATTTTCATGTTACGACCTGTCATTTGTGTTCGTCAGGCAGCCCCATGTTGTGCCATACCAATTTTCGCACACGTCCCATTAGCGAAACGGCCAGGAGAGCACTAAGACCGTGGCATGTAAATCATGCCGCTCATGACATGCATATCATGATTTTCATGTTATGACCTGTCATTTATGTTCGTCATGTAGTCATGTTGTGGCATACCAATTTTCGTAAACATCTCATTAGCGAAACGGCCAGGAGAGCACAAAATCGTAGGCGGCTAAATAGATAGATAGATATGCTAAATGTCACCGAAGTTCGCTAAGAAATGCTTCGCATTTAAAACAAATGACAGCCTCCAGAGCCATGCTTAAACTGCGAAGTTTATACCTTCCTTTCATGACATGAGAGATGATAATAAAAGTTCCTCACTTCAGTCAATACAGTGCAGGGAAAGGTTTCACAAGGATACAAAGCTGTAGTAGGACTATGATATGGCTGAGTTGATTGAAAACTACTAAAAGACACAGCATGACTGACACATGACACAAAGAAGCATAAACCACACACAAGTGATGTGTCTAGTTTGTGCTTCTTCGTGCCTTGCTTTAGTCATGCTGTCCCTTTTATTAGAAGCAAAGCAGGTTGTTTTTACTCAGGGCTATTTTGTGATATGATAGATGTGCAACATGGCTGTCAGTTTATGACAAATCAGTGGAAGCCAGTAACATAGAAAATGGCTCGTGAATGAATAAAGGGTATGAGATGATTCCTTCCGTTAGTTGCCAACACGCACAACCCATCAGTTTGTGCAGTAAACGTTACCTGTAATGCTTCGTCTTGTCAACGACGAGCGGTTGAACAGCCACGGCGAATTCACCGTGAATAAGTCTTGGTATAATTTCAAGTGCCATGACAACGACAAGGGAAACTTTGCTAGCCAGGTCCTGCATAGATCATGTATTTGATGAGCAGGAACGTTAGCTTAAGCTATAAACGCTCTTTTTTCCTAGTTGGAACCATTTATAAACAGACTTTCCACTTACCCTCTGAATGCTGTTGATTAAAAGCACGACCAATTCGTGACTGGGATCTAAAAACACGGTTGTAGCCAGATAACCTGAAACCAAACACTTTTGTTACATTCACAACAGAGCAACTTGCCTAACATAATTCACTAATTCAACATTACACCGGGTACATCTTTAGTCAAATAATCAAAACGGGACAACCAACGACACAACAAGGAAAAGGAAAGAAGCTGTACGATCGTTCACCTATAAGCTTTTGGCTCAGTTGTCCTTGCTGTAGAAGTTTGACGGCATGAACGTACGCGAATGGCGTTGGATGTCCTAGCATTTCCAGGTACATGCACTGAAGAAGGTACTCCTCTATACGATCCTGCCGAAGAGATGAAACATTTGACAGCGATCGAACCATCGGTGCGTTTCCACAACAGCAACAGCACTCCGGCAGCACATATTTCTTACCGTCTTCAAACAGTCTTTCATATCTTGCTCCAAAGACGACAGCTTCCTTGCAATGATCTCGTTTTCCTCCTTCGAATGAAGCATAATATGGTATCTACACACATCACTGAACTAAACTGAAACCAACCTCTTTCGTTGCAGCAGAGGCTATCTCCAGAGTGAAGTCTTGAAGGAGAAATTCTCCCCTCAGTATATTACGGCTCACATAAGCCTGGAGAGAATTCACCGTCTTCTCGACTATTTTAGACATTGTGGAATACGTTTCAGTGCTTCATTATAAATGTGCCGACAAAGTGAGCTCGTAAAAGCCGAGTCGCCAAGGCACAACTGGACGCTGACATATTTGTCGTTGTTGCCAAACCTGGCCGAACTCTACGACTGTTGCCACACCTCTCTGGCTTTTAAGTTTATTTAGCATCTCTAATGATATACTAGAAACCTAGTAAGAGAAACATTGTTGTTATAAACCTTACTGCACTGCGTACAAGTCGCCGTAAAGCGGTGTTTATACTGGATCGTGTTGACCGGTTTTGGCCTTTGTCAAGACTGTAAACAGTACGCGCGCGTTTGCGTCACTTGTGGTGTTTGCACGGGTCTTTGTGATCCGTGTCCGTGTTTGTGGTTTTTGGGGTCTCCGTGGAAGAGTAGAGAGAAATGGCTGGTCGTGGGAGAGGCAGAGCAACGTTCCCGAAGTTCGGCATCAGTTGCGACGACCGAAAGAAGAACCTGAGGACCTCGTGGGACCTGGAGGCGACACCAAGCCGGATGAAAACAAGCAACCGCCGGCGGCCTCTCCCACTACCACTGCTCCAGCAAAGGTAGTAGCGCCGATCCTGTAAACTTACGAACGGGCACCTGAACTGTTTAGTATGTCTGGAAATGACGTTAGTACGTGCTTTACCTGCATCTCTGTGGCATGGAGTAGTTTACTTCACAACATAGGAAGAATCGAACGTAAGTCCAACGGCATCGCATGTCCTGCAGAAACACCGGCCGGTTCACTGAAGCGAAACTGGATTTGCTCACTTCTCCACTTTTCGGCCGCTGTTTGCTGCTTTTTTACGCAATTGGCCGGTCCCAATTATATTGCAAACCTAGCCCGTCCGGGGTCTTACGTACTACGTACGCAAACGTCAACCCAAGCACGGCTTCGTTCATATGCAGTTGTTGTCCGTTTGCTTTCGTGTCGTTGTCTGAACGTGTCTATAACTCAGGTGTCAAAACGGTTCAAAACGTGTGCAACGTCAAAACATGTTCAACTCAGGTGTATGCTTTGTATTTGCCAATGGTTAGTAGAGAACAGCAGTCGGCAACTTCCTCAGCCCGTACACTTATAAGTGTGAAGCGTCACTTGCTGTGAAAAGTTTTGCAAATAAACCAGTGGGGTCTACTTCTTGAGTGGTTCATTGCTTGTCTACTTTAGAAGGTAGGCACATACATTCCACTGTGAAATATAGGAGCACACACACCCATGCCAGCTCAGATCGACATGGTGTGCAGCTTGTTTGCATTTCCTTTCCATGCCTTGGGACATTACCATAAAATGCCATGTGAGGCGAAATTGTGATACTATTGCAGTGCTAAGCTCGGGAAGCATATTCTTAAGATCTCATTCAGCCATATTCACTTGACAATTTAGTGTTAGATAGTAGTGGTTCACACACTTTTTTTCAAGAGATGAAAAAAATTAAGGATTGGGTTTAGTTGTGTTCCTCTTTCTCATCATCTTTTCTTGAAGGCCAACTATAACAATGTTGCAGGACTTGTAAAAGCCTTGTTGCGGGTAGTGCAGGTACAGCACAGCCCGCATGCAAAGTAACATTGTGAACAAGGCTCCTGTGTGGGAGCCAAAACATCATTCCGTCTTTATTTTGGTTGGTGCTGTTTATTTTCATCAATGTTATGTTACATTTAAAATGCCAGCAGATGTGTTTATGGAAAGCGCACAAAAAATAGGTTTCTTCTACACCACATCTAAAAGAAAGAAGAACGGTTACCCCCCCCTTTCCCCTTATCACTCCCCATAAATGGCAAGGGACCCAACATGAGGGGCTCCTCGGCATGTCCAGAGACTACCTGCAGAGCACTGAGAAATCTCAGAGGCAACATTACAGGACTTCAGTCATAACAGAAAGACGCGGCCACAGATCATCTGTGTGCTATTAAAGTGCTGCTAATGAAAAAAATTATAAGCAATTCAGGTAGAGGGAAAGTATTGTTGCTATAGGCCACTAAAGATTGCAGGAATTATAATAAATGAATGAAATCTATTGGTATAACACCTATTGTCATTATGCCTCATTCAGGCCTTCCTGACAAAGTACCTGGCTCATCAACCTTGTAGTAATCAAACATGTAGTGATTCACTGGGCAAACTAGCTTAAACGTGCCACCTGCTTAAATTATAAGGCTACCATGATTATTTCTCGTAATCTACTTATCAGTTCCAAATGTGTGCTTAAGTATAAATGCAGCGATCTCTTAAATATCAAAGAAATGTGAGACCGAAACCTGTGTATGCAGTGTTTTCCATTTTTTTGTCCAGAATTCAACTCGAGCACCTTCTTTTGTACTACATCATTAAGTCTGTTCTTTCGCATATTTCATTGAGCTCGATGGTTGTCCCAGTGGAATAACAGAAGCTGGAAAGGGAACATTGTAAATCATGGTGTAAAACTGGCAAATTTATTACTTCATTTATCAGTGCACTGTTGCGTTACCATTGACCACTGTATTGCTTTCGGGTGCTTATGACAAATCATGTTACCGATTGTACTGTTTCATCACAGCTCCATATTTTTATTTTGAAGGTGAAGCTCCTGTGAACTTATCCTATACCCTTTGAAGAGTCTGCTAACAGTTGTAATGCATTCTCTTTCAGCAAGAAAATGAAATCAAAGGGCTCTGCTCACAGTTCAAGTACATGCAAACTTCAGATCCAAACTTTGACAAGGCCCTCTCAACACTTACTGAGAAACTGAAGACACCAAGTGACATTGATGACGCTGTGAACTCAATGTATGAAATTGCTCTACTTGGACCAGATCTAGCTGAGAGGACATGCCAGGCAATTACTCAGCTTTCCCATGTGGAAATTGATGGTTGCAAGCTAAGGAACAAAGTGTTGACGAGGATGCAGCAGGAATTTGAAGGTAATACATTTAATTTTTGATTGTCACCCTGAGTGTTGAGATCGTGTCTATTAAGGCATGACACCAATTTTGTAAAAAGCATTCATGTAGAGAAAAGTAAGAAAACTGATTAGATTGTTGTTTGACATTATAGAGCAAATTTCTCTACTGAAATCAAAGTAATATGTAACCTGCAAAACTTTTAACGTTCTTTTAGTAGAAAAGGACTAACAAATATGAACTTACTGCCAAATCATGACCTATATTTAGCGCAACGCAACAAAAGTTTTTGGCAGTCGCATGGACACATACATGTGTATGTACTTTCAGTCAAAACGAGTGAGGTATTAAGAGCACCCTATTCTGGAGGTAATGTACAGTGGGTGCAAAAGCTGTGGGAGCCAACACTCCAGGCGGCTTCATTGTCTTCTTGAATGCCTAGTGTTGGAGGTTGTGTGATTTCTGGTATTGAACACTTGTCAAAGCAAGGGCCACAGCAAGAAATCTACTTATCTTTTCCCGTGCTCTTCATTATCATCACGCCAAAATTATGACAGTGAGTGTTTGTAGTCAAGCAAGATGTGTTCATGATGGCCTGTACCGGTGCATTGCGGCATCATGCATGTTAATACACAGTGGGTATGGGTCCTTGAAATCCTTGAAAGTTCCTAAATTTGAAAATTGTGTCTTCAAGGCCTTGAAAATCTTGGAATTTCCTTTCCATCCTTTAAAACCTTTGAATTTTGGGAGCTTTAATGGGGCCTGATAGTGTGAGTTGCATTTTGTGGTGGTTGAGTGCAACTCCAGCAAACTTCATTGCTTACAGCATTCTGCTAGCTTGCTTCGACTCCTGGTAGGCCAAAAGCCATAAGTTACCTGGCCACAGCAATCGCAGAGTGTCTTCAATTCACCAGAAGGAAAAGTTGCACCAGTGTGCTTTTTTAATGAAAGTACAGTTGTATTTATTAGTATTTCATTGTTTTTCTTTTGGCTTTATGTTGGAACAGGATGCCTTGGTAACACGCTAAAGGTTTGCCACATATCTTGAAGTGTATTGCATGTGAAGCAGTGGATGGGGTAGGTGACATTTTGAACGTTCATATCATAAAGGAAGTCAGAATAGCTGCGTTTGCAGTGAGGCGCCGTCACTACGCTTGCTTGGAATCGGAGAAGAAAGGGTGCCAGAAAACTCATGGCAAAACAAAAAAGCGCAGAATCATGGAGGAAGTTCAGAGCATGAAGATGAATGAAATGAAAGTCAGGGCAGTTGATTTTTCAATAAATATTGCAGATGGGTATGCAGAGAATGGCGGTTGCAACCGGTGACGTCGCACATGGAATGTAAGTTTAGCAGCCTGAGAAACACTGCTCAAGGTTAGGCTGAAGAATTCGATGGTGTTAAAATGCAAATTTAAAAAATGCTACGTCCCCTGAGCTTCAGACCTTCGTCCACTAAAATGAAACTGCATGTGAATTTTATAAAGGATCTATTAAGAAGTGAATGCCTGTTGTAGTTTGTTAGCCAATAAATCTAGAAACCTGCATGTGAAGTAAGTGAAATGTCTACTTTTTTCTCCCCAAAACAAAATTTAATGTGCTTAGACTACCACAGTACTCTGTGAATTTTTCGAAAGATGCTTGAAAAATCCTTGAATTTCTCTCTTGGAAATCTGTGCAAACCTTGTAAGACTCTTTTGAAAATTATAAAGCCACTGTTACTGCCATGAAACTTGCCAAACTAATGGCATTGTACTCAATTCTGCAAATAGTGTGTATAAGACAGATTGCTTGCACTGTAACATGAAAAGTGCAACTCGGCCCTCGTGCCATAAAACTGCACAATGCACTAACCATAGCATGTGCAGCTATAGCGCAGCATGCATTTTAATCAGGACAGGTACTGCCATTAGTTGGGAAAAGGTGCACAGCAGAGAAGCACACTTACGAATTTTAAAAAGGGTCTATTAGGAAGTGAATGCCTACTGCAGTGTATATAGCCAATAAAACTGCAAACCTTAATTTAATGTTCTCTAAAAGATTTATATTGCTACTGATGCTTCCAGGTGAAAGTGTGACATTGTGCTAAGTCAAGTACTTCAGAATATGTTGGTTTTGGAATTGTGCAAGATACTAATTTTGACCGTGTAGAACACCACTGGGTAATTCCACGCCAAATATCGCAGACATAGCGCTCAACCCTCTCCGATTCTATCCTTAAAAAATTGTGGACCATCACTTTAGTGCACCATTTACTGTTGTGAAGTATTTCAGCAAAACACATTTTTTTCTGCCTGTACAGTGATTTGAATGTTGCCGTAGTGGGAGAAACATAGGTTTTGAAACAAATGCTGTGAAATATACTACACAGAATGCCTGGAATATTGCCTATTTGCTAGAAAAGGAGTAGCACTTTCTTAGACTTTTTCATTGGCCACCGCTACTTCGTTTGCAGATGTGCTTTGAGGTGAAGCAAAACAGCAGTCCTATGACAATTTCAAGAATCTTATAAATTCTACAATGTCTAACGACACAATATAATGATATCTCATGGCTGGATACTTAGTGTAAAGTTTGAAAGTTTGTCAAAAAAGGTATTGAAGTCCAAAGCCAAGCAGTATTTAAGTGGAAAGGGTGAAAGCGTGGGAAAATGTGTGAAATCCCCACGTCCCGGCATTAAAGAAACCCAGGTGGTCAAAATTTTCAGAGCCCTCAACTATGGCGTTTCTCTCTTTCCTATCTCTTTCAGACCCTTTGCCGTACGCCATGGACACTTAGTTGTGCTCCTAACATGGGCTGCAGAAATCAGCGTCCTTTCCCTTTCCGAACCACAATCATTGCAATTAGATTGGTGGGGTAATACAAAGTTGTGCTCATTTAGAGGAGTATACAAACGAGATTTATTTGTGAAAGCTTGATCGGAGTGTATTTTGTTTTAAATGAGAAGGTTTTTGTGTTTAGCATCCTCCTGTGTCCCCGGGCGTCAGCCCGTTAGTCCGCTTCACTGCACAGAAACACATCACTGGCTCAAAGAAAACATGTGATGGCCGCGCGTGTGGTATTATCTTATGCTACTTTGTGTTTTCAAGTTTGGACACTCATTCTTCAGCTTCCTACAGCCCAACTAACGAAGTGTCGGAGTTCATGTATGTAACAGACACTGGGGATACACTTAGCGTCATTTTTTATGGCAGCTCCCTTAATGTGCTTTGCAGCATTCGTGCATCAGAGCCAAAAGATGCTTTGGGTTCGTACGCTAGGCTCTTCAGCAGATGTGAATGTTGCTTCGGTCACCGCGGTGCTGAGTGAGCGCGGGGTACCCGCGTGTCTTTCTTCGATCACATCCCTTAGCAGCACGTAACAGAAGCGTTGCATACATTGAGTACACTTCCGGTGCGTGATATTCTACACAGAAAGTCTCTACAACAGCAATGAATATATATATGAAGGCACGATGCCGCCTTACGATCACTGAGGGGAAATCATTGCATCCAGCACAGATGTGGTGTCTTGTACAATGAAACCCCAGACGAATTGCTCAGTTAATACGCAAGCAACATTGCATCAGTTCGTCATACACTCTGCAAAGAAATGGGCTGTGTTCTTGCAAAATCAGTTGTGATTTCAGACTGTCTCGAACAGACTGCAGCTGCTACAGCTGCATTTCAATACTGTAACTCCTCAAAGTTGTAAAAATGAAATTCCCTATGTCAGAAACATTCTAGTTTTCAGATGGTGCATCGTCACAGTAGAGAAGGCAGAAAAAGATTGGAAACTTGTGCTACCATGGAAAAAACATTACCTACAGAGTAGAATTTTTCCGCGACCTCTCTTGGTAGGAGCGCTTGCGGTGGAGTTGGTGGCATCGTTAAGCAGCTGGCAGCCATGGCAAGCTTTCAGAGAGCCTACAAGGGACATTGTTTTACACCCCATGATCCTTTTGCATGGTCAAAAGAACTATATAGTATGTAAAAAGCATATCTGCGTTCTCGGCCTGGGAAAAGGGCTGAAAAAGAAAGGATAAAGAAAACTCTGAAAGGTTTGGGTCTACAATCCTCCTCAAAGGCACACGTGCTTTTCACAATTTCATGCCATTATCGCAGACCACTGTTCATGCCAGCCTCATCTCCTACTCTTCAACACAGGTATTTCAAGTGGCCAAGACCATACCTCGGCAACAGCAGTAAGAGCGGCAGCCTCCGGAATGATCGAAAATGGGGCACACAACTTCAGTCTTTTTTACGTCTGTCATACGTGTGTATAGACCTATTCCACCGGCCTTGGTCACGAAGATGCGGTGGCGCTGTCGTTGGGAGATTCGGTTTCGCATGGTAGTCATCCGCCGGCGCGCCTACCGTAGCAGCCGCTGCGTTTTCACTGGTGCGGGCACTGCTCACCGCCGTACAATGAAGAAAAAAGTTTTCACTGATGGCCTGCGCCATGGGTTAGTTGCTCAGCAACCAACAAGATATGTGCGATAGGTTTTTAACGGTTTCCTGCTTATGTCTGTCTTAAGGAAAGGGACGAACATGTAATGCTGGCTCATCGGTTATGCGCCAAACATATTCGTCACAACTAAGCATATGTGTAATTATTTAGCGTTAGTACAGCTTGTTTCACTTGAAAGAAGTGGCATTGTCACAAGTTTGTCAACTGTGGTGCTCGACACCAAGTTTCTTGGCATAAACAAAGTGTGGACACAGAGCGATGACGCTATACTGCAAAGCGTGCACTACATTAGCTTAGAACGATGTGCAGAATTAATCGCGGTCGCCGTGTATTATTGAAGTGAGAAAGTTATAGATACATCATACGAGTTTCATTAACTCAAGTGAAATAAATATATAAGAGCTTAATTCACGTAGCCGGGAGCGAAAGGCCGATTACAGCAATGATTTTGCAAATCGCGTGCGGCTGCGATGGCATATGCATAAGAGAAGTGTATTGAGCAATGCTGTAGTGTTTGTGATGCGCTTTACATATTTCCGATCGTCAGACTGCTCTAACTAACTACACGCCTGAAATTTCCCGCGTCGTTTCAGGACTTTTACGCCTTCATGATCGCAACTGAGCGTATGCAGAGCCGCGAGCCGCGGTCACGCGTGCCTTGCTAGCGTTTATTTGAGAGCCTTGTCCTTGGCTTTTAATTGTTTTTGTGCGCGTATGTGCATGAGCGTGTTATCACAGCCGTATTTACATAGATGATAGCGTCACCAACGTCGCTCTTTTTTTATGCTTGAGTAACTAATCCGATACATTTGTTTTTGTGCACAAGGATTTCGCGAAGCGATTAGAGGCTTTAGTTCGAAACAGTATTTTAGCTGAGGCATATTCAACCCGCATTTGCCTAAACCTGTCTCCAGGTGGTTCTCCAGCTAGTTACCGAATTAAAGTATACGCATGAAGCGATGCCGACATGATAGCTCGCAATGATTCGCATCTTGTGGCAAGGTGCTTGTCATTTCAGTTTCTCACACCTTGTCATAGCTGGGCATCAGTGTATCCTTTCCTACATTCATCGAATGCTTCCTACAGAGCTAATGCAATTTCATCTCACGCGGCTGCCTCACGCAAACTGTTGTAAACACGCCGTCGGCACTCTGACGCCCTGTGCTCGGAGGCAGCTTTCACACACGCTGCGCTGGCGGTGGTGGCGCGACCATGCAGGGCCGCGGCAAGCTGTGGGTGGGGCCTCCGCGCCACGACATCGATACAAGCCCTGGTTATATCGCCGGTGCCTACCACTGTTTACAAACATGGAATAGGTCTATACGTAGCAATGCGGCACTGAAATTGTGCTCAGTGCCCTCTACTGCCTGGAAGGCTTTGGTGCGGTTCTGAAAGCTCTTTCCAGCCATCTGCACTGTTTTCAAGTTCTCAACAATTTGGGAACCTAAAGCAGCATACAGTCTTAAAACAGGCATGGCCGCTTCATTTCTTTTGAGCCAGTGATGTGTCACAGCGCAGTGAAGCAGACTTACGGGCTGGTACCCAGGGGCACGGGAGGACGCTCAACACAAAAATTGTTTCTCACTTAAATCTTTTAAAAATACTGACAAACCTTTGACAAATAAATCTTCCTTGTATACTTTTCCAAAGGAGTACAAGTGTGTATTTTTGCTTGGACGGCCACACCAATCTAAATTCACCTGAACATGGGGAATTTCACACATTTTCCAATATTTGCACCCTTTCCACTTAAATACTGCTTGGTTGTTGACTGCAATACTTTTTCGACAGACTCCATGCTAAGTATCCCGCCATGAGATGTCATTATGTCGTGTCGTTAGACTTTACAGAATCTATAAAAGACTTCTCAAAAATGGCACAGGATTGCTGTTTTGCTTCACCTCAAAGCACATCAGCAGACAAAAAAAGCGGCGACCACTGAAAAAGAATAAGAAACTGCTAGTCCTTTTCTAGCAGTATTGTATCTTTTAGAGCCCTTTTTCAAAACCTATGCAGAAAAAAATTTTTCTCACAAAAGTAATTCACGATAGCAAATGGTGCACTACAGTGATTGTCCACAGCTTTTAGAATAGAATCAGAGAGGGTGGAGTGCAACGTCTGGGATGTTTGACATATATAGTAGATTTGGCAGTAACGTTTTTTTTCCTTACTTTTTTGGCTTTGCAGGATTCGAACAGAAAGCCGAAACATCACCACAGGCATTGCTGAGCAACACCGTATTTCTTTGCGAGTTTTACACTCGCTATCTTTTGCAAGGAAAGCCTGTGAATCCATTAAGGGTGCCCGTGTGGAAGTACCTTGAGTACATGTTGGAAAGCCGCAAGCCATTTTTTCTTAATCATTGCTTTCGATTGGTAAGCATTGCTTTTTTTATTCATAGGTTAGCAGTACTTGAGACGCAGGCACTGGTAGATAGCAGATAATCATTATACTAACATGGCGTAGTGCTGCTCTACATGGACAGAGCACTTACACACACTTGATGTGTATTTCTTCTTTGTCCTTATTCAGTTGTGCTGTGCTCTGTTACGACTAAATCTCAGTCAGCTATCCCACCAGAATACTTTAGGTGACAAGGGCTGCAACTAGATATGGAAATCTACATGACTGGAAATAAATCCCTGCATAAAATCTGCACTGCATGATGTGAAAGTGCATCAACCTCATGATAGAATAGTTCACTATATTTGATAAATTGCTTGAATTGACTTAGCTACTTCTTACTGTGCCATGAAAGGTAAGCCCATTCTTACCCCATCCTCTGTGGCACAACAGTCTCAGTGTCTCTTTGGCACAACAGTCAACACAAAATGAACATTGCATCAGATTACGTATAGCATGGGATGGAAGCAACCATTGTTACATGCATCACCATAAACTGCTTTGCTTTCAATAGATTTCAACCATGCGCATACATATTGTCACATTTATATTTCTATTCATAGCTCCATTACAGTTTTGTGTGCATAACCAAGCCAGTCATTGTTACAAAGCCACAGTTTAATGCAACAGGTTAGCAACTGTAGTTGTCACAGCCCATATTTTCTCATGCTCGTGTTCATGTTGCAAGTACCATGCATGGACACTGTGTACGACAGTGTGCGTGACTTTTATAGGATGGCTGCAGTTGTTCCATGTATTCCCCTAATATACCATCACTCCGCAACACTGGTCGTGCATTCTACTTCCTCTAGGCACCATGATGTGACTGTGTAGCTTGCCAGACAATATCGAGTGTTAATGTTTCTCAGTAAGTATGTTGCTCTCTGAAAACGTGTGTGTGGAAATGTGCAACAAGGTGTATTTGAACACACAGCAATGTAGTTGCTGCACCCGCAAGATGAAAACAGGGAGACTGACCACGATAGCTTTGTGGCTACGCTTTTGTGCACTGCTTAGCCCGAATATGGGGTTTCATACTCAGCTTTTGCAGCTGAGAGTTGAAACCCCATATAACTGAGAATCGCGTCCATTCAGTACACAGTAGAGTAATCCAGATGGCCAAAACCATTCAGAAGTTGCTCAGCACTATATGGCTCACAATCATTTAGAGGCCGTGACATATAAGACACCAGAATTAAGCTTTTAATATTAGAAAAAGGTTTTTTCTTACTTATGTGTTGTTGTTACTCTCCTTCTTTTATTATGACTGTAAGTATTATCATTATGTGATATAGGACATTTACAAAAGAGGAGAAAGATGATTTCAGAGGGAAAATTGTTGGCAGCCGCCTCCCTGAACCACACAGCCCTTGAAAATGTTGTATAGAGTGGAAACTCTGTGTCACTCTAGAATGACTGAGGAGCAACAAGGCTCCTTAAAAGTTACATCGAAGCAGCAGTACAAGAATTTTATGAATTTTTACACAGCAGCCACTGTTTTCTGCCACTCTGTACAACCCTGCTTGTGAGTGCGCTGTTATTCCATCTAGGCTGCCCCCAACGTTGTCCTCCATTCCCACTTTCAAGTGCACCTCGGACGGTCACTGTACATCGGCACACTCGGCAATGTTGTGTGGCGTGCTGCTGCACTCTAACTTTTTGCAACATTACCTTTTGCGACTTTATCCAGTGCTCTAGCCATTTGGAAATTGGCTCATGAATGTTTTCTTTTCTGAGAGACAGAAGTAAAAAGGTTTCTGTGGACTTGTCATAAAATTAGGAGTGTTTGAATATTCGAAATTTCAAATAACTTTCGAATAGCATTTGCTGTTCGATTCGATTCGCACTTAAATTTTACTATTCGAGCTATTCGTAGTTGGTAATTAAGGGGAAAAAATGCGCTATGTCGTGTGTCGAGTGGCCCATTCCCGCATGCAGTCCGCTTCCCCGCATAACACCCGTGTACTGCGGCGAAGCGAATGCTTGTGTACTGCGGCAAAGTTAGATCAGCTTTCTGTTGCACAATTCTCTGTTGGACTGTTTCTCAGGACCTTGGAATGATACTGTGGCAGTACACTAGTCATGCAATAAATATTTTTACCCATGTTTAGCAGAACATTTCTCCATAATTTGACATGGTATTAGTGAAGAAATATATGAAAATTATTAAAAAAATATTCGATTCACTTCGCACTTAGACATAAATATTCGAATTCGCTTCACACTCAAAATTTTGCTATTCACACAGCTCTAGATAAAATAAACAGGGTGTAGGAAGTAGAGATATTGTCCCCTAGAGGGTGAACAATAAACAGACCAGTGTAATTCCACAAACATCTCAGTACCTACAGCAGAAATGTTTTATGGTCTGCCTTTTTATAGAAGAGTTGCATTTATAAATGAAATTCAGGAAAGTAGTGTATGTACAGAAAAAATGTGTGAGCATGTTGACAGTTCAGTCTGTGAAATATTGTGAAATATTGCTGATAGTGTAAAAGTCGCATATAAATGTGACCTTTACACTATCAGATGCAATCTTCAGAAAAGGTGTTCTTGCTCATAGGCATTACCGAGTGCATTTACTCTTTCAGATACTCAGTTCCCACAAGTTTCAAAACAGCACACTCTGTAGTTCTCTTGCACAAACGATTTATTTTCCTGGTAGTTGCAGTACTAGTTTGAGGACATTTCAGTCTGCAACATTCTATTCTATCTCAGTCTACAACATTCTAGTTTCACCAGCTTGTAGCTTGTGCTGTGCTTGTTGGAGCTTCTCGCTTAACAGATGTGACAGTTCTCTAGCGGTGCCACTTTATATAGAGCATCAGCATTTTGAGGTCAGCTTGCATTATAAAAGTGATATGAGTCCTGTCAACGTTGCTATGCACCCCCTTGCTGATATAACATTGTCGTAACATTGCCTTTGTTTATGGACCTACTCCATCAGCCTATGTCACGAAGACGCGGTGGCGCTGTCTTCGAGTGTTTGGTTTCACATGGTAGGCATCCGCCGGTGCGCCTACCGTAACAGCCGCTGTGTTTTCGCTGGTGCAGGTGCTGCTTACTGCCGTGCAACGAAGAAAAAAAAATTGTGCACCCATGAGCTGTGCCATGGGTTGGTTGCGCTGTAACAAACAAGAATATGTTTTTATCAGTTTTTTGCTTACGTCTGTCCTAAGGAACGGGACGTACCTGTGGTTCATCCTTGCGCTAGTTACCGAATTAAAGCATACGCTTGAAGCGACGCCGATGTGATAGCCCGCGATCATTCACATCCGTGGTGGCAAGATCCCTATCGTTTCAATCAGTTTCTCACATTGTCATAGCTGGGCGATTTGGGTCGATGTATTCTTTTCTACATTCATTGAATACTTCCTACAGAGCTACTGCAGCTTCAATTCACGCGACTGCCCCTTGCAAACTGTTGTAAACACACCGTCGGCACTGCAACGTCCCGTGCTTGGAAGCAGCTTTCACACACGCTGCAGGGCCGCTGCCAGCAGTGGGCGGGGCCTCTGCGCCATATCGCTACAAGCCCTGGTTATATCACCGGTGCCTACCACTGTTTACCGAGCATGGAATAGGTCTATACTTTGACTCTAGCTGGGACACTTGGTTTTTTGGATAGGCTTGAGTTCACACTTATGAACCTCTCTCTACATGTTCTTCAACACCTCTTATTTACTTTTGTAAATGCTTACTTTTCTGGGTGCCTCTTGTCGCTATAACAGGTTCATTATGCAATATTTTGCTGTAATTCCCAGACTACATATAGTACTACCAAGTGTTGTGGGCTTTGGTCATTCCGTAGTACTTATCCTACAAGTATGAAAGAAATGTGTAGGCTTCTGAACTCGGACTATTTAGCACTGTTCTGAATGTGCTGTAGACATCATGCGTGGCTTTTTATTCACAAGCATTGCTTCCATACAAAATTGTAAGCTGTCATAGAACTTGCTTCTTCTGCATCGTGCAGTGTGTGCCGCTGTCAAGTTTTGATGCAATAATGTGATCCTATCAATTTAGGATGCTGTAATTGTTTAAACTAATATTCAATTTAAACTTGCACAGGAATTGAGAGCAGTTTCACTGCACAATGGTGAAAATTTTTCTTGACATTCTGGTGATTTTCAGTGCACCAGGCAGGTGAGGATTGCCAAGAAAAAGTTATCCGAGGTGCACCCAAGCTGCAGGAAGAGAAACTGATCAGCTGATTGCAATATGTTGTGCAAGACACCTTTTGATGGCTTAACACTGTTATCCCTTACCATCAGCATCCGCGCATTGAGAAAGACAGCCCAGTGTCACTGTATTAGGCACACAGCACAGCAAGGGAGCTCAAGTACAGTGCACATCTAAGGAGACAATGCATTTGTTGCTGCTCTGCATGGAGGAGCGGTTGAAGAGACAGTTGAGGCAGTCTGCCTCTTGCGATTACTTCTCTAGAATATTCGTGCACACTGAACGTCGGAGTAGCACTAGCATTCCTCATATATCAACTAAATTACATATCTTGGCCTCGTGACACGCCCACCTTGCACTTTAGCATGCCACAAAGTAAGGTCTACATATGTATGTAGTTTATATAGACAAAATTTGAGTGTTTTTTTTTACATCAGGTAGTATCTTGAATAATGAAGCAAATTTTGTATGCTAGATGCCTTTCATTTCTGTGTTTTATGCTGTTAAGGTTGCTGTTCCTTTTTTATAAACGGCTCTAGAAAGAGCATTGCTTTTGTTTTCAGTACTTTGGAAGTAAAAGCTGCCAGCTGACTCTCTTTTTCTCTTGTGCAGGTGCAGAGCAAAGTCGGTTTCTTTGTGAAGCATAATCGTCCCGAGCTTGAGGGTGACTTCCAGACAAAACTGCGAGAAGTCATCCTGGATGAAAAGGTGCCAAAGGCTCACCGGTCTTCAGCATTGGAAACGTTGGAATGCATTTTGAAAGAGCTAACACGGAATGCTTCGTAGTTTTTTATTCTCTCAAATAAATTGTGCTGTGACAGCATGTTTTATGATGCACTTCAGTATTGGAAATCGTTTGTCTGCACATATTGTCAGCTTTCCTTGGCCTTTTGGAGAGTAGGGAAATTTACAACACAACCAAAAATCTAGTTCTGTAATGCCTCCCAGATTTTCTAGGTTCAATTTCTGATGTTTTATTACATGTGGCTTTGTTACTATGCTCCCAGATCATATGCCAACTAGCCTTACAACGTACTGTAGTTGTACTTGTTCCTGCATAACTTATATCAATTAGACAACCAAGAAATAAAGACTTGCATAGGACGAACTCAGAGAAAGCTGTTTAGAAATGTTTTCTTAGTGCAACACACTAGAAGGGTGTCAGAAATGTCACTGACCTGACACAGCTCATAGTATGCTAGTATGTTAGTATCAACAGCAATGCCCGAGTTGTGTTTGGTGGCCCACAATTTTTCTTATTTCACTGAAGTCATGTTGCTGGTGGTATAAAGTGGGGTTCAGTCTCGCAGATGTAATTTGAATGACGCATTCTGTCTATGCTAAGAGTGTGTAGATTTAAAACATCCTGCACAGGAGGGAGTTGAGTGGGCACAGAAAGAAATTAGAGCCAGTTACAAACCATGTAAACCGTTGGAACAGCAATGCTTTCGGTAATCCTGACCTAGCTGGTGAGGATGTCAAGCTTTGATTTCGTGACGTATGAATACGTGATCCTTCACGATGCACTCATGCACTTGTCTTTCTTCTCTATTTCTTTCTTGCTTTGCATTTCACGCTATGGAAATGCAGCCGCGGCTGCAGGGATCAGGGGCATAGAGTTTTTATTCTCTTTGGGGGGTAGGGGCCTTGCTAAGCTGTGCCACCTTTCTTAATATATACGTATATACAGTTGTTCAGAGCCCGGCTTTCTAGTTAAGTTATAATAAATCATAAGTGTAACACAATTTTTGTGTCCATGCATGAGCATGGTAATATAACTACTAGGTGCGCTGAGGCTTGGGAGTTCGGATTAAATTTTTCCCGTTTAGGAGATATTTTGTGCCTAATGACAGTGCACAAAAGCAGTGCATCATGATGCATCAGAAAGCCTTGCTGCATCCAGAAATTGCACATCAGCAAGCTTTATTGTGGTACTATGTTGTGGCACAACTATGCCCCTATCTCCCACCTCTCTTCGTGCTAGTGGGATGGTCAAGCTTCCCAGTCTTCGGCCAACCCTTTTCACCCATCAACGGAGGCCGACTGTGTATTGTACTTGCATAGTGGCATACATCACATGAGAACGGTGTCCCACTTTCACTTTCTGCAAATCCTGCAAGCACCCCCAACGCAAGCCTTGTTTAGTTTTTTGTTTTGTTTGTCAAGTTTTCATTTTCAAAATGTTTGCAGCATTATTTGTCCGGCTGCTAAGAGGCACTATAGTCTGCCTAACTGCGTTGATTTGAGGTCCTGTCTGGCCGCTAAGCTGCGTCATACTACTCTGGAGACATCAGTAAAGTTCATGGGATGCCTTGGCACATAGTATCCTCTGCACCCCATAAATATAGTAGATGTGGGATGCGCCAGTTCTGACTTCACAACGATATAGAAATGGAAACATGGGGAAAAAAAGAAAACAAAAATGTACAGTCAACAAACGGGAAGTAGGTTTCCCTCGCACACTGTCAGTGCAAGCGCGCACCGGCGGGCCAACGGGAGGGGGGGCACACGTGCACCTTTGCCCACCCCCGTAGTCTACGCCTATGGCGGGGATCGAACCCGCGCGTAACGCGTACACGCTCGTCAAGCGAAGATTTGTACATACGTGGCATATGAATCCCTGGGATTTTCAGCGAGAGGAGGAAACATGGAAGGATAAAGAAAGGGAAGAGATTAGAAAGCAAAGACAGGAGGAATGGCAGAAACAAACTAGACAAAGAGTGAAAGGAAGGCAGCAAGCAAGTAATAAAGGGAGAAATGAAAGAAACAAAGAGCGAAAAAAAAGAAACTTATGCACCGCGCCATGCTCTCTAGTACCTATCTTCTCAGAAGGAAAGCTCGTACTTTAAAATAAACCGCATAACCGGTGTCGCTATTGGCATGTGGTTGGTGAGAGGTGCTAGGGACGCGCTTGTTACCGAAGCCATTACGGAGCGGTGTGCTCGGTCCGCCGCGGCGGTATAGCGGTTATGGTTCTCAGCTGACGCCCAAAAAACGCAGGTTCGATCCCGGCCACGGCGGTCGCATTTTCGATAGAGGCGAAAATGCCAGAGGCCCGTGTACTGTGCGTTGTCAGTGCACGTTAGAGAACCCTAGCTGGTCAAAATTTCCGGAGCCCTCCACTACGGCCTTTCTCTCCTTCCTATCTCTTTCAATCCCTTTCCCCTACCTACCCCCACGGACGCATAGCCAGTGCTCCTGGCATGGGCTGTAGAAATTAACGTCCTTTCCTTAACCAAACCATGATCATCATCATCGGTGTGCGCGCGTCGTTTGACGGGGGCAAAAGTGGTATGAAACATAGAGCGCCATTCTCTTCCCATGGCCCCGCCACGGTAGCTCTAGCCGCTATTGGCACTCGGCTGCAGATCCGAAGGTCGCGGGGTCAAATTCTGGCTGCGGCGGCCGCATTTCGATGGAGGCAAAATGTTGAGGCCAATGCACTGTGCGATGTCAGCGCACGTTAAGGAACTCCCAGATGGTCGAAATTTTCGGAGCCCTCCACTGCAGCGTCTCTCATAATCATATCGTGGTTTTGGGACGTAAAACACCAGAAATTGTTCTTTTCCCATGAGAGCCACCATTCCAGCACCGGCTCCTCTTCTAACGCGAAACGCTTGAGCAGAGGAGGGCAGCAGCTGTGCGCATCTCAAAGAAAGTGATTTAACCACCCGCCCCCTTTCCTGGCACTCTCCGCTGAAGCAGCGCGAATAATAATAGTAATAATAAACTTTATTTTTCAGTTAAAATGACAGTGTGTACGTATCACGCCTGCCAAAGCCACATAGGGCTTGAGCGGCAGTGCCTGGCAGCAGGCACTGCCGCTCTATGCTCACTGTACTCGTGAAAATGTGGCAGTCGACCATACGACCGTCTTATCACCCCACTTTCCCTTCGGAAGTCATTCATGTTATTCTTCGCTTCGATACTGGCTTGCGGCACTCGGTATCTCGTGTGGTAAAAATGTAAAAGAAGTGAAGATCGCCGCGCGCTCCGTTGTCTTCGTGGGGCGCTTGTGCTGGCGAATGGCTCCCACGAAGGACAGCGCTGGAAGGCTGCTGCATTGAACGCACCCCAGCTCCGACGAGCGCCGGGCCGTACCCCGCAACAGATCGGTGAGCACGTCTGGGAAGAACGCGTAGCTTTCTTGCTGCTGAACGACGTTGCAGCCGAACCATTGTTGGGGCACGTGCTTACCACCGAATAACATGTACGAATCGAGCTCCCAGTACGTTGTGGGCAACCGATCCAAGGTCCCAAGAGGCGGCGGCGCTGCGACCAGCGCGTTGCAGAACATCAAGAACGCCGTCGGCCAGCGAAAATGGAAATTCGTGATCGGCGCGTGCTTCCTGTTGAGCGTCGCCGCCGTGGTGTTGCCCGCCAGCGCAGCGCGTTCTGCGAGGCTTGCGCCGTCTCGCCGTCCTGCCGCCGCGCCCGTTCACAACACCGTCCCGCAGAACGAAGCGGCCGACGAACCACACCCCGTCTACCACGCTCCCGCGGCCAACAAGAAAGCGCCGGCGCGAAAGCCCTCGGAGCACCACGTGGCCAAGGCTCGCTAAGGCTGCACCCGCCGCCTCCAGCGCCAAGAAGCGAAGGCGGACGACTTCGCCTGCCCGCAAGTCTCCGAACATAGCCGAGGAAAAAGAGCGCGAGCAGGAGGTGGATGAAAACGCAGCCGCCACAGGGGCAGCGGCGGGTGAACCGGAACCAGCGGCTGTCCAGGACGCACCGGCGGTGTTAGCGTCCGTTGATGAATCGGCGGCCAAAGACAAGCAGCACAGCACTGGGACGTCTAAGGGCCACACGACGAAGGCTAACAAGGCTAAGGCGGGCGCCAAGAACGTGGCTGCCCACAGAGAAAATGAGGCCCCGAGCAACGAGACCATCTTTCGTTTCGCCACGCCTCCATACCCCAACGACACCGTTGACCACAGCGACGAGAACATTCGTCTGCCGAGGACGGTCAATCCGATCTCGTACAAGCTCGTTCTGACGCCACAATACCAGGACCAGAGCATGTCGTTCAAGGGCCGCGTGCGCATCATACTGGAGGCCCTGGCACCCACCAAGCTGATACAGCTGCACGCGGCCAATCTGGACATCCACCGTGGCAACCTAACTCTGCGCTTTACCTCGGGTGCGCCCGGCCCTGACATCCTGAGCATCAGAACCAACGACTTCTCCCAGTTCCTGTACATCAACCTCGCCGAGGACCTTGTCGTGGGTGACAAGTACGAGCTGAACATCTCGTTCAGCACGGCGGCTATGTACGACAACGGTTTCAACGTCCGACGCTACCAGAGGGACGACGGCCCTCCCGTGTAAGAGTTTCCGTCATTCGCGAAGGCTCTAGACGTAGTCTCTCTGCATCTTTTGCGACAGGCAGTACGCCGAAGCTGTAACGCGAGCACTGTGACTTAGTGGTAGTTGCCTAAGCTACAAGAACGCGAGCGGAAATTCTTGCTATGACTTTATCAAGAAGCTCGACGAAATTAATTACGCTGGTGAAGCAGTCTTCCAAAAGGCCGACCTTTACCGAACAAAACGAAGGCCAAGCTGCCTCCAATTTCCCGCAGAAATCTTGTAGTCTATAACGTTAATAATTCAGTTATCTGGTGTATTGCGGCGCAGCAAGGATTAAGCTCAACCTATTGTTGACTCGTTGATTCGTTTATAAATGTAGGAACCTTTTATTATCGACAAAAGTTAACTGGACTGGTGTCAACATTCTAGAAATCAATGACGTTATGGCGAGCTACTATAGGAATGCCTGGTGGCGTTGGCTCACGTTTTCCATGGTTGGGTCTATAGCTCTGGTTTTCTATTTACTATGTTTTCATTCCCTGTATCGGTTACCGTCTTACGAATACTATTGCGAAACAGTAGTTTCATACCAATTTTACCAAGTCGCTCGTTGCTTCTCGATTTATTTATTTATTTATTTATTTATTTATTTATTTATTTATTTATTTATTTATTTATTTATATTTATTTATTTTACGATACTGCAGGCCAGCCTGGCCCATGCAGGAGTCCGCATTGCCCTTACTGTTCTTACTTTCTTTTTTTTTTTTTTTGACGTGTTCTCTCCTTATATTCGGGATAGGTGGGAGTAGAAGAAGGTACGTGCTGTTGAAAAGACCATTAGGCGCAACGAGCAAGTCGTTAAGCTTGAGATCATGTGTACACACAGCGGTCGAATGTAGCGCCTGCAAAAGATAATACTTCTCCGCATCGCCGTGACCTAATCTTGACCTAATCGTAGCACAAAGGAATGATGAAGATGAGTGCTCCTTTTTCGAGAGGAATGGCCCGTAAGGAATGCATTCGTCCTGTTCCGAGGATCGAGCTTAGCCAGCGCGTTTCTTGAGTTTTCGCTGTACCACGCGAGCCGTCCAGGAGGCCTGCCTCTGTCTGTGCAGGTTTATTGAGCACCAACCTGAACAGGCAGCGACGGTGCAGAAATCGCGAACCGCCTCTAAGAAATTCCGCAAGTTGGCGGAAAATGTATGCACGAGGACAGCTCTGCAGCTGCTCCGAAAGTCGCCTTAACGCGCGTTCTTTAGTGTCTATTACGTCTAATTTGATTTAGCGCTCATTTATTTGCTCATTCACTTATTAACGATGACTTCTGATATTTCGATGGCCATAGGATTTCGCAGCCCTCCGTATCGGGCACGCGAATTAACCTGTAGAACGAAGGAAGTCGCAAAAGCGGGCTTTCCCTCACAAAGACTGTAGTTGTAGAGAAGCCAGATTTAAAGGTTTACGTACATAACGTGCAGACTGCAGGCAGGTGGGCAGGAAGCTGAGATAGATAGATAGATAGATAGATAGATAGATAGATAGATAGATAGATAGATAGATAGATAGATAGATAGATAGATAGATAGATAGATAGATAGATAGATAGATAGATCACAGCCTGTACCTGGGGTTTACGGAAATTTGGCGTTACGCAGAAAGCATTGCTACACAACTTGCCGGGAGATAACGGGGTTATGCGCTTCGGTCGGTGCTTGGCGCGTCCTCCACGTTATTTGTCCGCATTTGTGCATCATCCTAGAACGGTACCCTCAAAGTTAAGTTTCAAGTGTGCGGCATAGTATTGCACACCGTACGTGAGCTTTCTTTCTTTCTTTTCTATTTTTTACCCGACAGATGGATCTATGGTGCCAACTTCCTGCCCACCGAAGCCAGGCGCACCTTCCCATGTTTTGACGAGCCTGGAATGAAGGCCCGCTTCATCACTGAGGTCATTCGGCCCAGCAACCTTCACACGCTCTCTAACATGCCTCTCTCGGGAACGTATAAAAAGTGAGTGCTTCGTGTTGGTAATTGTGCTTTCTCTCTCATCATGAACTGCTCGGTTACCAGCGTTACCTAAGGGATTGTGCAAACAGCAGGCTTTGTGTCGACTGAGGCGAAAACCGTGCGTTGTCTCTGGAATAATCCGGCATCCACCTTCCCGGCGTGAACACGAATGGTAGCAAAAGTGACGTAAGCGATGACGTCATGTCTACGGCACGGTGTCACCAGTAAGGCCTCGTGATGACACGACAACGTGACGTAATCGGTGTCATCACGCGACGCCTCCGACTAGGTCATTTTCACGTCATGAAAAAGGTGCAATTTATGTCAAATTTGTGCAAAGTCACCAATTTGTGGTTTCCAGAAAAAAAAAACTGTGTGGTTTCAAGGTCTCGGTAGGAACAAAACCTTGGGCCCCGGGAATGACAAACAAGCACGTTACCATTAGTCCATGGAGGCTCTTGGCCGTTATTGACCTAAAGGGGTCCCGCAACGCTTTTTGAACATAGCCAGGAAACGTTGCCGATAAGTCGTGGAGCCCCCGTGGACATGTCAGGCATATATTATTGCTCTACACGCAAGCGGAGAACTTGAACTTCGGTTTCAAAATAGAGCCGGGAAGCGCCTGCTCTTCTTTCTGCTAAATCACATCACCTTTACGGACTACGTAGGAGGCGGCAAAGCTACCATTGGCTGATTCTCGGACACCGCGTGACACCGCCACGTCCCCGCAGTAATTCTGGCAGCACGCGTGTAGGTATTGCGGATACGCGAATGCGTTCGGAGAATAAATGAATAGAAAATGGTCGAGGTCATGGCGCGTTATAGTTGCTTTTTGCGCATTTTTCGCACCTTTTTTGAGCAGCTGTGCTTCCAGCACGCTTGTCGGTATGAACGGAGTGTGAACGCTCTCAGACAGTGGCACTGCCCTCAAACATTACGCTATAACTCCGCCGATGCCCAAAGGACTCGAATTTGGCGACATGTGGTTCGTGTGGCGATGAACTCCTTTGATGATGTCATTCTATGATTACTTGCGAAAGTGCGAGCGTGATTCCACACGAAACGTCGCTGGCGTCCGGCCGTCTATGCAGATACTTTAGCAGTGCGACACATAAGCAGCCGCACGTCTCTGTCGACCTTTTTTGATAGTTCGTTACTTTTATTAGCGTGACTGACGTAACCAACTACCGTCCCATATATATATATATATATATATATATATATATATATAAGCTCTCTGGGAATAGCAAAATTTTGAGCGCAAAACAAATTCAATAATACTGATCAAGTGCGCATCTAATATTTTTCGAATAATGTTCCAATATTCTTTTTGATGATGTCACGTCAAATTACATAGAAATGTAGTGCTAAACATTGACAACAATCTTTAGAAAAAGAAGAGTCGTCCTGGGGAAGAGTCCAACAGAGAGCTGCTCAACAGAGAACTGAGCAAACCTCGCCGCAGTACAGAAGTGCTAACTTCGCCGCTGCACTTAAACAAGCTTCGCCGCAATACACGAGTGTCAACTGCGCCACAGTGCAGGTGTTACTTCGCCGCAGTAACTTTGCCGCAGTACACAAATGTCAATTTCATTTCGCAGCAGCACCTGGGTGTTAGCTTCGCCGCCGTAAACGTGTCAGCTTCACCACAGTACACGAATGTTAGCTTCGCCGCTGTACACGTGTGTTAACTTCACCGCAGTACACGGGCGTTAGCTTCGTCACATTACATGAATGTGATGTGGTGAAGCGCGCTACATGCGAGCATGGGCCCCTGTCACAACACTGCCACTTGGTTATATATATATATATATATATATATATATATATATATATATATATATATATATATATATATATATATATATATATATATATATATATATATATATATATCTGAATATTGGAAATTACAAGATACATTCATATACAGATTAATGGGAACAGTACACACGCACACTAGCGCTGGTGCGTACGTGTATGTCCCCATTTATACGTGCGTGCACGTGTCTTTGCACTGATTCACCTTCCTTACAGGGGCCACAACAACTTCATCTCATCCACCAGCTACCCGCTGAAAGTACACGCGCATTTGTCTGTTACGCCAAGGCTTTACATACATAAACGCTAAACTTCGTTCCTAGTTGATTCAACGAAATCTCGTCATTTCTCATCGCCGTAATTACCAACGAAAAGCCGCTGTTCCCGAACGTAGCACCGTAATATATTGTCACGGGATTCAGACGGTGGATTGTGCAACAGAATTCAAAGCGCTGACAGTCGAACTGTTTACTGGACGAAGCTATGCCCAGCAAAGAAAAGCAACTCACACCGCAAGATGAAGCGGCGAGAAGAGTCGTCTGTTGACGTTAAAAACTGACCAGCGGTGAAATGATTGATTTGTAGGGTTTAACGTCTCAAAACCAGCTCTGATTATGAGAGACGCCATAGTAAAGGTCTCCGGAAATTTCGACCACCTGGGGCTCTTTAACGTGCACTGACATCGCAAGCGGTGAAATGCGTCTTCACATTGTGTTCTGGTATCATCACCGATTTTCTGAAAGACACTCAAATATGCCCGTCAGGCATGCGAAGTTTCTAGAATGGTCGACATTGGCGAAGCAGCATGCAAGATATGCGCGGCGCGTCACAAGAGTAATAAAGGTGGTCGTCGCGAACAAACCAAAATAAGTGTGCCTGTCAATATGCCTAAATATATTTCCCTGGAAGGGGAAAAGAATGGAACTTCCTACCTGAGTCATTAACCGGTGTCGCTAGTTCTGTTCATTTTAAAAGTGTTGTAAGACGTTACTTACTTAAATATCGCTTTTGCGTTTTGTTCAATAACTAATTTTTATGTTAGTTTTCGTCCACCGCCCGATATTATTGTTGCACAGTTCCTTTATTATGTTGGAAGTAAATTGTTTGTTTCAATAACAGTTGGCCTGAAATATTTACTTTCGTACGAAATGTGCTTTTTGTTACAATTTATGCTTTGTTATGATTGCACTTCCTTCTGAATTGTATCTTGTACCCTGAGGGTAAGCTAAATTAACTAATAAATAATTAAATATACTGCACGTAAATACATGATGGGGTTTTGCTGCGCCGAAACCACGATGTGATTTGAGGCGCGTCCCGCATTTTGAAGGGCTTAGAAGTAATTTTAAGCATCTGGGCTCTTTAACGTGTATCGAATCTAACCTAAATGTAATCATACGGATGTTTTCCGCATTGCGCCCCTATTGAAATGCGGTCGCAGGTTTCCGGGATTCGATCCCGCGACCTCGATCCACGTGCCTCGAACTTAGGAAATCATCGCCCTATATTCTGTAGGTTATTGTGGCGGGTATACTGCAGGGTTTGCTATACTCTCAATTATTTTACTCCCCAGGCACAACGACACAATTGCGGACTTGTTCGTCACATCTTTCCCCATGTCAACGTTCACCGCCGGGTTCTTCATATCCGACTTCGTGTCCTACGGAAACAGCACGGTATGTGTTTTGTGCCGGTGAATGCTTGGTCTCCGAGAATTTCTGCCGAGCTCTAACTTATATATTGTTGTGCCAAGTGTGCTAACGGAAAGCCGCATGCACGCTTCACTAAAATCAAGGCGCCAAAATGTGCGCCTTTTTTGTCAGGCTGTTTGACACTGAAGCGAATGTAATAGAGAAAGTGGGACACATTTTTGCATTCAGTCAACTAACCGCAATCTTCAAACAGCACCGCTCGGGTACTGACCGCGCTTTTGCGATTATGAGTGCCCGCGCTCTCTCGGAATAATAATTTTTGAAAAATGCTAACTGCACAGTACGTAGCGCAAGAAATAAGTTTCGTCTTCAAGGTGAACCACTGACGGGGACAGTAGTTTATTAAACAACTGCATGGAGTTGGACTTGTAGTCTTATCCACCGCAGCCCTGCAGTAGCTATCGCGCTGCTGAATAAACTGACAGACATGGCGGACACGCACAAATGTATTAAATGTTCTGATCATTTGATGGCAGCGAACACTCGCTATCGCAACGCACGCCATATGAACAGCGCAGATGAAGCTGAGAAACTCCTCGCGTTGCCTCTTGGTTGGACACATCTCCGGAACTTTGTGGTAGTGCGACCGCCAACTTTGGGAACGCTTGAACACAGCGCAGGCACACCGACCTGCATTCTACACGCGGCCATCATTTACATGAATGATCGCGCTGCTAAGGCTCGACGAAAGGACAAGGAAGAACACACAAGGTCCTTCTTTGTCCTCTCGTCAAGCCTTGGCAGCGCGAGCAGCCACGTATTCACACCACATTGGCCCCATTTCAGCTCCACAAGCATCATTTACAACCATCTCCTCGTAGGACAAGTTGATACAGCGCTCATCTGCCCATATGAATGCATACAAGCTCAACTTTCACTAATAATACGGCTGTGCGAGCCACGCTCACGCACGGCCAGCCAGGAGTGCTTGCACAGCCGACATGTCTGGGCTAGCCTTTTGGGAGCCACGTTCAGCTGTCTCTTTTCCTTGCTCTACGCTCACCTGCTCTTCACACCGCGTGCTCAACTCGCCTCCCACCACCCCCTTTTTACCTTTCCGGCACACGGAAATATGACGCACATCGAGCCACCATGTATGACGCACGCGTTCACAACGCGCGCGGCGACATGAACTGCCGCATGACATTGCATTACATGCCGAACACAGGCCTGGAGATCCGGCTATAATGGATCCTGAAAGTCGAAAAGTCGATGAAAGAAGAGGCGAAGAGTGGCGAAGTGCAATCCTGTGATTTCGTTTTCGCTCCGACGGGTGTTGTCTATGTATCAGAGGCAGCACATTCGATATGAACGGAAGAATTGTGATGTGTGAGAGCTGTAGCTAAAACCATAGAGGCTTTTTTTTTTAATTTTTGCTATGGCGCTTGTGGTATATTTACGTCGAACATGGTGGTTCTTTTAGATTGTTTGTATGTGTAGATTCGGTGGAAGGCCAACCTGGGACTCCGAGAGTGGTTCTCCTTCTGGCCCGGAATGTTTATGGTCCCCACTTTGAGTGGATCTACGTAACATTGCCCTCTGTACTGACTGACTCGCCCTTGCCTCCTTAGCATGGCGCTAGCAAACGCTCTCACTTTGCGTGCTGTACCATACCGACCGAATTCAATGACCTCGTTCGTTTCTACTGTATCGCTGCGCAGATGAAGCTTTGGACACGTCCTGGTGCAGCAAAGGACGTCGATTTCCTGCTCACGATGGGTCCGCAGATCCTCAACTTTTACGAAGAATACTTCGCGTCCCCTTATCAAATACCAAAGACCGGTATGTCCAATTACCTCTCCGCTGCTTTTAATGTGAAGTCCTAGTCAGGCTCTCACATGACATTTTAACTAAGAATTCCGAGCGTTCGTGTTCTTGTTTTAATTTGATGATGACCAGTTTCCGGGAATAACATTTACTGTGCTGTATTCATGTTGTTATAATTTTGTTATAATTTTCACGTGAGTGTTTTCCAATTTATTATTCTTTTTTTCAGAATGTTAGCTTTTTTTTTTTTTTAAGATTGTAAAGGCCTGTAAACTCATTTATACCTCGTAACCAAACCGCAGCAAACGTGTGTAGATTGGTGAACCTCCTCCTGTCTACATATTGCCTTTCTGGACGCATTCGGCCTTCTTCTATGCGCAGACGTGATCGCCATGGAGCACTACATCAGCGACATCCAAAACATGGGACTCCTGTACTTGCCCGAATCGATCGCATTCTACGATGTTGAAGACTCTTCGATAGCCAAGAGGCAGAGCGTCATGCTCTCCCTGTGCCATGCCTTCTCTCACGAGGTGAGACATTTGGGACGTCAAGCTACATGCATTTTTCTAGCAGTGAGCTATTGAATGGGCAGTACGCGCTGATTCAATACAGCAGGCGAGGTGATTTAACAAGATCTAGTAGTCATGGTACAGTGATCACGTTGCTCGGCTACTCACCCAAAAGACGTAGATTCGACACCTGCCGCGGCTGTCGTATTTCGATAGAGGCCTAATGCTAGAGACTTTTGTACTGTGTCATGTAGGTGCCCGCTAGGTTACCGCATGCACTTGAAGGTGTCGTCGCCCTACACTGCGGCCTTCCATTATAACTATATCGTGGCTTTGGCGAATAAGAACTCCAGGACTTCTAGCAAAACCGCGGGCGTTACTGAGTTCGTATAGATCTAAGCAGCGTGCCATTGACATGTCATATCTGTAAGCATTTCTTTCCTTTTGAAGAACCTCGGCTGTCCAGAACTAGACTAGCCTGCATGTATGCAAGAATAGCGTCGCGTCGTCGATTGCTGTGTCGAGTACAGGAACCGTCTATTTGCCAAGGACCAATGGTGTGGACACCGGTGTTCAATTAGGCTATATGGTTCATAGCTGAAGGTATCTGGACCAGCGGAACTAGAAAACGAGGGACAATTAAGAGAAGACAGGCAACGACACAGCTGTTCAGTGCAGCCTCAGTCGCCCTGACAGGAAAATAACTACGGTATCTTTCGCGCAACTGACACACGTTTGTGGAAACGACAAGAGGTGCAAATTCACGCTGTGTATTTAAAAAAAGAACAGTGATGCCATTGTCTGTAATAGCTTTTTCTCTCGTCTTTTAGTTCCTTTATTCCAAGTATCTTCATACATGGACAAGGCGTTACTGTGCTGCCCAAGTATTGGTTTTTATGGAGGACATTTTCCAAACTAATATTTCTGACTCCTCGTCAGAATTCGCACAGTGACTGCTGTAGACACTAAAGCGTGAGCCGCGATGGAAAAACTGTATACGGACTCGGCAGCGCTTCTTAGCGATTAGTAGAGTTTAATGGTTAAGTCACCCGAGATAGTCTTCTTTATTACCAGGTAATGCAACTTGACAAAGTGCGCTTGTATTTGAGATGTCGCCATGTGTTCTTTACTAATCGGCAGTTTAGTACATAGTTTATTTATTTATTATATTCTTCGTGTTCTTCTCTTGTTTCTTTTTTTTTTTTTTCGCAGTGGTTCGGGAACTTGGTTTCTCCCGAGTGGTGGGACGACGTTTGGCTGATGGACGGTTTCGCAACGTACTTCCAGTACCGTTGTCTCGAATACTTCGACCAGGCTTCCAAATCGGTAATCTACCTTACGGTTGTGTTTGTATTGACTCTTACGGGGCTTATAATGATAATATTCCATATTTTCCGTGTGTTGTAGCTGTTTCGCATTGGTGAAAAAGGACTGTCATGTCGAGTGCAAATATAACTAAATTTGCACGCAACATGATTAACCTCAGAGAAAGCTATTAGACGTGAATTTATGGTTTAGCGGCACTACTAAGTATACTCACAACGTGGAATTCTAGCATTTCAGCAAGGGGCCGGCTTTCGAGACGCTGTATGTGAGATGCATAGAACCTTATGCATAGAACCTTACTATGAAGTGAGACATACCTAGATGTGTCCGTGTATGTTGTGTCTGCAGCAGGAAGCGTGAGATTATTGTTACAGACTGCTTGCTTGGACGTTACCTTATTCTTCTTTTTATTTACTGCCTTTTAGTACGACCTCATGCTGGTCAACGAGATTGTTCCAGTAATGAAGCATGACATCATGAAGTACGCTCCGGCGGTAGTTACAAACGTCGACACCCAGTACAGGATCTACCAGTCATTCAATGTCTTCAGCACACAAAAGGTTCGTTTTTTTCTTTATCTTTTTATTACCTTCGTGTATGACTCTCGATCCGAGCAGTGTTTGAATATAATATTTCTTTCATTCGGGAATGTCATGCAATACAAGGCTCTGATTGAACAAATTATGTTTAGCAAATATGCTTTCGTTACTGGGTGACGATATAGTATCGTGCGTCGGTACTATATGTGCGGGCGCGGTTACCCTAACATTTGCCGAAGAAATACCTTACATTTACTGTAAACTCTCGGAGTTCACGCATATGTGTGTTATGTAAAGAGGAAAGCATCTGCGAGCCTTATCTTATGTAGCTACATCATAGACGATATAAATAAGGGTTGCGCTATGTTTAATGAAACCAAGAGCTCGACGTAAACACGTCTGGTCGGGAATACTCTTGCTCAAAAGTAAAAGAATACGCCGACCAAATGTCAGAAAAATTACTTTTAAAGTTATGACATTCTGTCGGAGCCCTTTTATCTTTGAATACACGACGCTTATTGTGCTGAAAACATATTTCCGCGGAAATGTTGACCGGCACATGTTACTCTGTTGTGACTCACGTGTTTGACTGGAAATAGGGCGACAGTGACACGCATTCTGTATATACGCGAATGAAGGTTATACGCTCTTGGCTTTCGCCAATCAGGCGCCAATTGGAACGACTCTCGCCTCTCCTTGAGGTGCCTTTTCATATTGTCCACTTTCTGCCTTATGTTGGTAAGGATGCTGGACTTCGCTTTTATTGGCAACAGATCGTTGAAGACGATGAAAAAGGGGGAATGTTGCTAAAACTGAAGTTTTGACAAGGGGGCTTGTACCACTTGTAAAAATGTTGGCTTTAACGAGGTTCCCTGTTCTCCATCGTTTTCAACGATCACTGCATAATTTCAAGCGTCCATTTTCCCCTGAAGCCTGGTTGTTGTGGGCACTTCGCTCATGTAATTCCATAGTAAGTCGTTTGTAAAGGCACCACTATTAAGTGTGACAGCTACGGAAGCTTGCTTTAGCTTCTGAAGGAGGGAACGTTGTGGCACGGTGTTCAATCCGTATCTGATCAAGAGCATTTTAGAATCATCCCCGGAACACCTTCGTTTACTGAAAAACAAGAATTTGACCGTGATTTCATCCACGTGGGAGAAACGTAGCATTCCTTATGCGCGTGTTTCGACAAGGAAAATGTGCCGATCGGTTTAAGATACGCTACGTTGGTTTCACCGTGATGACATGTTTGTTTGAACTTTAGTATTTTTCACTCGCATTTCCTTCACCCTTTAGGCTGTGGCTCTTCTGCGCATGCTCGACATGTCTGTCGGAGAGGAACACTTCAAGCGGGGCGTGCACGTGAGTATCCCTTTTGTGTTTTGATATGCTGTCTGACGTAGATAATTTTGGCGGGAAAAATAAGCCTCTGGCGATTGTCCATTCCTTACCGCTCTCTTATCAGTTAGAAAAGACGTGACAAGATCAGAGCCCGATGCGATATATACAAGTAAGCGCAGAACGTGGATTTCTTGATTGATTGATTTGTGGGGTTTAACGTCCCAAAACCAGCTCTGGTTATGAGAGACGCCGTAGTGGAGGGCTCCATACATTTCGATCACCTGGGGTTCTTTAACGCGCGCTGACATCGTACAGCACACGAGCCTCAACATTTCGCCTCCACCGCAATGCAGCCACCGCGGCCGGGATTCGATCCCGCGACCTTCGGATCAGCAGCCGAGTGCCATAACCACTAGACCACCGTGGCGGGCGTGGCTTTCTTTGCGGATGTAGTTTCTCTGAACCTTTTCTAAAGCTCGCAATGACATTGTCCAAGCCGTTTCAACGAGTTTTGAACACAAATGCGGCGTTAATGCTGAGCTTTCAGTGACGTGCCATTAAGAAACCTCGGCTGGCCAGAATGAATATACAGAAGACCGCGTGTACCACCCGTTAAGTAATGCTCTTAAAATAAATAAATAAATAAATAAATAAATAAATAAATAAATAAATAAATAAATCACCAACACCATAAAGTAAATAGTCACCCTTAACGCTATAAGCATACCTTGAACGGAGTATCAACGCTGCAAGCGAGAATGTCGGTACGACGTATGTGGTAAGAAGGGGTCTAGGTGGGAGGTGCTTATAGTCGTTCTTTTATTCTCAAGCACGTTGTGAGGAAAAATTAAAAAAAAGGAAAGAACTCGAATCCCAGTCACGTATACGGAACCTTCATTTCCTTTTTTCTTATACCACTGCTTCTTCAGCGATTTCTGATCTTGCATACGTATTCACATTTCAGAAAATTCTCGACAAGAGGCTGTTCAGCAACGTGACATCTGCATTCGTGTGGGAGGCATTTACAGAGGTAATCTATTCTCAATCCAAGTTTATTGACCAAACGTAAGTTTAGCGACATAGGTCACTGTTTCTTTCTTCCTACTGATACATGTTCTTGCGTGAATGAATCGCTTGCGTGAGTGAATTAACACACACTTGCACGTGGACCACAGCTGCAGGCAGCTAAGACGTGCGACCACATACTACATGCGATTATATTTATTTATTCTGACCATGTCGACAGGCGATGCCGAAGAAGCGGCCCTTGAACGTCAAGAATGTCATGGAACCGTGGGTCACACAGCCGGGATTCCCCATGCTCATGGTGAACCGCGTCTACGACGAAAACGCCGCCACGCTCGTGCAGAGCAAGTTTGCACTCGAGCCGGAGGAACGGGAGTCGAGGTGAGAGCTCGGGCTTTCTGCGCAGAAAATGTTATGGGGAGAAACATTGGCGAGTTGTGTTCGATTATTTCCAAGGGCACCAGGGTTGTATGAACGCAGACAAAAGTTTAGGTACATAGGAAACACGGCATAAATTGTACCTTGTCGTGCTCCTTTTCACAAGCCTAAGCGATGGCTTAAATCTCTGTTCGTATCCACGGCGCTGTTGTACATCAGAAGAAGTATTTTGCTGTTAATAAGAGTCCGAGAAGAATAATTAAGAGAAGTTTTAGTGATGAAGTTTTTGTAAATATCATCCTCTCCCTTTTGCATGTACTTTCTGTACCGGGGCATTATGACGACGACGATAATGTGTGACCAAGTCTAACCACCTCATTTATTCTCACTCCACCAGTCCTGGCTAGTGCTGGTCAATGTTGGCTAAATATTAACTACAGTGTTGGCTAACTGTTGGGTACTGCTTGCTGTGTTGGCTATTCTTTTGATTACGTATATGAAATCTCAATCCGATGACCGAGTTGTCCACAAGAGCTTTAATGTAGTTGCATGGGCTCAGTCATCTGTAAAACAAATTTAAGAGTTACATTTTATCATGCAACACCCCCCCCCCCCCGCCCCCTCCCTCCCTTCCCTGCCTATTAGAGCTACAAATAATCATGCCGTAACTTCGGCGCTCAGTTCAAAGAAAGATAATTGCCTGGACTTAGCTTTGCCGTACATAAATATAGAGCTGCACGAAAATGCACGGTCCGTAATTGTATAATGAAAAAAAAAAAACAGCTACCCCGAAGGTTCTAAGAAGGAAATTATCTATCGGATCATTTCAACTTTATTCTGAAACTTAGGTCACTTGTCGTAACCGCATGTATCAGCTTCAAGTTAGCTGGTGCTCAAAACGCACATGTAAAAATGCACGGTTAAAGTCACCAAAAGGCAATCTTTAAGGTGTTTTTTTTTTTTTTTTTTTTGCAACGGAAAGGTTACCAGTCATAGTGTGTAATCATGCAGTGGTCACGAAGAAAACGCCGTGAAACATCTTTTATCGGAATTTTCTGGTGAGGTAGTCTTATACACAACTCGTGATGCAAACAGTGGCCGGCATGCCGGTTGTGTTGGCGCCAGGTTCTGCCGAGACGGGTGCCATGCACGCAACGCCTGAGAGACGCCGCGTGCATGCGTCGAGGTTA
Source organism: Hyalomma asiaticum (assembly GCA_013339685.2). Taxonomy (NCBI): domain Eukaryota; kingdom Metazoa; phylum Arthropoda; class Arachnida; order Ixodida; family Ixodidae; genus Hyalomma; species Hyalomma asiaticum. The sequence goes on from CM023485.1 coordinate 50,135,238, forward strand.
AGCGCAGATTTTCGGACGCCTCGAAGCGTAAAATCCATTTTACTGCGTAATAAGCAAAGAATAGGGCGTGGATGCTCTTTTATATACCGACTGTAGTTTTAAGCCCGACTTATGTGAACAGCTGCAGGTGACGTAGTAGAGCTTTTTGAAAGACTCCAAAACTCAGTACCAACGCTTCACCATTAGGCGACGCCATGTTGCGGTTGCCGCTATTTTCAAGATATAACTCCTACTCAAATTGCGAAAGGGTGCTCGATACCATCACTTAAAATTCAGGGTCTTTCCAAATGCACGAAGGTCCGTTCACAAGTTCTGGTCAGTTGTGGATCCCTTTAAAGAAAAGGCACGTTTTGCCCGAAAGTGATATGGACAACAAATGCGCTAGACAGTTATACGAAGTGTCACATAGCGCGGTGCGCGATAGGACCTCATCGCGCTTACTTTTTAAGCGGAACATGACGGCGACGGCAAATTTTCGGCTGTAGTGACTTCCTAACCGCAATTCAAGTTAACATAAAACGTGTTGTGTACTCAATATCATTGGCTGGCGCACTTGGCTCGTTCGCATACCAGTCCGGGCACACACCGCATATACCGAAGATTGCAGCCTGGCGTGACATCGACACTCAGTGGCAAATGGCGCTTCCTAACGTGTATTGCAGGTTCACATGGCCGATCCCAATCACTTTTGTGTCTTCCGAACAGCGGCTGTTTGACAACACCATGCCAACCGTTTGGCTGTACGACAAGGAAGGTGGGTATAGAGGACACCGTACGACAGTTTAGGTTGTACAGCACCTTTACATTCCTGCGATGCACATGTAGTGCAGTACGGGCATCTCCATGTCCATCTCAAGATAAAGTACCTTTACATATGATTTGCGTTAGTTTGCACATAACGGGCAGCAGCTCAAAGAAGGTGCAACAGCTCAAGCTTAAGCTTGAGCTGTTGCACTTTTCTTGCTTGCCTGTATATACTGCCTTGTAGATATAAAAGGAAAAAAAGTTTGTAGCAAACAACCACTTTTAGCTGAAGTGCTTAAAGTACCTGTCATTATACTCGCACCACCTAGTGAATTCGCAGTCAAATAACTATGTGCCACAAGCAGTGAACAATACTGTCGTGCCAATATCCTTTTTTCATTTTATTAGGCCAACTGGAAAACCTGCCTGGTCCACATCACTGGGTCCTGATAAACAGCAAGTTCACGGGCTATTACAAGGTTAACTACGACGTTCACAACTGGGACCTCATCATTCGTCAGCTGCTTTGGAATCACACGGTAAGCTCGACATGTTTGCTCTCGAAATGCTCCCTGTGAAACCTTTCTGCTTCTAAAACTTGAACAGTCGTCCGTACCGCTAACATGAGAACCAGATACGCGCATTTTGCTATATTATCCTACATTCGGCTGGCACTAAATCTTAAGGAGCAAGGCGTGAATCAACTCTTGCTTGATATGTTTCCAAAGACGTGGGGAAAGATGCGATAAGAGCGCTATGTTAATTTTCTATAAGTATGCTCAGAGAAACCTGCGTTTGCTTATTTCTCTCCTATTTTTTCCCCCTTTTAGTACATCCACCCACTGAACCGCGCTCAAATTCAAAACGACCTGTTCGACTTGGCAAAGTAAGTTGCTCCTCTCCACGTTGTTTCTTCATCTCAGTAGCGTGTTGCAATCGGATGTGTGCATCCGGCTAGCCCGAGGCTCAGCTCTTCTGTGAGTTGGTCCTTATCTCTTATTTTGGCGCGATGAGTTATTAACGTGACCGCGGTCTTTCCTTGGAAGCGTCCTGTCAATAAAGCAATGACGCGTTTGTTATATAATCACTACACTTTCACTACACCTGGCTTGTTTTGTCTTGTAATACACTCAGGCGCAAGAGATTTAGCAACGTCTGCTCACATGGGCGCTTCATCGTGCATGACTAGAATTTTACGAGAATGATGCGTTGTTTGTCATCCTCGTGGTTTCATCAAAAGTTCAAAACATTTAGGCTTCCCAAGGTGGCTCAAGGTCACGAAGCACGCGGTGTACAATGCGTTGACGCTAACTTTTGCAAGAGTCTCATTAATAGCCTAGCTGTATCACGAGAAAAATAAGGTAAATGACTTTTCTATTAGTACTGCGGCTTCGAAAAACGGTGCCACAACGCTGCTTTAGCTCTAGTAAGGCAGTCGAATGAACACCAGACTTAAAAGAAACAATTTAAATGGTTTGAGAAACCCGTGGCGTCACCCGCACCGACTCGGATGTTGCGTAGTGCACGCATCCATCATTAATGGAGAGCGCTGTTGCTGCTGCATGCACACTGTGAAATCATACACACGGGACGAAGTGAGCGCTCAGTTATCGTGGCTCCTGGCGATCTCAAGGACCAACGTACTTCTTGCAGAACGACACGGGAATCTGGTTGCTTGCATTCGTCCATTTGACGTGTAATCATTTTTGGGTGCCGTTTGCCCTGTAGGGCCGGCCTTGTGAACTACACCGTAGCCCTTGAGGCCACCAAGTACTTACTGAAGGAACAAGACTACATCCCGTGGAAAGCCGCCTTCGAGAAGATGAAGGACGTCGGGGTCCGGCTGCAGACGACAGAGTCGTACTCTAAGTGGAAGGTGCGCATCCGCCGACCGTTCGCTCGTTCGTTACCGTTATATGTACGTAACGCTCGCGCGATAGCGATGACAAACCAGTTCGTGGGGATACAGGATTAAAATATTGGGATTTCTGCGTTCTGAGTGAATAAGTGAGTCTAAGACAGTTAAAGGGGCCCAGCAACATATCTTCAACCTGACCAGAAAACGTTGCAGATCAGTAATGGTAGCCCCTGTGAACAGGTAAGCGAAATAATACTCCACTGCGCGCAGCAGGAAATTTCCAGCTTGGTTTCAGACATAGTTAGAAATCACACCTGACCATATTCATCTTTAACAAAAATTACGTCACTGGGAGCACCCACCACACTGCATGAGGCAGAAATAGCATTGGCTAATTTCGTGACCGTTGATACGACCAAGGTAATGCTTAATCTGTTCGTTTTGAATTGAACAAATAAAAAATATATATGTATTTCTAAAAAACGCTGAAAAAAAAAATCCGTGCGACGTATTTGGTGCTTCCAGTGACGTCACCTGTTGAAAGAGCGGGTAATTCCTGGCTATACTTGAAACCGAATTTCAATTTTTCCGGTGCGTGCAGTGCATTAATACTTGGCTCGCACGTTTGCAGGAGCCTCCAGGACTGCTCAGCAAAGTTTTCCGTCTACGTTCAAAAAATGTTGCAGGGTCCCTCTAAAGGCTGCGTTTTATCAGGTTCCGTTTCAAACGTACATTACGCGTCACGTAACGTTCATGTAAAGTTGATATCCCAAGGGGCGTATAAAGTGATGTTACCATGTACTCAGTAAACAATTAGGCAGAGTCATCAGTTCTGTGGTCTCTCCCGTGTAAACTGTTCTGAGACAAAAATGAAATGCGACGGCAAAGTGAGGTATTGGCCTAGTTGGGGCAGTGTGCCTCGCAACTTTAGCGTACTCTAAAGGCAATGAAATCCGACGGTGATTTGTGAACGTGAGTTCTATTCTTAGCCGTATGTTATCGCGTTTTCATTCTTGTGAACTGCAACTACTTTTGTACGCACAGTAAACAGCTACAGTGTTGTTATTGATCGCACGCAGGGATACATGTCGTCCCTCTTGAGTGCCAACTTTGCAAACATCTCGTGGGACGGCAACGAGACGTCGCTTCTGTCCTCGTAAGAAGGCCACTCCTGTCCTCATTCCTTCACTGATCGGAGCGCTACGTTTTTGAAATTTGCGACGCAGTTGCACTGCTGTCATAGGTGCGGTGCTGGATGCCCAGGCATGCGCCTATGTATACGGTTTCATGGTCTGCAGTGCTGGGAGGTCATGGGTGTCACATCTACAGATATATGTTTCCGATTGTCTTTGAAAAGTCGGTGGTGAGAGATTATAACGTCGACTGTGCGGCTTCACTGAACGAAACATTTTGCCATTGTAAAACGCAAATCTTGTTTCCGGCGCTTCAGGTGAATCGCATCAATCTACCGGTCTGCCAATCTGCAACTGATCGGCCTAAGGGTCGGTTGGCTTACGGATCAGACTGCAGATCAGTCGGACCAATGGGTAGTCAATGAATCATGCGCTGTATTAATATTACAGCAACAGGGTTGCAAATTGGTCCTTGCACACAGAGCATGCTCGATTTTCGGCTTGTCTTGTTTTGCACAACCTAATAGAAAGAAGGAAAGAGTAGACCATTTTTTTTATTTACATATCTCCTTAACGCTGCGGTTCTTTCGGGTGCTTGTCTAGAGCGTGTGCTTCGTTGATGCAGTGAACTCGAGTCTGAGCTCGCCTTCCTGACTTGCTACTACGGCTACCAGCCTTGTATCGACAAGGCCATGGAGATGTTCCGGGAAGTGAAAGAAAGCACAGCCGCAGGCGAAGAGTAAGTAGAGCTTACCGAATGGAGGGGGGTGAAACGCAAAAATCCCCGTGCACTCGTATCTGGAACCTTGGGCCAGAACCTGGAGTCTCCCGCTAAAGCGGTAATTGTATAGTGATTGTGGCACTTCAAACACTATAATTCGTTTCCCTTTAATGAATGACTGAATAGCAATCATAGCGCACTCCCTGCACCGTCGGTTTGTTCGATTCTGTCCAAATCAATAATGCCAAACTAAACCACGTGCACTGTAAGGCACACAATTTGTGCAAGAGCGCAATAAAAATGTTTTCCGCGTTCTTTTTCTGAAATAGAAACCGCCCTCCAGTACTGCTTCGAATTTCTATGCTCGTCTTTGGAACAAAACCAATGAACAAACCACAGTTGCGGCAGTGAGTTTGCGAGTAAAGTGGTGACTTAAGAAATAATAGAGCAAACAAGTGCGGGTTCACGTCCGAGATCATCAGTGACAGATATCGCCAATGGTTCGTTTGTATAACGCGCATACCGCTGCTTGCAATGTGAGACACTTTCGTTTTGTCCATTTGCAATGTAGGCACGCTAGCAAAGCAATTTATTGTCACAGCATAAGCGCGCGAGGAGATGCATCTGAACTAAGGCCAAGGTGATTTTGCCTGCCGGAAATATAAGCGCGTACATTTTACGCGGCCTGTCAAAGTGAAGGTGTAACGGCTTACGAAGCGTGCTTTTTGGGTTTGTCGAACGCGCAGTCTGCCATCCCACCTGCGGTACACCGTGTTCTGCGAGGCGGTGAAAACCGGTGGCGAGAAGAACTGGAAGTTCCTCTGGGACCGACTGCAGGACTCTGACGACCCATCGGAGCGAGCGGACATCATCAAGGCTCTCAGCTGCTCTCGCAGCGCACAGCTGCTCGGAAAGTAAGGTTCTCTTATGCGAAGGCTATCCACTTCATCTTTAATGAACCCAGCTCATCTTTAATGCTTATTTCGACGTATGCATAGGACGCCCGCCTCTCCATGGGCATTGGGAGAAATGCTAAAGAAATATTTATTGACACTTGTGACATATACAGTTAATAAGAGAGAGAAGAACGAAGCGCTGAAATGATTCATCCATTATTCGTGGATATACATTTTAACGCAACATGGAAAAAAACCACTTAGAACAAAGGAAGAAGAAGCAACAGGTCGAGCTCTATTGTTTGCTAGATCCATTATTTGCTTACGAAGAGAAAGAAAAGAGTTTGGCGGTACCAAACTTGTAGGACGAAAAGGCGTGTGGCGCGCCTATAGTTCGTGCTAACTGGGAGTCCGATGATTCAAGGTAGGTGGGTGACCAGTATATAAACTCGAGCCCGTATGTCGCCAGCAATGTAGACAATGCCGAGTGCCAAATCTCGCTATAGAAATCCAGCAAGGCAGAAAGAAGCTCAGGAGGAAGATGAACGCTCGAGATGGTGGGAAGGTGTCAAATAAGGATTGTTATTGCGTGAAACCAACAGATGACCGAGATGACGCCTTGGGGCATGTCCCGCGCTGTCGCGTGGCTTGCGCCAGTGACGTTGCTTGTTCGAAAAAATCTTCATCGCCGTTTCCCTTTATATAAGAAGACAATGCGACGCTTATGGCGGTTCGAATAGACGAAGCTGCACGCGGCCTGCTCTGTTTTCTCCGTAAATCCGCCGTGGAACATTGTTTCTTCCGCAGCTACCTGAGGTCCGTGGTGGCGCCTGACGACGTGATCCGCCACGAGGACATCCCCGGTCTGTTCACATCTTTCTCGGACAACCACGAGGGCAAGCCGGTCGCCTTCAAGTTCATCAACGACGAATGGGTCTCCATTCACAAGAGGTAAGCGAGCACAAAGTAACGCTCATCAAGTTCGGTGTTCAGCGCAGTTCTTCTCTTGACATGAGCGCTTGACATACGGAAAAATCGAAGTGAATTGAACTGGTTTGAAATTGGGACAAATGTAGGTAAAGAAAATCCCTTGGTATGCTATAGCGTGTTAAACATGTCAAAGCTTATGCGCAAGATAACGAAGGGAGTGGACAGGAGAGAGAATATGAGCTCATAGCATCGAGCTCATGGTGCTATGTAAATGAAATCGGCTGTTAAATAAGCATGCTAGAGCACCGTTCGGTATTCAAGCAACGATTTTTCAAGCGACTGGTTTTCAAGCAACGATTCATGCCTCTGTACATTCACAGCTATTTCTCTTTGTCCTGTAGCGACGAAGACGAGGGGTGTATTGCACAAACGCGTCAGGTATTTCACTCTGAAAGTGTGTAAGCGCTATAAGAGGCTCAGTAATTAAGGAACGCGCTTCTTGAGTGCGTGGCTGCGGTGTTGGTAGGCAATTGCTGACGGCTCCCTTTTCCAACGATATAGGCATTGCAATCTAAGGGTAAAGCGTAATCATCGTATAGTTTAGCATTACGTGAGCGTGCTAAACAGTTCGTACGCGCCCAGAATTGACGTATTCATTGAATCAAACGAGTTACCTTTGTTATTGCAGGTTCCGCGATGTACCCGAAGTGCTCTTCCAAATTGAAGAGTCTCTCCTAGACTCGGCAAGTGAACCAGCGGACGCTAATACGGTGGGTGTTTCATGCCGTTAACGCGTCGCGATGTGCATATGCTCAGGAACAGGCATGTTACTAATAGAAAGGGGTACGAGACACAGCCGTGATCTCCGATAGACTTCCGGAGCGTTTCATCTAGGAGAATTGTACCAGCTACTTTTTTTTCCAGCCTGCCGGTGGCATTGCCAACCGGACATTTGCTGAAGCTTTGTTTTGTGCCATTGTATGCGTATGGCTTGACCAAGTTAGCCTGACGTTCTTAGTATGTACTTGCACATGGCAAATGGCCACATCGCGTAACTTACACTGTCGCAGACGAATTAGATTTTGTGCTGCCGTCTCCCGTACATAACGACGTCACAATGGCTAAAGCTCCGGAATGATGAAGGGACAAACGAGGCAGACGATTGGAAATGTCATAGTACCTTCGCAGCACTTGACGAGGCAGACATTCAAGTGTAAAGGGAAACTTGAAATTAGCTGCAGTGGACGAACAAAAGGACCGAGCAACAGCTTTAAAAACCAAACAACAGCATTTAAAAGGCCGAGCAACAGCATTTTATAAAAAAGCACCTTTAGTTCAATCACTATTGATTATTCCACAATATTATCACGCTGCGTGGAACAGTCACAGCTCATTGTATCCAGAGCGTAGGCAGCCGTCCGTTTCGCGAGTTCCTGCGTATTCATTACTGAACACGTCAACGAATAATGCGTGTAGGAAGCCGTCGCTTACCTCACGTAAGATCGTATCATGCGAACTCGTAACAAGCAGTCCGCGCGGTTTTTGTGGTGCTTTTCGTCGGCGCACAGATAGACTTTTCGTCCGAAATGTACACTTCGACGCTTGAACTTCTCCAACGACACTTTTTTCAGCTTGAGCTCCTTTTACAAGCACAACAAGCAGTCCACGACGATTCCAGAGTGGCGCTACAAGCAGGTACAAGAAGAGCGGAAACTCGACGACGCCTGGAAGGCCAAGTTCTACCCCGTCGTCAAACACTGGCTGGACGAGATGGATTTGGCAGTGTAGGCGTGGTCTTGTTCAATAAAAAAAGATGAGGCAGAACACAGAAAGTCTAGGCACAAAAAAAAAAGCGATGTATTTACAAAAGGCAGTATGTTTCACGAGACAAAAAAAAAATACAACGAGAATACACGTTCGTGATTCAGCGCAAAGCTAAGTGAAATGCCGCAGGATCGCACGCTGTGAATACGCTATGGCCGATGGTTCCCTGTGCAGTGTCCGTGGTAATTCTCTCCTCAGTAGCCTGCGCTTTGACTTAGCAGGTTGGCGTAGAACTCCGTGAAGGATTTTACAACGGTGGCCCTGGAGAAAAATAAAGAGAGTAAGAGTGTAAAGCAAACGCGTACACTCACATAGGCACGCACGTTATACTTCAGCCGACAAGTGGTCTCGCAAGATGCCACGAATTCGCGGTTGGCCACACACAGCGGCAGTGGCGAAATAAAGCTTTAAGGCAACACTGGGGAGACTGTGGCCCCGTTTTATGCAACCCATATACGTGCTGTAATCTGCGTAGCGTGGAACACTCGCATTGCTCAACATGTCGACGGTTGGGAAATGTCTACTTTCTTTTTTCTCTTTCTCATCTTTTCATATCTTTTTTTCTCACGTAAAACAAGACGGTGTTCGAGGAACCTTTTATATTATTGTTGCACGCACGACGTTGCAGATTAACTGCTGTGCCTGACCTGCTATAAGACCTCTGCTAACCGCCCTGTGATATATTTACCTATGTACATATCGGCAGGAAACCGACATGCGTGTGTGCACTCTAGATGCAATTTCTCTGTGTTGTTACCTTGTGAATACAGAGCAGCATAGCTAGCCTGTGCTACATGTGTCAGGGTACGCACCGAAAACAGGTATTCAAGGCCTCAGCTGCGACATTTTGGCATAATCTGTGCGTATACGGCCCCATTATAATATTCGTTAGTGAATACTGATAAAGCCGGCATGTCGCCTTGGCTGGCTTATACATACGTATTCTTGCGAGTCGAAGTACTTTAGGGCTTAAAAAACAAACTGAACATAAACGTAGTGTAAACCATCCTAAAGCGCATACGTTTACAGCTGTCGTGGTTTTCTTGTGGTGTGGGTGCCCGAGTTTGCTTTTATTTTATTGTGAGAAGGGTCTCCAATGGGTAATCAATAATCTCTGCCATAGAGATCATTCTCACGAGGTTCGCTTGTGCGCTGCGACGATTCAAGCGATGTAACGTGTAAAAATTGACCGCGACACGCTTAAACGTCGCTATGCGCAGAAGCTTATCTCGCTGTCATATGCAAAAATATGAGTCTGAAAGCTCGCTTAGCGCGCACAGTAGTGGAGCAATATGCCTCAAGAGTTTTCCGTCCCGTTTTATGATTGAAGCGCTCGTGAAAGTCTGGATTGGCAGTTGTCTTCCGAGTGCACCTGCATCCTCACTATTTTCGGGTAGTTTAAGAGGCTATAGCTTTTGAAACCACCGTTCTGAGCTAGTACTATATCGAGGTACGCATCAAAGTGACAGTTGCACATGAAAATCTTGGAATTTTCCTGTGGCAGCGCGCTGGCAGCGGAGGCCCTAGTGACGGTCGTGCGAAAAGTAGGTACGGTTGCCCCTTCCTTATGCTTTATGTTGTTCTTTTTCTGGCGACATGTTTGCGTTAGTGAGCGCAGGAATGAGATGTTTAGTTAAGTAACACTGGGCGATCCACTGAACTTCGACATAGCCTCACATGTCAAGCTGTAGATGGGAGAGCCTTACACTTTTTGTCTGAATGCGAAGTGCCTGACTTTACAATCTGATGCTCTAATCCCAACGGGCATTGCTGGAGCCCCGCCACGGTGGTCTAGTGGCTATGGCACTCGGCTGCTGATCCGAAGGTCGCGGGATCGAATCCCGGTCGCACGGCTGTATTTCTATGGAGGCGAAATGTTGAGGCTCGTGTACTTTGCGATGTCAGTGCACGTTAAAGAACCCCAGGTGGTCGAAATTTCCGGAGCCATCCACTACGGCGTCTCTTATAATCAGAGCTGGTTTTGGGACGTTAAACCCCACAATCAATCAAGCATTGCTGGAGATTACAATAAGCTTTATAACATTGTTACGCACATACCTAAACATGACGGGTCCCGAGTTAAGCGGCGCTTTCCAGTTGAGCGTCGCCGCCTTTTTGTTCCGGTTGTTTTCGTGCGTGATGGCTGAGCACTGCGGAATCACATGAGTTCCCGGGCCTCCCAGGAATTCGCCGATCACCTCTCGTGTCTGTGGGTTGAAGCCCTGCACGATGAAGCCCTTGAAGGACGGGCCGCTCGTCGTCACCGTCACTGCAGAGAATATAAAAAGAAAATGGAAGGGTGGTCACATAAGTCAAATCTCCGATTAATTTCGGATATTTTTTTGGCTGAGTCACACATGAGGTACCAACTAAATGATTTTCTTAATCATGGGCATCGACTCTTCTAAAGGGTCACAGAGAATAAAGGAAAGGCAAAAGGGTTGCGCAGACTACATGACGCTGTTCTATGAAAAGGGAAAAATGAGGATAAAGCATATAAATAAACGGAAGGTACTACACAACACTCGACGAGTCCATTTCACAAGTAGTAGATCAGAAACGCGCAGGACGTGCAGTCGTTGGCAAGGCAGCTTTCCGAACGCAGCGCTTGGAGTTCCCTGCTGACATTCTGCGGAGATGTATACTTAATTAAGAGACTGTCTGTGCACTAAACTGTAGTAGTTTGTCGAGCGTTCACCTATACTCTAGGAATACTAGTACACCAACCACTGCGTTCATATTTCGTGAAAATAGTGTGCACCTCAATAACTATGTTTATTAAATGAGTGCAAATTTTTGCTGCACGAAGTACTGACTTAAGTTGACGTCGATGAAAGTATATGCCGCTGTCCACGCTTTTCGTTCATTTTATATTCCTTCTTACTTAACAAGCAACCTTTGTCTTGAATCGGGAAAAGCTGCTCGAAATGCTTATGCTGCTTTCTGTTCAACCTACTAAAGTGTCGAAAGTGTCGAGAGTTTTGATATACCGTGCACATATGTTCGGACAGAAATACCTTGTAGCTGCCTGTTCTCTCTTAGGAGAAGGAACTTCGTATTGCAAGAGCCCCCACATTAGTCAGCTGCATAGTGAGGCATAGTTTTAACCGCTCTGTTAGAACGTGCTCTGCAAAAGTTGCCCTTGGCAGAGATATGTTTCTTTGCTCTCAGTTTGCTTTTTTTTTTCGTGGAAGGCGTGCTGTATCAAGTCCGATGCAATCTGTTCAAGGAAACGATACTCTCCGAGCCCTACGCAACTGTTCGGCGCCCTACTTACGCTCTGGTGCGCTGGTGCGCGTGTAATCGTACAATGCTCCACCGCCCTAGGAAATGACTTCAGTGGTGCAATTATGTTCTTCCTCGCGTAAATTTTCTTATGGAATTTGAAGGGCGCGAATGTAACATAAAGTGAGAATTTGGCGGTCGTGACGAGGCCTCGGTAATGACGTGCTTAGGGGACGCGTGCCAAAGACAGAGTCCAAGAGTGTCGACATCCGGCGTCCTAGCTCTAGCTGTTGTGAGAGTGTCGCCAGACGATAAATTTCAATCCTGTATCCCAGCATTTTTTTTTTTTCTGATTCTAGCCAGTCTTCTGTCCTTACTGATGATGTGTTTCACACAAAATAGAATCGAACAAAAAGTAATATAGGTGTCATCCTAGTTAGAAATCAAGAAGAAATGGGCGTGGGCGGGGCATATAATGAGACGGCAAGATAACCACTGGTCATCAAGGATAACCTGTGGATCCCTAGAGAAGGCAAGCCTGCAGGGGGTGACAGAAAGTTGGGGTAGGGGGAGGGAGGGGAGGGGGGCAGATGAGATAAAGAGGTCGGGGAATAACGGGGTCGCAGTTAGCACAGGATCGGGTCAGTTGTAAAATTGTAATTAAAGAGCGTGAAAAGCTGGGCTGGTTGGTTCATAATTATCTGCAACGAAAAGCCAGCATACCAGGACACGGACAGAGACGGTGTTTCTGCTTGTGTGCCTTTTCTCTGTCCGTGTCCTGGTTGTCCTGATATGCTGGTTTTTCGTTGCAAACAATTGCATAACTGTGGGGCACGTGCGTCCAGCAATGGGCGTAGGCAGAATGATGATGATGATGATGATGATGATGATGATGATGATGATGATTACTGAGATAGCACTCTTTCGTAAAAAGCTTTCGTAAGTTGGTGCCCGCATACGTCGTCTATGACTCAGTTCGTCCTCGTTTGCTTAGCGCTGTACCCTTTGTACTCAAATGAGGGGCCATCTAGCTCAGCAATAAATTTTGTTGAAAGTAGCCACTTTTTTCTCCACCTCACATGTTGAAACTTCGATATCGGATATCAAATGTACATTTGGCGATGTAAATCTGAGCCAATATACTTTCATGCGTCGTTCGACGGAAGGTTCAGACGAATTGTGCGCGGCGCATCTCACCAGTGACGATGTCGCCGGGGTTGTAGTGCGCCTTGGACTGCACCACGGCGTACGGGGAGGTCGGGTTGGGCAGAGCGGCTGTGGTGCCATGCCTGGGCATGAAGGAGTCGCACGCTCCCACTGGTGCTCCGTCAGGGAACGCCCGCGCCACTGCGGCCACCAGCAGCACGACGAGGAGCAGCGCCGCCATCTTCATCTTGCCGCACCCTGTGAGCACGCGCCCGCTCTGCGATGAAAGTGAGACCTGCAGCAAAGCCACTTGTGCGGAACGAACCGCTATCTCCGCGCGGAAGACTGTTTGCGATTGACTTCGCTCTGAACACTGTAGTCGATGACGTTAAGAAGAAAATCATTAATAATTGCCATGGTTTAAGTCCCAAACCACGATATGATTATGAGGGACGCCGTTGTGGAAGGCTCCGGTAGTTTCGACCATCCGGTACCATCTGGGATAATTAAACACGTTGCATGAGCATCTAGCATTTTCGCCTCCATTGAAAATGCGACAGCCGCGGGTGATATCGCACCCACGCCTTTCTGGGCAGCAGTCAGGCACCAGAATCCCTGTACAGCCACCGCGGCGGACGATATCTATGAGTATACTTTTATCGTTACCAATCACTTTCTCGGAGAAACGGCCCGACTTTTTTCGTCTGCGTAAGTTAGTCATGTTTTTGTTTTATTCGTTAGTGCTGTGCACAAACAGTAGGAAAGTTGTAAAGAATAAGAGAAATCGAATAAAATGTCTAGAAGAGTATAGAAAGTGTACTTAAAGGTGTCCTGCAACAATTTTTGAACACAGAAAACGATGCCAGTCATTCGTGAAGGCTTCCGCGAACACGTGAGCGAAAGGTTACTGCTCTGCACGCAACAGGTAATTTGCAAGTGTGATTTCAAATACAGCCGGGAACGTCCACGTCTTCTTTGAACAAACTGCGTCATAAAAACCACCGACCACGTCACCTGAGGCAGAGCTAGCGTAGGTGATCTCATGATCCTTTACTCCGTCGGTCCTCGCGCATACGCGAGGTTCTTTGGCGTAGACTACAAACTCGCTCATTTCTCTCCCTTGCCTTACGTCACAAAATTTGCCTGGAGACGTACCCTAGTTCACCCTGCAAGTATTGTTCTGTCAACAGAGCGGACCTAAACCGTGTTATGTGGCAGTGCAAGAACCACTCCCCTCCCCCAAACCTTCGTAAACATTTGCCTAGTCAGGAGCTGTGGTAGGCTGCCATGCGCAGCTACGACTCCGCACTTCAGGAGGCTATCCTGAGGTGGGCTGAGGTGGTGGAGGAAGCCTACCGCGAGTAGGATTCCTCACCCCTTTCTCGCAACCCCTTTCCCTTAATATGGGATAAATAAAGTTTTTTCTCTCTCTCACAATCATGGAAACATGCTCGGTAATTCTCTGTCTTGGGTTCGACAAATCAATAGAACTTAAGTATCTTTCTTTAAGAACACCAGAAATGTCAAGTGACGTATAGCGATCGCTCCTATAGGGACGTAATTTGTTCAAAGAAGAGCAGGTGTCTGCAGCTGTATTTTAAACCAAATTGCTAATTCCGTTGGTACAAACAACGCAATAATATTTTGCCCACATGCTCATGGGAGCTTCCACGATTGAGTGCCACCGTTTCCTGAGGAATATACGCAGGAAGTGTCGCAGAGCCCCTTTAATTATTGGGAGGAAAAACACGAGCAGTAGCTGAGATGTCGGGACACGGACAAGTGACTTAGAAACGAAATTGCATTTGTAACTGAACAACCACCTCTACGGCAAATTGGATATGCCCATGCAGGTTCGAAAAGCGCAGTTTATGAAAAAGAAAAGTTTGCGTGTATAGGTGTAAATATAAAAATGGGTATGAATAAAAATGACCGAGTTTCAGAAACGGCGTTTTTAAGATGTTCTTCGATGATTGACTTCTCGCGTTTTACGTCAAGAAACCGCGCTATGATTGTAAGAAACGCCGTAGTAAAGATATCAGGAAATTTCGATCACCTAGGGTTCTTTAGCGTGTACTGACGTCGCACATCACACGGGCCTCAACGTTTCACCTCCATCGAAATGCAGCCGCCGCTGCCGGCATTCGATCCCGCGACCCTCGGATCAGCCAGCGAGTGTCATAGCCACTAGACCACCGTTGCGGGCCACCCTATTAAACAGGACATTGGCGATTCAGGAATAGCAATCTCACTTTGCTCACTTACAGTTATGCGCTGTGTGTGTCTTAATTGTGCTACGGCTAAAGACAGCAGCCGAGCAAAATCTGAAGCAGTGAATGTAGGGCATTCGTAATCGGACGGCAAACGTTTTGTAATAAGGAAGGCGAAAAGTAAAATGGACCATTTACAGTAGTATATACGACAGTTAGCAATACGGCGAACTCGTGCGCGAGCTTAGCAGCGCCTTCAGTGTCGTCATATAGTCTCCTATAGACGCGCTCCGCCATAACTGTTCTATGATAACCTCACGGAAACGTATCAACACAGCTGTATATTATCGTGGAAACCCACCTAACTCCTATGCGGGCGTGTTTTGTTGTGTATGTATTTTTGCCACAGTGGTTCAAATAAAGCCTTTGTGGCATCTGTGCGAGAAAACACACTGCTGGTAAAGCCGTCCATGGCGAACTTTACGCACGCTCACAATGATTCTGAGGACGCGGCAATTGTTTCAGCCTCAATGCGAGCGTGCGAGTTTGCTCAAGCGTGTGACCCAGACGAAGATAAAAATTCGCCGCCTCCCGCGGAGAAGAGGATCACGTTTCTTCGAGGAAAAGCATCGCATCGGCGTTCGCCTTTGCACGCCTTATCTGCCATCTGCGGCGAGTCTCCCGGCTGCTGCCGTTTGGTCGAAGCACGCTCTCACGCAGAACGTGCGCGACCTGGCCCGGTATTTCAACGGAGAACCCTTTCAAAATTACTCTTCCTCGCCAGATTTAGAACGGATTAGGACGACCCGCATACGCCTTTCGCTCTCGCGGCTAAATAGCCTGTGACGTCATTACGGAAGTACCGCGTTGCACAACTGCGAAGCTTAACTTCAAGTATGCCGGGCCTCTAGCAGAAGTTTGTGGTGGTAAACTCTTGTTCATCGGCTTTGCCAGAGTTCGCTTACTGTTGGTAACCAAGGTGTGCTGTGCTTCAGTGTCGTGATGCAAGAAGCGTTCTGAGAGCCGTGGTGGTACAGTGGTTGCGGCGCTCGGCTGGCAACTCGATATACTCGGGTTTGATCCCGGCCGTGACGGTCGCGTATAGATGGAGGCGATGTGCTATAGAGGCCCATGGACTGTGCGTGACCGTTATCAGTGCGCGTTAAAGGACGTCGTGTGGTAAAAATTCTTGGAGCCCTCCATGTCGACATTCCTAACGTTCATAGTCGTTTATGAATGCAAATCCCTGCAATTATTGCTATGAATCGTTCAGTGTACCCTGTTTTGTTGACTGCCAAGTTTTCTCCGTGATATATTTGCCTATTACGGCATAGATATCATATTACGGCAATGTCACCATAGCGATTTAAAGCCGGTAGTTCATCTCCATCGTCGGCTGAGCTCTCATTTATTTTCTCGATAAACCCTGCAGTATATCCGAGGACGGACGAATCGACGTCTTAAAGAGAACCGAGCGTGTTTTTCGCCTTGACAGTTACGTGGTCATTCACCCATGGCGATGGCTCTTTGTCTAAAACTAACCTGTCTATCAGTTTTTCTTCGATGCCAGATCAAGCTTTCTACGAAATAGCTCGTCTGCATGGCACAAATCATGTATTCATTTGAGCCTGTTTTCTGTTCTCCCCACCGCCTCTGAACACCCCCCCCCCCCCCTCCCTCCTTTTTTTTATTCTTCCGTTTTATTCTTCAGAGTGGCGTCGCAGACTAGAGGAATCCAAGCAAAACCAGCTTCTCTGTGCGTACTCAGTAAACCTATTCATGCATCCTGTCTTATCTAATCGTATGCACGGCACGACCAAGAAGCAGCCGCAATTTCCCTGCAAACTACCGCATTCCGCCTCCCTCTCACAAAATAAGGCACCTAAACGCTCCAAGTATAGTTCAGCCTTAGACTTGTCGAAGCCACTCCGAAAGACAAAGCGTCTTGTCGAGAGACGTTACAGGACGAATCATATTGCCGGTTATTTGAAAGCTTGCCGCATTATATCGGTGGTATTCAAAATGTTTCGTTATGAACGGGAAGAAAGAAATTATAAAATACTCCGATACCGTAATTGAGTTCGGGGGCGCCCGTATATCGGACGTGCGAGTAGTAATGCCATAGTAAGGTTTAAAACTAACCTGAACCTCTCGTTTCGACAAAGCTCATTCTTGGACGAAGCCGTGGACTCAGTATGAAAATTCAGGGGATCGTGCATGTGAAATGGCCTTCTGTCATGAAGAAATGGATTACTATAGTTTAATTGCTATAGATGAAACGGGTCGCTGTCTTACTAATAAGCGGAGTTCGCTTTTAGAGGGCGCCAAAACGGTTCCGTCCTTCGTATTCAATTAAAGTTAGGCAAATGGCGAATTTTCGTTTGCTGATAAAACGGCCGTAGAATAAAACATTGCCCAATAATTTTTCCACCGCATCATCTATGATTTTCAGCTCTAGATTTTTTTTTTGTTAATCAGCTAACAGTACTTACTTCGTGCATAGAAGAGTAACAGGTTCATGTTTACGACAATGTTACAATAGGCCCTCCACACTAACGGGCCGGGGAAATTTACTGCAAGTGGCAGACTTTACAGCGACAGCGCTGGATATGCATCATGTCCAGTCATAGATGTAAGCGAAGCGGCTATAGTGGAAGCACACTTCGTCGAAGCGACGAAAAGAAGTCTTCAGCAGTACTGACACAAGAATATGATTTTTGCTCGTCATATTTCAGTGATGCTATATGCAAACTTTGCATGCACACGCATGCCTCGTAATAGTGGCCACAATTTTTTTACTGCCACATTAGAAAGTTGTCTAATACCATGCTTCCAGGAGTCAGCAGTATGCTGTGTTTTGTGCGCGATACAGCATAGTCTGGCGCGCGTGACTGTACGAAGATATTTAGCTAGTTCTCGTCTGTCAGCTGCGCAAAACAATTAGGATGCTTGCTCTAACATACTACGTGACAACGAATAAAGCAGATAATCTGCGGTGTGGGTGCGGCGTTCTTCCTGTTGAAGACTGGGACTTTGAACGAAGGGTTTTTATTTTATCTTGCTTTTTAAGCAAGCTTCAGCGATGTAAAGTTGGTCATGACGATGGAGAAAAAAAGCAGCGCCGCTTTTACCACTCACGTCTGCGCCTTCAGTTATTTTCCCTTACTGATGCCGCCCGCCGTAATGATACCCATGTAGGGGCTGATAACGTTAAGTCGAGAAGCTGTGTACCGATTCTCCTCGTTAAGGTGCACCCGCAAAATATAGATGGTAGCTTTTTCTCGCTCCTCCTTATTAAGAATTGTTATGTTTAGTTTTTCTCGTAAGCATTAAAGGATTCGTTTCGGTGATATGCAGTCTGGCTTTCACAGTACTTTTTGTCGTTGCAGTGCTATTGTATAATTTCGTCTCTATTTAGTTTCTCGCTGCACTAATTGGAGAAGTCTGTGATTACTATTCTTTTCTGGAGCCAGATCTGAATGTTTAAACATAGGCTTAAAGTACAGCGTAATTCTGAGAGCATGTTCTTATAAATTTCTACTGTGCCCGACCATAACACCTTTGCTGGGATAAAATGTCATAAGTGATGCAGCGCAATGTTCAATAATAATTAATGCCTGCCGATGGAAGTTGGGACAACTCGGGCCACTATTTAAGAAGAAGGCCGCGTGATAACACTTTCTCCAACTGATACTTATTTGCTGGCTTAGACATGGCTTAAAGCTTGGAGCTAAACGCTCGGGTGGCTCGGCTGTAAGCGCCAACCTAGCTCACATGCGTCACGTGAACGCCACAGTGGCCGCAACGTGAAAGGGTTCGCCAACTCCCATCTTCCGAAGGGCGAAGTTAAGAATCGACAGGTGTTGCCGCACGATCGGGTTGAACACTTACTGGTTTCGGGGCGGAACGTCAGTGCGAAGAAATCTCTCGTCTGCATCTAGGTCACTTATAACCGGACTAGTTTCTTAAGACCCCAAAAATCAAAACAAAATAACCTTTTGCCATCCTCTATTTTTTTTTCTCAACCCGTTAACAAAAGTGCGCAACAAAGTCTCTATAACCTCGTCGAACAAAATAACAAACGCGGCCCGAGTGAAACTGATCCTCCACTGACGCGAAGGTGGCTGAAAAGCGAGCGTTCTCTGAGAATCCCCGCCGTGAAGAGAGCCGTCGACGCCTCTCGGCGCATCACTCTACAGCATACTCACGCGCCGGCAGGTCCGATCCCGCTGGTCTCTCGTTGACGGCGTCCGATGCGCGAATGACCCGAGAGAGCCGAAACGTCTCTCCTCCTTCCAGCACGCTCCGTTGTTCCACATGCGGCGACCAAGCGAGAGGAAAGGGACTGGTCGGGCCACTTCTATTCCGCGCGTACGTGCGTGTTTGTACACCTCTCCCTCTCCGTGTACGCCGACGGAGGCCGGATAGTGTGGACACGCGTAAAGTCACACTTTCATCGCTGACCAAATCTTTGTGTTCGCCGAGAATCCTTCCTCCTCGCCTTCTCCCCCCTACTTTCCAAATCCAAGTAGGTTGCAGGCGTAGCGTGTTTCTCGCGCCCTTGCGAGCGGATCCGTTATACGGCCGTTAGATCGGCGCACGGAGAAAACTATACTACTGCGCCTGAGGGAGTGCTGTCGTTTGCCTGAGCTGGTCTGTAAATAGTTATCCGTTGCTGCAGAGCGGTGGAACGTTGTTGCTTGAAACACTTTCGGCACGGGTCAGGGGATGAAAGAGCAAGAAGGTCCTTGTACCCTGCAGACTTGAAGAGAGAACTCCGCAGGGGGCTCCCGGCGTATGCTGTTATCTTTTGGGAAAAGCCATACTGGCCCATACGCACAGGAATGCATGCAAGGCCATAGGAAACTTCCTTTGTGAGATAGGGTGTGTGAGATAGGCGGAGTGCTAAAAATTCGTGCTGCTTAGTTTTATTCATTTCTTGCTTACGTACCTGTGTAGTGAAATGAAATTGTCTTATATGGGTTGGCGTCTTTTGTTGCTTTTAATAACTAGGCACAATATCGCCTCATCCGTGTAGGACTACTGCTTAATTGTCTTCTACATTTTCGGTGTCAATTAGTGAGCCATAAAAAGCAACAATAAATTTTGAATTTCGCCTGCGCCACTTTATGCTTGACGAACCGTCCTTGGTTGGTATGTGCTAGGGCTACGATCATCATCATTATCACTACTTTTAAAAATTCCTTGTTAAGAGTTATTCCCAATCAAAATTTGGCACTTCGGAATTACTCCCACCAGGTGAATGAACTACACCTTATTTTATTATAGTTAATTTGTATTACTAAAAAAGTAGTCTTTCTTCAATATTTATTTTGTACCCTTCGTTTACTTCGCGTATTTCTGCCCCCCACACTAACCGCCGGCTGCACGGCCGATCCCCCGTGGTGGGAAAGAGCCAACTGACAAGGAACAAGCAAGCAAGCAGGGTCCTATAAAAAAACTGTAGGTTACATCATTTTCAACGTGGGTTCATCACCGTTCGCACCGATACTACTGTATTTGTCGTAACGCAACCACCGTAATGAAACAGTAACTGTCAAACAATGAACAACACGATGAGCTAACCTGACGTCCCTGAAGAGGACACTATGAATAATTACAGAAGAAAAGTTCAATAAAGTGAAACCCACGGTATTGAACAAAAAGTAATGGCGGTGAGAGCCAAGCGCAGTGGAAAATTATATAAAACACTACTTAGAACACTACAGCAATACCCTAAAATTAATTTGATTACCGAGCGTTCAGAAACCCCAGCTGGTCAAAATTTGCGGAGCCCTCCACTGCGGCGTCTCTCATGATCATAGGTGGATTTGGGACGTAAAATCCCACAAATCAATCAATCAATCAATCAATCAATCAATCAATCAATCAATCAATCAAAGCTTTCAGAAAAAAAGGAAGGAAGTGCAACCAAAAAATTGGCCGCGTATCTGCGTGCTTCGCTGCAAATTTTGTCGAAAGACGATAGTCTTCTGCCGGCCGTACTACATGAGTCCTCTTCTCATCCGCGGCCACCCGTGATGCTGTTCTCGTACCATTCCCGCTTCTCCGCTACAATTTGGTCGTCGGTATTTTCCCTGCGTTATCTGGGCATGTCTTGTAGAGTGGATTTTATTCCATCAAGCGGCCATTTATGTTTTGCCTTGCCTGAGACAGCGCCTCTTCTATGTTGAATCGGCCGCATCTGGCAGGCATTGATAATATAGAGGAGGCGTTGCGTGATATATGGACGCCATCTGGCAGCGCCGTCGGGAAACATGAGCTTGTGCAGAATTCATGGGCAGCTGCCACGTGGCAGCACCAAATCGTCGGCAGAGGCCTTTTTCGTGCATAGCGTCGCATTTTTAGCGCAGCCTAACAAACACTATAGGGTCTTTAGAATTACGTATCTATGTATTTTCTAGTAAAGGAAAACACCATCACGAACCATGTTGCGCCTCAGATATGCGTAATATTTGCTTTTTGATCGACAGTTTTCACAAGTATGAACGCTGCTACCAGTTCAAGGTGGCTGGGCGTTAGGCAAGGGCTTAAACTTTGGCCAGGTGGCTGAATCATGTGACAGACAGACAAGCAGAAAGACACCAAAATTTCTGCGTTCAGGTATCCCAAGAAAGACTATCTTCTTCAAAAGCAAAAAAATGTCAAACTGCATTTTCGTTGCACGAAGGCGTTTGCAAGTGTCCAAGTCTCGAGGCGTCTACACTACTCGTAGAGATTCTCCCGCCGAGCCTACTATTATTATCATGTGTCAGTACGTTCCCTATACACACACGCACGCTAGAAGTTTTGATTGCAAACTAAAGATAGTCATTGGAGCGAAACACATCAATAGTTTGGGCGAGGAATAGAGGATGTTAATCTCGCTCACTTCTCTGTTCGTCGGACTTACGTCACTCGTACATAGAGCCGACGTTGATTCGATACCTTATGCAAGATAGGCTGTTGAGCCCCCACTGTAATTATAAACATCGTATATCATGCTGAGTTTTGTTTACGAACGTTTTATTAAGCGTTCAAAGACCGGTGAAGACTTAGTCGACGCTTCCAGTGCCACTTAAATTTGCCATTCAATTCCAGTGTCACTTCAATTAGCCGCGTGGCTTCAAGCAAATGAAGCCACGCGGCGATGCCCGAAACCTAGGAACAATATTCTTACTTAATAAATGCGCGTTCGCAACACATCTAATCTCTGTTATATTTATGCTGCGGCTACGACCTCAATGTGTCCCACGGGCATGAGAAGTGTTAGGACAGCAGTCCGGGGGCCGAACTCACAAAACTTCTCCTTCGTAAGTGCTAATGGCCATTGGCCAAACGCCTTCGCTAATAATGTGCCCAGCTTCGTGATTGACTGAAATTTTCTCTTACGAACAATTTTATCGTAAGAGGGTTTTGTGAATACCTGCCCAGATCATGTGTAGCTCTGTGGAGTTTTACTTGTGAAAATCACAGATCGGTAGCTGTCCGTTCAGTTCAAAACACGGCAGCGTTTCCAACCTATGACCCTTTGCCAAGATGTCAGTCACGATGCGAAGAATGCTAAAAAGTCGCCTAAGCAGACATCGTCGCCTGTCTTCAAAAAACCATAAATGAGTGGAAAAACGATATTATTGAGTGCGTTGGCGCATGCGCTGTTGCTGCCCAGCCCCTGGTTATGAGCCGCGTGTGGTCTTCTAGGGCGGGGCTGTATAGCTAGTTCCTCGATTCGCTATCTATAGGGGTTGGTGGATGAGCATGCTGGGGTGGCGTTAGTGAGGAGTGATGGTGGGTACAGTGGGCTGAAACTACATTCACCTATCATTTGTAGTGTTCCTGGCTCTTGGTACCCTAAGCATTCCTTCCCGCGCAGAAGATATGTGGTAACGTACGAAAGGTAGAACGGTATCTCTTTTCTTTTTCTGGTGTTATGAAGTCCTAATTACAGCCCACGTTGCCCTTTAGGCAGTAGGCCTCGAGCTTATGCGGACTGTTCGCTGCAGTGCTAGGAGGGACACTCAGTCAT
Organism: Hyalomma asiaticum; assembly: GCA_013339685.2. Taxonomy (NCBI): domain Eukaryota; kingdom Metazoa; phylum Arthropoda; class Arachnida; order Ixodida; family Ixodidae; genus Hyalomma; species Hyalomma asiaticum. Next base: position 50,157,951 of record CM023485.1, read on the forward strand.
CTCGGCCACGAAATCGCAGATAAGTTCAGTAAAGAAGGTGTTGGTGGTTATGTAGTCGATGCAGTAGCATTTGTAGCACTTCGCTTTCGCAGCGCCGACATAAACGTGGCATTTAAAAACGAACACAGTGCGGATCGCACTTCCGCCATATCTGCGCCGTTTCATCCTTCTTTTAATGACCACGCGTATGCTTCGCAGTATCGGTGTTATCACGGCCAGAGCATGTTCCGTGCACCCGCTTTCACGACCAGCCTCATCAAACACGTTTCAGCTGTGATAATCGCGCACTGTGATCGCAACACTCCGCTACCCGAAATCTCACTCCGGTACCCCAAGCTATCCGAAGACTGCGGGAGAATTACATGTCTGTCCGGCGCTAAGCGTAAGCGTTCAGCCAAGGGGTCACCGACGTTACGCCAAGCGTTAGCCCATAGGGATCGGAGAGCTCAGGTCATCGCCACGCGGCGCGCAGATGCGGCGCGTACCCCCGTCTCCGGTTATGGCGGCCCCGACGTGTAGTCACGAGTCACGATTGCACTTTCGGAGGAATAGCGCGTGGCCCCGCGGGGGCATCTCCCCATAAAAAGCGGCGGTTACTCGACGGGTCCTCCGCTCACGTCGTAACCATAGCCCTCATATACGCTGAGCGCGGCGCGAGTCGCCGACACTTCCTCACCGACGACGCGCCCGAGAGAGGCGCTAGGTTTCCGTATAGGGGATGTCCCTCGGCCGGCGACGAGGACGTCGTAGTGTGTATACGCGTCCTTTTTCGCACGCCGCCCGCATCGCCGGCGGCGCGCGAGCGAGCGCTGATTGCCCGTGCCCGTTTCTCCGTGATTGCGGAGCGGCCAAATTGGGGTCACTGGGCCGCCGACGCCAGCGAGGGTCCGCGATGTTGCAGCCGACGGAACTGCGAGCGCCGCTCTCGGCTCGCCAGGAGCGGTCGCCGCCGTGGACAGGCCATCTGATGGTCCGGCCCTCGGTGGTGCCGCTCGTGTGTGGTGCCGATCTGGGACGTGTCGTCGGCGTCTTCGAAAAGGGTGGGGAGTGTCCCTTCTCGCCGTGGATGCTCCGGTCTCACCGGCCAGGCGCAGCAGTGGCCCTTGCGGACATTTTCGGTGGCGCGTCCTGCATCTTTCTGTTGCGAGGAGGACAAAGGCACGAGTAGCGAGAGAAAGATAGAAGGCAGGGAAAGCGTTGAGAAGGCAGCTTTGCGCTACCCTGATGCCAGCGAGGAGAGCGGGAGACCCTAAAGCTCGCAGGGGCTCGTGCGCAAACACGTGTAACGCGGAGCACGACACAAGATGTGCCGAGCGACGACCTCTTTCGCAAGCATTCTCTAATTACGTCACAGAAAGGGCGGAAGAGCTTAGTGCGCCTGCTGTTCGTTTTGCTACCTCCGTGCACCCCTCTATGATGTCACCTCTTGCATCACTCGGGTCGCCATCAAATCATCAATTTCTATTAGACCAACTGCAGCTACAAGGCGACGTTGTGCCGCAGGAAGTAAACCGCGTAAGCACGAAAGCAAAACTCGACTGCGTGATGAGGGCACAACACACCACGTAATCGTTCGATTGTCCAAGCGAAGTGACACGGAAGAAACAGCGTGCGAATGCGCGACAAAGTGAGGTAGCAGAGGAAGGAGGAATGTTTTTATGTTTTACGTAACGATCTATCGACAGCGCGTACGCTGGTGACGTCACCCGCATCACACCGTTGGAGTTATGACGTGTGATGATAAGAGGAACATCCTGGAGAGAAAGCTGTACATTTCATTGGATTGTCAGGGATGGTTTGTGGACGATTATTATATATGTCTTCAAACACTTTGAAATAATTCGGTAGAGTGATGTCGCTTTCGCTATGTGGTAAAAAGTTAGCATTGCGGCGCTGTTAAAGCGCCCAGTCCGAGTTGAATAATATTATATGCTGAACGAAGAATTTGAATTAACCCGTAGTTTGGAATGCGCTTCGTATTTTCCCATATAAAGGCGTTTAGGAACTGTAGCAATTTCGACGTGTCGATAGGCATGTAGTTTCACTGAATATATTTTGTATATTTCGCTACTACACAACTCGCATGATAATCCGCGCGTCTTAAAAAGAAGCACAAAAAAGGAGCATAAAAGCTCTTCAGAGGACCTGCATAGGCCTGACCGGAACACACTTGGCCGCTTTTATTTCGCTACGAAGTCTTTTAGCACGCTCCTGAAATTTTATAGCGGCACAGCGACTGCACGTACAGATAATTCAGGCCAGAATGCGAGGATTGCGAAAAATTAAATAAAAATAAAAACACGTGTCAAGGGCTCTCGAATGGCGAAAGACCTCTTTAAGGAAAATAATTGTGGACTTGGTGAAATTATAATTGGACAAACTCACTGCGTTGAAAAGAAAAAAAAATATGCGGTTGGTTGGATTATGCTAGGGCATACGAGTGTCTGCTTCACCTCGTTGCATGTCTGTACATTTCGAAACATTCCTCCTAGAAGCCATTGTGCAGGAATGGCCTTGTGACCGGTCGGCATGCGGGAAAAGGGAGCACTACCGAAATATGTCTGCCTAGAGAATAAAGGGTCAGATGCGGCATTGTTCGAAGCCGTCCACGCATGACATGTTTCGATACTCTGTTATCCTGGTGAAATGACCAGGTAGGCAGAGAATAGTAAAAGGGCTCCTGTTTCCTAGCAGTGAAAGTGACTAATTGAAACGATCCTGGTCAATGCCTGCTAAAATTGGTGCGGTGTAGCGTTCCGAATCAAGGCGCGGGTCGTCGTTGGAGATATCGTTTTTACAGTGGAATAATCGCGACGAATGAGTTCGTTCAATTTACCGTAAATTTGAGAGAGCGTAAACAAGAAATTTGTGTTAAACCTAACCGCCCAACGTAAGCGTTGTTGATGGCAATAAAAAAATGCGACCACGGCAGTTGAGAATTACGCTCTGCGCTGGCCTCATTGTGACGCACTCGGGAGTACGACTCACCAACTAGCACTTAGGGGAATTAGAAGATGGAAATTTTGACCCGTATAGGAAATATAATACGAAGCCTTGTACGCAAACTCATTATGCGATTGCATAATGAGCACGCCTGTCGTGGTTTATGGTATGCTAATAGCAGCAATTACCCAGGGGTAAGTTATTTACTTGGTGGGGGCATGTTTAAAATTCTGCTTCCTCCATGAAAGAAATGTATTTGTCTGGAAGGAAAGAACAAGTCGAGCGAATAAGTACGAAGGTAATCGCTAAAAAGACACACTTACCTCTCTCTCTCTTTCCAAATCACTTCACTTCAACCGTCATATATTAAATGATAGTGGAACACGTACGATTACAAGGTTGCAAAGTACTACAAAATATGCTGAACCACGAAATTCTCTTTCGTAAACGTCTTTTGCCATTGGGCTGCCGCTTCCGCTACCAATATGCCCAACTTCACACATTTAGCTACCGTGTGTTCTTGGGAAAGTTTACAACGTAAGAACAATTTCTGTTAATACGTTGGTCCAGGACTCCCACGTCCACATCAACTGCCTTCTACACTGCCACTCTCTTTCTTACTGGCGTTACGTTTTGTCTTTAACAGTGTAGCAAGCAACTGAAGTTGTTTACCCTTCACGTACGGGCCGCGAATTCCATCCGAGATAGATCAGCGCACTTGTCGGCAAGGCAGATGTCGGCTAAGCGTACGCATGACACTCCAAAACGGTTTCCCGCTGAGAGCCGGGGAAAATAAAAGTGACAAAGGCTTGGCGCGCCCGGAACGGCCCATCATCTAGGAGGGGAGTGGCAAACGTAGGCGTCCTCACGTGTCGATGTGATGACCCCCCCGGGGTCGTGAGGTCCCACGGCCCGAGCTGCAGCGTGGACTCACGATTGGTTCCGTCAGGTACAACGGATGAAGCCCCGCGATGACTGTCACGTGGTCTCTCGTATGCCGGAAGTGTTGTCACAGCTCTACAGCGGGGATGCACGCGGCCAACATCGGGACGTGAGAGTCGTGTTCCGAATGCACTTAATACCAACTCGCTGAAAGGAGCTCCGCTTTCCCTTTCGGCGGGCGGTGTGTAGCGAGTGATATAATCGGTACCAGGAAATATAAGAGCCCCCATGAGGATTACGATGCGAATTGCATTTTGAACGAAATGGTAAAGGGCCCGATGCGCGTACGGCGCTACGTTTATAGATGCGGCGCTATTTTTAGCAAGCACCACCAGATGTGAAAAGGCATGCGATGGAGGCTAAATTAGGTTGCTTTTTGCCTCAATAATCATACAATTAAAGATAACTGCAAATCTTACCATATACCCACCGTTAAAACTAAGGAGCAGGAAAAAAAAAAGGTAGCATTGCCGACATCATCTGGGAGCGGAAATAATTACTTCCCCACCACGCGTGCAATGCTGTGCCAACAGCGCTATACTACGACGGCTGTCAGTATGTTGGCTTTCCTGGGCACTTACGAACACAAACTTATTTATAAAATGGCCCCGGGAGTGTCATCCAGTGTCCCGGGGCCACTGTGGCAGTCTTACACCTATCTTGAACACTGCCTGCTATTTTAATGCAAATGCACATTGGCTTGTTCTCACCGTGTCACCACGGGCGCTGTGGCACAACATCCGCGGGGTGGTATTAAAATTTTGTCTGACTACAGCTATGTGGTATAAAACTAGTTTCCCTGGATAGCCGCCTACCAGCAGTACGTGGCGTAACCGGCGTCTTTGATGGCTTTTCATTAGATGTAAATGGAAAGACGCTCATGTAAACAGCTTTGAGGGTATGTGAGATATATGCTGGCGCTAACAATAGACACTGAAACATATCTCCAATGGGCAGCTAGCGTCGTCTTATCTGGTTTGGAGCGTACAGGGCGAGTTCGTGTGAGGTGATAAAAGTGTATATATATAGCCGGGGATGCTGGAGCCGAACGTTATAGCAGATATCACCGAATGGTCCATAGAATGTTTGTGGCAGAATATAGCACGTAAACGATGACGTGGGCCTTCATACATTCAGACACAGTGGAGGCGTTGTCGGAAACAAGTACTGGTTATTCAATTCAGGAACAGTCAACAGTTTCGAGAAGCGTCCTCTCTTCACCATGGTTTATCAAAAGACCCCTCCCAGAGCTTTTGGTTATTAGGGAATTTAGAAATCCAGAAGTGTTGCTGATGGGCGAGTTTGCATTCCATAACTTCACTATTTTGGTAGTGCGACACATACAGAGATATAACGACACACAGACTACTTACCTGTCTTCTAGTGCGTCTGTCGTTGTCTTCCGTATGTTTCGCGCTACCAAAATACTGTAGTTTAGAAAGTTATCCCCGTTTCCGACGACGCCTCCACTGTGATATTATGCTTTCAGTTTCTTTTTCTTTTTCAGAACGGAACTCCATGATTGCTTCCTTACTTTCTAATATAGAGCCAGTGATGTTACGACTTCCGCTAATAAATTTGCGTAATTTCGTTACAGCAAGGTCCGCCTGCAGTTTTTAAATGTATTTATTTTTATTCCTCTGAGTTTTACAATCACGAGGTATTAGGTTCCCGATACTTGCGCTGTGTGCTGCATTCTTCCGGTTAGCTTAGCAAGCGTTCAGTAGACCTAAGTGCACGTTCGAAACCAGGAAAGGAAAGTGAGAAGTGGAAGAAAGCAAAAAACAGCGGACAGGTTTTTGTGAAAAGCCCGCGGGCGGTCTGGATTAAAAACTGCGACAAGGATCTAGCTCAAAGCGGCTCAGGCGGCAGCGCTTTCGGTTAGCGCGGCTTAAAAATAGCCGAAACGTCTTTGACGACGGATGACCCTGCTCAGCCAGACACGGGAAGCATTTAACTTACACGCGTGACAGATGACGATACAGAAGTGAACACTCGGGAAGTGAATCGTTTGCGTAGACGGAGTCTGATGTACGATGCGAGGAATATGGAGCCAGACCTGTTTCAGTCAAGGTGTTATTTGGTTAACAGATGCGCAATGCTTGCGATAGGCGAGTCGCCTTCCCCGCCAACTACCGCCTTTCTATACGGAACTTAGCTCGCAGATTTACTTCCCGTTTCTCAGCATTTCAAGGAGCTACAGCTTGGCTCCTTTAGCATTCATGGTCCAGTGCACTACAGATATGACGCGTTACTATGTGTACTCACTTGCACGCGCTTTGGTGCTATTTTGCTGACCAGAAGCGAGGCCGTTCTCTAGCGAAAATTCGGCACCACGTGAGATACTATGCTACATCAGGCGTCGTATGCTTTGGAACATTGAGATATAATAAACCTTTACCAAGAATGTTTACTTATGGATCATTTTAGTGGCGTGTTCACGGGGGAATGAATGTAAGGGGGAAGACATGAACTGGAAGAAAACATGGGTCGGTTGCACAGCGAAAGCAGTTGTTAAATTTCTATTTATACTCTTGGCATCCAGCAACTTGGCTGGACCAATTCTGTCGCTTAAATTGAATGGAGCGCCCTTGCATCAAATCAGTGATGAACGCAGGTGATACACTCGGGAGTTTTCCGCTCTGCAGTTCTGTTCTCCGGTTGGTAAAAATATGCACGGTGTCTTTAAAATATTGATGTCGACGTAGACTACTGCAACGGGAACTAGCGCTCACGAGCTTACAAACAAATAGTTGTTTGTAACTATTTGTAGCTACAAGCTCACGGGTAAATATTTTTGTGAGTTTCCTTGATTACAAGGGAAAAATTTGGCGGCAATTAAAAAAAAAAACGCAGGCGTTCATAGATTTACAGGCAAACACATTTAAGAAAGACGACTATCCTGAGGCACAACTGTACTGTCCTTTTCCTTGTCAATATCCGAACCCTTCTTACTATTACGTCCCAGTTCCAGATGTGAATAAATGCATTGGCGCAGCGCATAAGCGTGAAACCGAAACTTTCACGAAGTATGGTTGGTTTGGTAGACGAACTGGTGCGTTTTTTCTTTTTTCTTTTTCGTTTTGTTTTTTGTTTGAGTGCTTACGTCTCTCAATCAGGACATTGCCAATGCGGCCCGTAAGTGAAGCCACGACCACCAACATCAGCAAAAGAACGTCGACTCCTATAGGAACTTACCGCGGCGTCTACACGGAGCTTACACTATATACGTGGCTGTACTTCCACTGCACACCTCCCGCGGCTTCACACATGGATGATCTCGCGCAATAGCGTGCTCCGTTTCGGCCGTGACGCACGCGCGAGACGCGGGGGCGAGCGTTGTTCCTATTAGGACCTGCACATTACAGTGAGCGGCCAGCGCGCGCGTGCGAATCCGCCGCGCGATGCGCACGGTGCGTCTGACCCCTTTCCCATCTGGACCTTGACTGGGCTCCTTTTCGAGCTGGACCGGCAATCGACTAAGGCCGGGTAACCTTTCTCCGTCCTCCTCAACTCGTCCTCGACCTCCTCGCCATCCTCAGCCGAGCGTGAGCACGAAAGAAGCGGGGCCGTATCGCTGTACAGTTGTTTTGCTTCGTGCAGACCACCTCTTGTAATCGCGACATGGTGGTCTTGCAAATACGCCGTTGCCACGACGGAGCATGTTGTCGAGCCTCCGTCGAACACCACTATAGTGCTCTGAATGGGAACGGCGGTGGCGCTTCATTAGGCAGGAATTTTGCCGTGCCTCGAAGACTAGAGAACGTCTCCTTATGGACGCGGATCCGTGAGCTTAGATGCCTGAAAGTCACGCCGCGCAGTGGAAAACTAGCACCGAGTACGCTTGTAAGGATTAGGCGTTGATGACCCAAAGGAATTGGAGCCTATATGATGATCCGCGCACGTACGGATGGTGAACCCGTTAGGCGTTCTCGTCTCGGATGTGGAGTGCGCGCAGGTTTCCACGTCAGCTCCCTTTTTCATGTCCACCTTTATTTTAGCTTTCACAATATATGTCTTCGCTGCTGCTGTTGCTTAGCTTCCAAGAATGTTCTGTTCAACTCGCGTCGCCTTGAACGCTATGCACTGTCTCGCATGACTTTCTACGCACGACAAAATAATAATAGTAATAATAACCATACGTGGGAATTGAAAGAAAAGAAAACAGATAACGACAGTAAAGTGAACCGTCATAGTTGGGGTTCATTGTACACGACGTTAGCAAGCAATGCAACAAATATAGCAAAGCTTCTGACAACATGGTGAACGAAAGGTGAAATCATAGTTTGTGGCATAAAAACAGTTCGTGGGCTCATTCACAGATACCTTCCTTGTTCCTTGGGATTTCGAATGACATATCAGAACAAACATTTCGAAACTCATTCGCGTGGACAGGCTCCGAAGCAGCGGGTGTCGAGTTTTGTCGATCCATCCGTCCTTACAGTATCAACTTCATTCTCCTCCTCACACCCTCCTGAAGATAAACAGACACCACGAATGGATGTCACCGCGATGTAATCTCTGCCCACGAACAGGCCGCTAAAGCCAGTTAAAGCAAACAAGAGAAATGCAACGTCATTTCGAAGGATCCCTCCTCGGTGGCTTTTAATCGAGAACCTCTGCGCTCCCGCCTTTCGGAGAAAAGCAAGCAGCGGTGCTACGAAGATGACAGACTTGGCGAACGTCTACAAGGGCGCGCAAGGTCCACTTTACTCTCTGGTCTCTGAAAAGCCTTGAAGTGCGAGATGTTCTTGTTTTTATGTGCCTCGTTTGGGCCGGAGTCCTTTCAAGACTCTCTAGGGAGTGACGTCCACCAAAAGCACCGCACCACGTGCCGTGCGCGGCCCAAGTTGCCAAGAGTGGCGTGGGCGATGAAAGTTTCTAAAATCTGAGCAAATATTTTCTCTGAAACCCTACGAGGGGGGGAGTGTCGCGAAAGTCATCTGGCCGTCGCTCATGATGGGACAGTTCTGCTACGTTATTACTTTAATACGTCACCTCTCTGTACACTTAGCGCGGGTGTGTAGAGTGTGTTGGTGTGAGAGCCTTGCAGCATTTATATTAGTGAACCCTGCTGCGCATGCGCAGAGAGCTCTAGCTCTGTGCTTCCACCGCGGCGCCTCGACGTAGTTAGTAGCAACGGGACTGCACGAGGAGCTGGAGTAACGAGTGGAAACCCTGAGGTTGGTCACGGTCATTACTTTCCTACTTTTAGGTAGGGTGATTTCGTTTCTGTGGTTCCGTAACTGTACATGGAAGTTCGATTGGTGAAAATACTTTTATGTGGTAGTATTCTTTTGCGATTCAAATTCCTGTTAATGTTTAAACTGTGCGCTAGAGATGCAGGGACATAGAGAGTATTTTATTGCGGGAGTTGCTTGAACCCCCACCCCTATATGTATGTTCATGTCCGCGTTTGTGTGTGCGCGTGTACATGCGCGTACAACCGGCGCTAAGGGGTTATGTTTGAACTTCCACACCCCATGGCGACGACTGCAGTATGTCAGAATTAAACATAAATGGAAAAGGAATCAGATGAGGCTATTTACCAAACGGTGTAACACTGCTTTGACAAAAAGGAACAGTATGTCTTTGACCAATGCCGCTTCTAATATCTCTCTAAATTGTGTACGCCTTGTGTGTACACAATTGTGTGTCAGTGTAGTAAGTTAAACACACACACACACAAATATATATATATATATATATATATATATATATATATATATATATATATATATATATATATATATATATATATATATATATATATATATATATAACAGTATAGTGTTAAAGCTCAAGCAGCGTAGCTATACTTTGCTGCGATCAATAACATTCGATCAAGCAGCAAAAACAAAATCGCGGAATGCGAAGGAAATACATCACAGATGCTCCCGTTCACTCCACATGGCCTCCGTTTTCTGCAGTGGGGTTTCTGGCATTGGATAAATTACTATTAATCATGTATCAAGCATAACCCAACAGAAGGTACAGCATAATGTCACCTTTAACAGAGAGTCATATCGCCTCTCTATCTCATACAAAAAATACGTAAAATAACGCATTAGCTGCGAGAAACTTCACCGCACCAAGGGGCTGTTATGTCTGAATTATGTTGAAGCCTGAAGGAATGATATAGTCACCAGTATGCGCAAGGTTATCTTCAAAACGTACGCGCACACTGTGCTTGCGTGACGCATTACAAACGTGGGTAACTGCGAATGCTGCTGAACGCACAGACGCACCTTGGATACGGGACAAGATGAGACACTGGTGTTACGCTTGCAAACTCACGCGTAACGTGCACGGTGTCATTCTGGGTCGTGTTCCGAGCTATGCTTCTCTGCTTGTTCTCAGCGGGATCGCAGTTATTGAGACACGGCAAAGTGGCCTCGCCCTGTCAGCACCTGCCGCCGGCATTTGCTTTACACAGGTTCATTTCCATTTACGCGTTGTAGGCAACAAGTAGCTTCTTAAGAGGCGAGTCCGTTTGTGCTACTTGTCCCATTACTTTCTGACGACACTCTCGCTGCTTGATTCAAGCCCGTGGTGCTGGATGGCGCTTGTAAGTTGCCACGGTTCCTCACGGAAAGTGCAGTCGCATTGGCATGCAGTACGCCTTTTCGCTGTATCGTATTTCGCGAGACAGCCCCCTTCTCCCCCACTTCCTGATCCTTGTTGAAGCGTAGCCGTCAATTGAGTCAATGTCACTTAGTGGCGCGAGCTTCCAATGCAATTCGCTAAGCGCCTTATTTAGTTGTTTTTGTTTCACAACGCAATTCAGAAGCCACACCTTCGTGCAAAGATGACCAATCTCGTTTCGAATGTTCGTTACAATTCGAAAACAATGCTAACATTGTGTCACTGGCCTCTTTATAGAAGCGTAAAAGCTCACACGAAATCGGTGTGTGGGTAAGAAGATAGGAAGCGCGAGAGGTGTAGATAAGGGCAAGCTGTGGTGCGACTTCTGAACTTTAGTTTGACAAGCGAAGGTCACTCAGACGCCCGGAGTGCTTGATTATGAGACCTGATGACTTTTTGAGAACGGTATCATTTGCCCGCAGGTGGAAATGTTATTATTCGTCCTAGCGTCTATGATTTGGCTAACGACAGGAGAAACGCATTGGAAAACAGGTAAGAAGCGTGTTTAAGAAATCATGCATGAGGCCAAGACACAATGAGTGGAAAGATGTCTCCTTGCTTGCCTAGCCTTTCCCGTGCATGTTGAAGAGTGGCACGAATACGGCTAGCTTCTGTGTCAAATTTCAACGTCCGTAGCGAATATCTTCAATTAAAGACGCACACTTAACACTCGCTTCCAACTGCAGGACACACATGTCCCGCTGAAGAGAAGCTCGCCACCTTCGAATACGAGTACAGGCTCATGACGAACCGGCTACAGCAGTTAGACTGGAACTTCGCTACAAACATGACGTCGGAAACTAGAGCACAGCGCGACAACTTCCAGCCACTTTACAATGTTTGGATGTCATCTTGGAAGAAATGGTCCAAGGCTTTCAGGGGTTACGCGGAAGTGTGTTCCGCGTCCACGTTGGAGATGATCAGCATGATGAAAGCCGGCACCGTGGCCCAGGATCCCCAGAAGGCAAAGTAAGATAAGGCTGTCCTTCCTTTCGATGCCGTACGAGCGAAGCGGTGCGTGTGAATACCAGGACTTGACGTTGTCCGGAGATTACACCGGTGTTACGTCAGCGATTACTACATAACAAATACTGTTCCGCTGTTTTAGGCTATTCGTCGTGGTGTCTTTCAAACATCAGCCTTACGTAATTCATTTACTGTATAGCCATGCCTTTCCAAGAGTTTGCACACATTGCTAGAAAAGAAATAAGCGCATGTTCCAAATGAGTGCTCATAGTGACCCAATAGCGACGTTTATTGGTTAGCTCCCGGACACTGACCGGTGCTTCTTGCTACTGCATGCGCAACACTCGACTGTTGGGCAACGTATGCGCTTTTGCTGTGCCATTCCGGTCTGCATTCACTTAATGACGCGGCGCTTACTATTTCGAAGCTCTGTATTCTCTGTTTTCCTGAAGCCAAAATGAAGAGTGTAATTAGGTTAACTGCGCTGGCAAAGCAACGCTTAGTAACTTCCCCCGGTTCTCTTTTTAATGAGAGTTCCTGACAATGGTTCCGAGAGCAACTGTATATAGAATCCTTGATAGCGTTTTTTTTTTCGCCTTATGTGTAGCATGTGGACACGCCTGGGCAAACATGAATTTGGTCCATCGATGTGGATAGATATGTTTTGATGCATTATTTTGAGCTGTCATGCGGAAAGGCGACGGCCGACCTCGGGTTCTTTGGAAAACATTACATATTTTAAGGCAATTATAGCGGTAACCAAGCACATCTCGATTGCAGGAAAGTCTCCGAGCTGCGCACGGAAATGATATCCTATACCGCCAAAGAGAGCTGCAACGATTTAGAACGCTACATGACTGGAACTACCGACCCGGCTAAGTTGAAGTCGAAATGGCTTCACTGGGCAAAGTGGCAGAATGGTTCCCAGGCTTTCTTCACTTCCTTGGTGGCCATGCTGAACTCAGCAGCCATCAGCAATGGTGAGTTCGGCTGTGACGATGCTTGACTAATACACTTTCTGCAAAACGCCACCTTGGAGGTTTGGCGCGAAGCATCGAATGCTTGGCAGTAGCATATATGGTCATGTTTGCGGTAATCTTAAGGGAAAACCATAGTTCCTTTCTCGCCGACGCTTTCCTGTCTTTTATAATTAATGCAGCAACGACTCAAGAGAGCATGTATACATGTTCATGCAAACTAAAGTATACGTTAGTTTGTGGTCGATGTCATATGATCGAAGGAATGAATATTCGTATTCGAAGAGAAAGCAGAAATGTATGCAAAGTGCATGGTTCGTAAAAGCAAGTATAACTCACCACTGGTAATGAACCGAAAGAACGAATGAAGGCGGACGCATAATGACGAAATATTTACGAGCAGAATCTTGCTCGAACTAGAAACGCGATAACAATGACGACGCAAGAACGAAGCCAAGTGAGAACTCTTGTCTTCTGTCGTCCTTTCTATGGCTCTTCTAGTTCAACTGTTGACTCGGAACTCGCTCAGATGAACGGAATCGGCTGCTTAGGCACATCACCGTAATATAACACTTGTGTTAGCAAGATACTGGTTTAGATAGGCTCGCAGAAGTATTATTTTATTGGAATTTGCTCAGGAACAGTGTGGATGTCTTTTCTGCATTATGCTCACCTTCATCAGGCTGTCTAAGATTGCTTCGCTTATCTTGTTAAAACTTGTAGCAGTTCTTGTGTGTACTTTAGTGGCCATTATCATACCGGGTGATGCCCCAGAATGCGCCGCAGTCAGGAGTTCCGCATAACGTGTAGACAGCTATAGATTTACGTAGCGTTACAGATGACAAGCAACAAGCGAAAGGTTGTTCTTTCTTTCTTTCTTTCTTTCTTTCTTTCTTTCTTTCTTTCTTTCTTTCTTTCTTTCTTTCTTTCTTTCTTCTATTTTCTTCATTGCGAAGAAGACTTTTCCTTGAAACATAACGCTCGATGTGTGTGCTGAGCGTGTGTGCTACAAGTCCCTTGTGTATGAATTGAAGCAATCTTTTTTTTGTGTGTGTAAATATGTTATCTCGTATCCCATGGTCATAGCTGGTCGTTGCACCGTAGCGAAGGTCGGCTTGCCGTAGGATACAAGGGCGTTCCGATTGTGAGCCTGCACATGTCCATATTAGGTGGTATAGACGGTCGGTCATCCCGCATTAATGGCACAAGATTCGACTCGGTAGTCCTGTCTTACGTTCGCAATACGTCATTAGGGTCACTACACGTCGCGCAACTTATGACGTAACGACTACACAACACAACCTTTTTCGTTGCCCGGCTGCTGCTGACTTCGCAGTGAGGCGCTTCGCCTTTTTCCGTCCCCGCGCGTTGGGTAAATGTACGTATACAGCTTGCAGTTGTACAGAGTTCCATGAACAATACCCTGTACGTTTGTACGGAATGCGAAAGCACGGTGTGTTATTGCATAAAGGGTACGCACCTATTCAATTACTTATGCCATCTTCGTACATCGAAATGGTGAGGTTGACGGCTTTGCAATAACTTTCGAGCAGGCTACCGTCACTACGCCGAGAGTTGGAACGAAGGCTTGGATGTGGAGCGAGAGAGCGCCCGCCTCTGGGATCAAGTGCAACCGCTTTATTTGGAGCTCCATGCTTACGTGCGCGGAGCGCTTCTACGACGCTACGGGGAGGAACTTCGACCTTACGATCCGATCCCGGTGCACCTTCTGGGTAAGTACATTTTTCCCGACGTGATAGTACTACAATTTTCCAGATGTTTAGCAGGGACGCAATTGCAAACCTGGGGTGGTTTACAACAACAACAACAACAACAACAACGACAATAATAATAATAATAATAATAATAATAATAATAATAATAATAATAATAATAATAATAATAATAATAATAATAATAATAATAATAATAATAATAACACCTGTGGGTTTACGTACCAAAACCACGATATGATATGAGAGACGCCGTTGTGGAGGGCTCCGGAAATTTTGACCGACTAGCGTCCTTTAACGTGCACTTACATCGCACAGAACACGAGCCTCTAGCATTTCGCATGTATGCGGCCGCCGCGGAAGTGATAAACTGAAATAGTTGTAGCTAACATTTCCCGATAGTAACAGGTTGTCAGTTCCACCTTTCTTGCTTAAGTGAGGAAATTCTAAGGGCTTAGTCATAATAGCGCTTAGCAGCGCAGAGGGCTAAGCGTACCAAGAAGGGCAGCTATGGCTGCACTGCTTAGCACGCGAAGTTGCGGTTTCTCTTCCTGACAGCCGCCGCCGCGCTTTCGTGGGGTGCTCTTAAAGAAAAAAGAAAATAAATGAATAAATAAGTATTTTTTCGAAAGTTCGAGAAAGTGTGACAACCACTTTTGATCAAACACGCGCATTGACAAGAAGCCGGGCACGCCAGAAGCCCACACCTTGTCTTTAGTATGCGCTGGATCCGTAGGCGTCATTTATTATACACACCATTGCAACCACAGCCCGTGGAGGCAATAGTGGGTGTGATCGCCAACAGCTACGTGACGAGCCGTGATGAGAGGTGGCCCATTTTTACTCCCAGGCAATCCTTTCGGTGAAAACTGGAGAAACTTGGCGGACATGGTTGTGCCGGCCGACCTTCGGAGGAGTCCCGCAGAGCAGGCGCAGCCAGAGAGGAGCGGCTCGGCTTCCGACTGCATGAGAAAGGCCGACGCCCACTACGAGGCACTCGGTTTCCCACCAATGCCGCCTCTGTTCTGGAAAAACTCTGTGTTCGAACGGCCCGATAACTGCACCGCCATGGACTGCCATCCGACGGCTTACGACTTCGGTGATGGCAGTGACTTCCGGTACGACATTTACTGCATAAGCAGACATGAGTGCTTCTTCTATGGCTACAATGATGCCATGGACGTCATTACTTTATTACGTTGTTTGAGAACTTCGTGTAGGCCAGCTGAGTTAAGAGTCCACTTAAATTGGTTGTTTCGCAGACTGCGACAAATTAAAGGGGTCTATACACTGTTCACACCATTAAATAAACAGAGCCACTTGTTCCTCACTGTTTGCATTTGGCTGAAATGCGCTGACATATTAGGGGGGGGAGGGACTACTCTTTTGCTGCATTACTGCACGCACGCAGTCCTTGTTTGAAGAAATCTTTCATGGCATCAATAGAGCGCGCGAGCGATGTGACAAAAGGGATCAGATATGCAAGAGAGTGTGAGAGAGAAAGAACGGGGAAAGGCGTTTGCTATCAGCACCTATTCATAGACGAACCTTTAAAGTATTCGTAGGGATGAGAATAGCTCTTCCAACCTGCCAGAGCGCATAAACTCCGTCAGCGTCGACGCCGAAGGCAGTGTGAAAATGCAAAGACGCGTCCATTTCACTTTCGGCTCGTTCTCATCCAAACTTACTGCGCAGACTAGCCGCAGCACGTTTTCTCGCCTCATTCACTTTCCGTCACGGTCACAACCTAACTTACCTTGTCTGCTTTCTCCTTATTGTTTCTTTTTCTGTCTCTCTTACTGTTTGTGTTCTTACCTTGCAAACCAAGGATCAAGGCCTGCCTGGTTGGTTCCAAGGCAGACGAAGAGACCGCCTTCCACGAAATGGGTCATGTACAGTATTTCCTGGCGTACCGACATCAGCGGTCATTGTTCAGAACGGCGCCGTTAGCGGCCCTCCACGAAGCCATTGGGGAAGCCTTTGGCCACGCCGCCGCGGCCTGCGGAGGTGCCGGCTCGGCGCGCGGTGGTAAGTTTGCCCTGTTACCGCCGCTGCAGTGCAGAAAGACTTGGCGCCTTGAGAAGCAGGCGTTCTTTTTCTGGCCACATGTAAACGCAGCACTCTATAGTAGGCACTCAATTCGTTTGAACTTCCTCGTTTTACTGCTATGAGCCGCGTATTTCTCCGCTGGCAAATACGCGCGCCAGCTGGCATCTATTCTGGCGTCTCATAATTCAATGTCTGCGTCTAGCGCTCTAGTTTAATTGCCATGTTTTTTTCTTGCTAAGAGTTAAGCGTCACTTGAACGAGCAGAAAGTCCTGCTGTACAGACTTACTACAAGTGTAACAGATATAGACTACCGCGACAGAACTTTGTCTACGGGTTTATTATTTCCTGAACTTACGTGGTTTATGAGAGAAATACTGCGCTGTACGCGTCGTCTCGCAAGATTAAGGCGCGAAAGTCATAACGGGAATCCTCTGCGGAGAGATGAATTTACTCTAACGAAGACGAAAGCTCGTGAAAAAGCAACCGCAGCGAAGTAATTTGTTCCACATCCCTTTGCCAGAGTTGGTCGAACGCATCCCTAAAGAGTTTTGGAGCACTCTTCTGCATAGCCACCTTCATAACAACGCAGTTCTCTTAATGAACATCTACTGGGCAACCTCGACTAATTTCCAACGCGTTTACCAACTATCTTGCGCCCGCATTTGCTCTGTACAACCGAGAACCTTCTTTGATCTCATATGCTGACTATTTTGCTCCTGTCGATGGTGTCTCGGAGTTTCGAGACGGTGTTCTAAATTAGGTTTTAAATGCGGATCCTAAAACGACGTCTCACCTAGACAACCTCAATAACATTTTTATCCGCTCTTACTACCCACAACCTCACGGAACGTGGAGTTGTGGGCAGTAAGGGCACGTCATTTCCGGGACGGACATGACGTGTCTGCGTGCGCCATCGTTGTAGCCTCTTAGTACACACATGCAATTCTCCCTGCGGGCGGGTCCATACGGCGCACTATTCGTCGATAACGTCTACAACGCTCGTGTCTCTTCCGTGCGTCTGCACGATAAAATAAAAAAGAAAGAAATCCCGAGGCCGCGGTCCCGAATACCACAGTTCGAATTTTCTCTTTGTGCCTCGGTTGTTCGCCTTCGCGTCGTCTGTCCAAGAAATGAGCCGCCGCTGTCACTATCTTCTCTAAATCTGCATATCTCCTCTCGACCTCCGTAACCTGTTGCACGTACACTGTGGTTCTCGGCTGTCGAGAAAGCGAGCTTGCATCTGTATCAGACACGAGACAGCGCTCTGGGCGCTAATCCGTGCATATAGTATGCGAAATTTCGATCGGCTAAGACATTCTGAAGGAATCTCGGCAGCAGATAACATTGTCTTAGTGCCCCTCACAAATTTCACTCGACGCCTTTTCTTTTTGTTATCTGATTGCGCGATCGCATATTTATTCGTCTTTTTTAATCTTTCATCCCTGATTTTCGAAGCGAGCAAGCAATCTCATTCCACAAGGTATTGTTGGTGCCGTTTTTTTTTTGTGCTTGAGGTGGGGCCTTGACATTTCTTTCTCCTTGGCTAGAACCGGTAATTGTCTTTAATTACGCACATCACAGCACGGATCTTTGCAGGGCCACGCACAGATGGAGGCGAGGAACGTGTCAACGCCCAACGTGACACTGTGGGAATCCTGCTGCGGCAAGCACTGTTCAAACTCGTGCCTTTGCCCTGGATTCTTTCCGTGGAGAAATGGCGCTACGCCGTCTTTCAAGGCCGCGTCCCTGCTGAGAGCCTGGCCTCTTCGCTCTGGGATTATCGGTATGCGCTTTTGCATACGGCATGAAAACGCTATCGGTGAATCATTGCTCCCAGGTAGAATATTTGCCATAGGCTCGATGATCGCCTGCGTATTCCCGCACTTCTGTACGACGACGTCGCTTCAAAGACAAATAAAAAATATATAAATAAAAAAAACGAAGCTTGTAAGCTGAACAAATGGTCTATTTATATAAAGAAAAAGAAACGGATAGTGGCGGTATCGCATTACAAACAGCGTAGTTGACATAAACGCTGAACGAAATGAGTGCTAACCAACGCAGATTTCTCGATGAATTTTATCGTTGTATAGAATAAAATAAATGGCCCGAAAGAAGACGCATGCACTACGAGACGGACACGACAGCGGGTAGAGGGGGCTGCACCGAATGGTTATTATTTTATTATTATTTTTTAGCTTCCTTTACAAGAGCAGAGCCCTACGTTGCCCGGACCGTTAAAGAGACATACCTCTCCGCTCGCGAAAATGACCTTGCGTTGATTTATCGCACGACGAATAAAAGCAACGTGATTCGTAACATACATAGATATCGCGGACACGTGAAGGGCAGCGGTAAAAGATCCGCGCCTATACTGACCCCGAGCTCTCATTTCATATCGCGATGAGGATTTATGTCGTTATTGTGTATGTTTGATGTTTTTTTTTTCTTTCTCCAAACAGAGAAAAATTTCAAGGTGTGAAGCCGCCCACACCGGAGGCGAGGAGATACTTCGATGTTGGAGGAAAACACCACGTGTCCCACTTCATACCTTACTTCAGGTCAGAAGTCTTTTTTTTTTTCCTCTTCGGCGTGAGTTATATTGAAAGCGGGCCACATAAATACGTAGGGAGGGATCCGTTGTGCCTATACGACTAAACCCCTTAGCGCTTCATTTTTTTATTGCAGATAATGTAATCGACGAAAGCAATAGCAAGCGCAGCGTTTCCTTACGCCGAAAGAAGCACCATTTCAGTTTCATTTATTTGGCTTCCAGATGATGGCCTTAGAAGAATAAGCTTAAAAATACACACAATGCCACTTGAGTCGGACATCGAAACCTGGGTGTGTAGTTCCCGTAGTTGCTTCCGCATAAATTCAAGTACAAACACCCACCCATTCACAAACACGTTTATTACGTTGAGCCGTTTTCAGGCTCATCTGGATTTCTAAGGGTGATTTTTAGACGCTTAGAAAGTGACTACGGATTGTATGTCGTTTTAGTGTGTAGTTACACATAACAGACCCTATAACCAGCTGTCTTCGGCTTTATTCATCATGCAGGTACAACAGGTCGCCGTGCAGCTGCGTTAGGGAAGCGGTGGTGAGCTGATATGATGGTAATAGATCAGTGGGAGTATTCGAAAATTTCGTATGCCGGATCGGGCGGTGTCTTATTCGAGGGCGTTATCGAATCGAAAATTCGCTACGCGTAAATACGAATACTTCTCAAATCGTTTACGCGTAGTTTATATACAGTGTTGAATGCCTAGTCTGCTTAGTTCCAGGAGCACGTTAAATAAACCCACGTGGTCAAAATTAATCCAGAGTTCTCCACTGTAGCGTGCCTCGCAATCACATTGTGGTTTCGGTACGTAAGATTCCAATACTTTTCATGTCGACTGCGCCCAAATTAAATCGCATTGGTGCATAAATACGAAAAAGTTCATCCCTGCTTCAATGTGAGAGCCTATGGCCCCTGTTTCCGCGTATACCTCGGTGTGCGTGATTGTATCGCTCTGTTGTTCCTGGATTTTTACAAGGGGCCATGCTCTCATATTACAAGCTCATTATTACAAGCGCTCATACGAACCTCGGGGACTTAGCCCTTTGCGGCTATGCAACGGTCGTTCGCTCTCTCTGAATGGCTCCTTGCAGGCCAAAAATGTGCTCATTTTCTCGATTTGTGGGGTTGAACGTCCGAAAACCAGCTCTGATTTTGAGAGACACCATGGTGGAGGTCTCCGGAAATTTCGACCACCTGGGGTTCTTTAACGTGCACTGACATCACACAGCACACGGGCCTCGACATTTCGCCTCCACTGAAATGCAGCCGCCGAGGTCGGGACACGATCCCGCGACCTTCGGATCAGCAGCCGAGTACAATAACCACTAGACCACCACGGCGGGGCGTGCTCATTTTCTGGTTATGTTGCATTTGCATTTGCACTTGTAAGACTGTGCGGCTGGGTATGGGTGGGAATATTGTTTTATATTTTTCAACTGGACTTACATATTTCATTTTAGTTCGTATAGTCTTAGATGTCTCAATGCGCGTGATGGAAAAGCTAGACTGCCTGTGTACTGACGTGTACCGACAGCGAAACGTAAAACGAAACTATACAAAAAAAAATAATAATCTATGAACAGTATACACAGAAGGAAACAGGGGCCATAAAGAGCCATTTTCTTTGTCGAGCTTATCAAAAATTATGAGGAATCAGCAGGACCTCACGTACATTAAAATGTGACTCACATATAGGTAACAATCCAATGCACAAGTTATGATATTGAAGGACAATGATTTTATTTATTCACTGATTTATTTGTTTGTTTACGTGTTGATTTATAAGATAGTTATTCGACTTTTCGTTCCATTGGATACCGTTCTGGCACCATTCGATCCGGTCTCAAGAATCATCGTTCGCGTGCCCATAGATAGCATGAATGCGTATCCCACGAAGACTACATACGGGCTATGTAGTGGTGAACAAAGAGAGAGAGAGAGAGAGAGAGAGAGAGAGGGTGTGCTTGACATACGGTGGTTGGTAGTGATTGGCCCACCGTGGTGTTCTAGTGGCTATGGTACTCGGCTGCTGATCCGAAGGTCGCCGGATCGAATCCCGGCCGCGGCGGCTGCATTTCGATAGAGGCGTAATGTTGAGGTCCTTGTACTGTGCAATGTCAGTGCACGTTAAAGAATCCCAGGTGGTCGAAGTTAGCGGAGCCCTCCACTATGGCATCTCTCGTAATGAGATCGTGGTTTTGGGACGTTAATTCCCAGAACTCAATCAATCGTCATGATTAATTATGACGAACAGGGGAGATAGCACTACGGGTAGATGAGCGTTTGAATGAAAACTGTGTCCTGACAAAGAAAAATCGCTGCGAGAAATGTTGGTTTCAGTGACACCCCCTGCTTCTGTTACTCAGCCCGGTATCCGGCGTTTCGCTCCGGAAACGTGCGGGTGTTTGTACTACAGTTAGCGCATATGCATTGGAATACTTCGGTCCTGTTGCCAAGCGACGGTGTCATTTCACGACAGTTCTCGCCGATCTCGCGTTGCCTCGTACGCATGACATTTCTGAGTGAATCGAGTGCTGGCCTAACATCGATTTCACTGCCAGTCCTGGTACAGGACGTGGCTCGTGCATACGTTGACGCAAGCAGACTGTACACGTAGGCATACCCGGAAGGAATTACGGCGTAAAAAGGAAGACTCATTACATGTGTGTGTGTGTGTGTGTGTGTGTGTGTGTGTGTGTGTGTGTGTGTGTGTGTGTGTGTGTGTGTGTGTGTGTGTGTGTGTGTGTGTGTGTTTCATTTTAACTCGAATACGCTGCGTTACAAACTCGGGGGCGATACGTGGCCGAAAACGAAAACCGTCATCCTGCAACGCACCGTTGTTTTCTTCGTTCTATGTATTCCGAACACGCGTACACGTTGTCACTGTGAGAAGCTTCACACGAGACGAACTTCGCCCATGCAGAAAAAAAAATGTTATCCGCTTCTTTTGATTGCAAAGTGCTTCCGAATTATCAGTAAATATAAAAATAACGCTTAAAAAATGTTAAGCCGCCAGTGAGGATTGAACTCACGACCGCTGGTTTACAAGACCAGCGCTCTGCCGCTGAGCTATAGCGGCTGTGGTGCATTCGTCTATCTCCGTTACATCTTCAACAGTGTAATCAAAGACCGATGAAAATAAATACGAAGGCGTATGAATGTTTATGACTTGTGCGACGACATGAGTGACCACATCGGCTGAATGCAGTAGGCGTGAAGAGCGTCGTGTTAACGTTTACGCCACTGCCGACACTTAATCCAAATGTCGAGACTAGGAGTAGCGGGCACTCAACGACTGCATTGCGAACCGAGCATAACGATCTTATGTCTTCCTTACAGGTACTTTTTCGCGCGCTTCCTTGACTACCAACTTTTGAATACAATGTGTTCAGAAAAACGCAGTAAAGCGCCTATGGCCTTTTGTTGTGCGGACAGTGAAACTCCAGCCGTTCGTAATATAAGGTGAGTGGGAATCGGCTGTTGATGCTTCAATTGTGCAGCCTGTGAGACTATAAATATTTAAACCAGCGTCATGCCGAGAGTTATCGTTATGATGGCCTTTCCATGAAAATATTGACGGGAAATTACAGTTTAGTGCATGAGTTGGCGTAGGAGACAGCTTCTGCAGGGGTTGGGCAGTAAACTTTGGCTAAGCAGGACTACCCTTACAAAAATACCATATATGGCGATATCAGGAATTGGGCATATCCGGCTATATATGGCACGTGTCCGTGTGTCGCCGTATTTGCCCAAATCGTGATGGGGGCATATATGACAATAAAAGACTTACACGAGAAATGCCATGTATGACTCTGACACGTATCGAGCAAATACGGGAACACGAGGACACACGCCATATATAGCACGGTATGTGCATATGGCCATATATGCATACCACGGTGGTATCCGAGTGAATACAGCGCTCTGTGTGCAGAGAACTAGGTCATGGGTTCGATTGCATACCTCGACGGCAACAATTAGAGTGAACGAAGCGCAAGGAACGATCATATATTTCTCGCATTTACGTTAAGGGCAACTCCGGCGAATTTTCGGTAGTCAACTGATCTCAATAAAATTTTCAATATATGTTCTTCTCAGTACTGCAGTAACGTACGCCAAGCCGGTGGTTGCAAGTCACTTAGTTTTCCTGAAAATGAATATTTAAGATTTTTAGCGCGTTCCCGTGCGGGTCACCCTGTGTTTTTGACGTCATTACCTACAATGCTGTCTACCCGAGCAGGCTGGCCATCAAAAGCAAAACGCTGATGCCTGAGCGCTGAAATCGTCGCTGTCGAGTTCAGAAAAGCTGTCAAAACTCAGTATATCGTCGGTTGACCTCGCCACCGTCGTTTTTCTTGCACCAGATCCATATTTCTGATGGCGGAGAGGCTGTGACGTCATCGCATACGCTGCGTGACGCGCGTACCCGTTTCGGTTTCGGTTTGAACACGTTGTTCTTTGGGTTACGTAAAATTATTTGTAAGTTAATGGGAAAGCTGAACTACCCTGGCTGCTACAGGACTGTCAGTCTCATTTGTACAAAAGCGATATCAGAACATGGTGAAAAAACCGGCGCAGTTCCCCTTTAACTGGCACATTTAAGAACAATAGGAGCTATAATTTAACCCTGAGCCAACCGCTGCTGTGCCTTCTAGTCGAACTGCTTTTAGACGCTTGCTTTTAGCAATTAATCAATCACAAAAGGAACAAAATTGTGTTCTGGCTGTTGTTTTTAACATACCCCCCTCCCCCCTTTTTTAGGAACATGATGTCATTCGGGGCGTCGATCGACTGGCGCGAGGCTTTGCAAATGGCTACAGGCACTCCGGAAATATCAGCGGAACCTTTGCTGAACTACTACGAGCCTCTGTTTGTCTGGCTGCGCAGAGAGAACATGAAGCTGAACAACTCGGTCGGTTGGTGAACAAGTTCTCCAGCGCGCTATACGTCTCCGGGATGAAGAAACAGTGTTTCCATAAATCGACGTTTCCACGTTTAATTAACTCACGTTGGCAATGGCAAAGTCTGAGTAGGAGGAACCGTCACCGAGCAAAGGAAAGCTGATGGCGGAAGCAATGTGCTAAATTCCTTATACTACTCGTCAAAGGAAGAACTGAGTTGACGCGCTACTGGTATGCAAGAGAAAATAAATTATTTTCGATCCTGCAACGTCGCTGTTAATATCGCTTCAGCGCTTTATCGCGCATACGCAAAGCATGTATTCTAGCCTACGTATTGTCACATTTTTCTGATAAAACCTTTTTTCATTTCAGTCAGTTATAACACGGTTCGCGTGGTACTCGTGATTATTATTGTGTGCCTTCGTTGAACAATGGCCTTCAGTATTATTTAAATCGCTTTTGCGCTCTTTGCGTTTGTTACAGATACCAGGCCTGCTGTTCAGACTAGTTCACAGAAAGGAAAGGTGAAGTTTCGTATTGTATTCTTTTCATAGTATTCAGAAGCGCTGCGGCTTGCCGGGTGGATTTCTTTGGCGGGCGCGGCACTACGGGTGGCCTTGCGACACTACGGAAACTGTGGGCGCAGTTACCAGTTGACTGTCAAGAACCGTAATTATTCAACTTCAGTCAATTTTTTCTATGGCGAAGTCTGTATGGTTCTCGCTTCTTCTTTTTTTTTCATGAGCGACATTTAAAGTTTTTTTTTTCTGCTCTCATTCTTTTAAGACGTCTTAACTGAAATATTCTAGGCTCTTTGCACAAGCACAATTATATTTGACTTACGTGTATTTCCCTTGTGACATCTTAGAAACTATTGGTAATGAACCAACAGCGTAAAGGCTAGCCTGTACATTCACTGTTGATATGTAAGAATGGATGACGGTATTGGCAGCGCTTGTTTTTCTTTTCCCCCAATTGTCTTTCTGGCGCCTTTCAATTTTCGTATATTCGTTTCTCTACGAAAAATAGGATGTGGGGCGCTCCCTGTACGCCAAATCAATATTCTACAT
The DNA here is from genome assembly GCA_013339685.2 of Hyalomma asiaticum. NCBI lineage: Eukaryota > Metazoa > Arthropoda > Arachnida > Ixodida > Ixodidae > Hyalomma > Hyalomma asiaticum. Next base: position 50,182,744 of record CM023485.1, read on the forward strand.
TTCATTACATAACTTTCCCCAATAACGTTGCAGCGTTGCAGCTCCAAGTTGTCCGTTTCAAAAACCCAAAATCTCGTCCGCCTATTACAACGTGCGTCGGTGCTCTATAGTATATCGGGATTTGGGAGGGTAAAACGACAACTGGCGGAAAATACTGAGCGCGACTGAGACAGGTATCCATCAATATTCAAACATCGCTCAGTTTTCACTGTAAAGGTTCCTTCTGCTCTCGGAAATAAGCAGCCCTAACAACGTAGCGCCGCGCAGCGCTCAGGTGGCTCGATAGAATGGAAGGAAATGCCACCGGTTTCGTTTATGGTGCGGTAGATGGCACGGCTGAGGAAGAAAACGATCAACCAGAGAAACGGCGGTACTTTTGAATGGATGGAGCCAGGATGGCCCGAAAGTAGAGTACGGCGGCGTTGCTATCGAGGCACTTAGGTGGCGCTATTTCAAACGTAAGGTTATCGAGGAAGGAAAAGACTGGACGAGGGCGCCAAGTGACAATTTTGAAGCCTAGTCATAGAAAATTTAAGAGTGAGAAACATGGAAATGGACCTTAGTCACGGGCGAGGCAAGCGGTCTATTCATGAGTGGTCCAGCGCCACTAAAAAGACACCGCTGTCCAGTGGCCTCAAGCGGTGCGGCAACCATGTGGGTCTTATCTCAACCAAGAAGCACAACCTCCTCTGACGAGCGCAAGGAGTCAGAGGAGTTTGGCTTGCCGAAGCTAGCGGGATCACGTGACGCCGTCTCCAGCTTTTCTTTTTTTTTTTTTCCTCTATGCATATCATTTGCGCCTGGCTGGGTGCTATCCACCAGCGAAGGCCAAACTACAGGATACGGTACACATAGAGCGATTTGCGCTTGCCATACATTCGCGCTCTTGACTGTGTTTCCTATACGAAATTCCTCAAAGGAACAGAGAACGGTATATAATATGCCCCCATCAATGAACACTTGCCTACAAGCGCGAAACACCTTATTAGGAAAGGCTCTATGTGCCACGTACGTGAATCGAAAAGTCTGGCGTCGTAGCCTCACGAATAGAAAACTTTGGCGTCGTCGTCAGCGTTAACGCCAACAATACGTCACAATTACGTTGCAGATGCCTCTTATGGTGCCGTGGAGGTGCAGTACGCAAGACAGTTTATGGCAGTTCATCAAGATAAAACTAAGGGTGATTACGAGTTTATGAAATACAATCATGATAGATTCATCTGGATAATTATAGATAAAGGAAGATTATATCTATACATTGGTGAACAAGGGTAGAACAAGGATCAAAGTAGATTGGGGTTACCGTGGACTTGGGGGAAATCACCTAAAATTTAGACAGGCTTTCTTCTTAGTTCTTGGCGCTTGCCAGGTTCGCTGTCGATGTTGCTCTTTGATCGACTGCGTGTCATCTCTCTCAGTTTTTCAAATGCTTCCTTTCATGTAAATCGAAGGCTGGCACGGATATGACCGTAAATGGTATGCTATTTTATTGACGACCCGTCCTCTCTGCGGACAGTTTCCTGCAGTACATGAACGCAGGCGATGAAAACATCAGCTGTTTACGAAATTTTAATTCAAATAAGACAACCAGGACAATTTATTTCTATATACCATCTTACAAAGCATCCTTTTGCGTAGGCTCGGTCGCGGTGGTCTAGTGGCTATGACACTCGGCTGGTGATCCGAAAGTAGCGGAATCGTATCCCGGCCGCGGCGGCAATTCGATGGAGGGGAAATGTTGAGGCTCGTGTCCTGTGCGATGTCAGTGCATGTTAAAGAACCCCAAGTGGTTGAAATTTTCGAGGCCCTCCACTACGGCGTCTCTCAATCATATCGTAATTTTGGGAAGTAAAACCCCAGAAATTATCCTCTCGGGCCCGAAACAATCTAGTAATTGAGCGCTGACCATGCAGCAAGCAAAACACTCGGAAAATCTCAGAGACGATGACTACAACCGTTTTATTAATCCCTAAAAACGTCTGTAAAGCAGCAATTAATAGTCGCCTACATTCAATATAATAGTCATTTTCCAGAGCCAGCAACACAGATGCTCGTCGTACCAGCGCCCCTGCTTGCAAAGACGGCAGATGTGCTCTCGCGGCCTTCGATCGGCGTTAAATCCATCGAAGTGTCCCGCAAGGAGTCTTGTAAGCTTGGTCGCTGAGACAGCTGCTCAAGGCACAAAAAATTCCGCTCCTGGCAAAGTAGCGGTGTACGTGGAGGAAGAATTAGAAAACATTCAAGACATGCTTCAACGCAAATTGCATTCACTATGTCGAACTCGTTTTGAATGTATATTTTTCAGAAGAAGCTGTTCCTTTGTATATAGAGTGTCCATTCATGTGCAGTGTAAAGAACAGTCGGAATTGATGAAGTTGAAACTGCTTGGAGGGGACAGTTCGCATCTGTAGCAACACTATTTTATCGCCTTCTCCCAAATAACCAGACGTGGCAGGTACAAGGTACAATGTTGAAGCATTTATATTTAGGTAAAACCTGCAAAGTTATACGCTTAAATAACTTATTCTTGCTGCTTTTGTCGGTTGGTAAATAAGAAAGAAGCAATAAAGGTAGGGCATCGCACACACTGATTTGACAAAATAAGTGTACAGTTCCTTCGTCATCAATCATTTACTGCTATGCGTTAAGTTTACTCGTCTTCTGTGTTCGCTGTAGTGGCTTTGCTGTAGCATTTTAAGCTATTTTAGTGGATTGTTGGATTGCGTCGAGTAGATATGTTTGTTATGAGACGAACAGGTTTTCCAACGCTACTTTATATTGAACAGCTGAAGAATCAGCCCTACGAATACTTGTGTGCAGCGAGTATCTCTATCATCTGGTGTGCCATATCCACGGCAGGAAGCCTGAAGAAAGAACTGAAGTAATTTACTTTCCCCTCTTCACCATAGTAAGCTGCGGCCTGGCATTTCATTCGCGCTTGATTCAGCAGACAATGGCCTCTTTCATGTCGAACTTAACTGCACAAAGCCAACAACGGCCACTTACGTTTCGAATTGAAGACCGTTCTAAAATCCAGCGCATATCTCCTTTGGCACCATGGGTGCGTCGTCCGGGCAGTTGAAGGAGTCGGCGAATGCCGCCAAGTGCTTGGCTGCAGAGTTGCAGATCCATCTACCCGGTATCCGGCCAGATCCTCTGCTGCGGACACAAGAACAGCTCATATGGGCTATCTACAAATAATACGCACCATGTCGAAAAACAAGATGTAAGAGGAGCGGATGTAATTTTGTGGTGTCGTTTGTACGCAAGATGTCGCTTCTTCTCGCCCGGAATTCAGAAGCCGACAGGATTAAGAAAAACCGCACCAGATTCGTACTAGTGGCGCCGGAAACCGAAAGGCTGCCCTGGTGGATGGGGATGGCCCCATAGATTAGGTTCTCGGATACGTTCCATGTTCTTTGTCACTTATCTCTGAGGGATTGTTAAAGGAACTACAAGAGGTCTCCACGCGATAGTTTAATGTCTATTTTTAACTAAGTCCTATGACCTGACAGCGAAACAGTTCAGATGTCCATAACATTGCGACATCTGAAGGCAATTCTTGTACTCTGGGCTTTTTCATTTCTTCGGCTTCAACAAGAGAAACATAGCGCAGTTATCTTTATAGGACATCTTCGTGCGGTGCTTGCTCAGGTAGCCAACAGTGAAGCGTTACTAGACAAAAAAACATGCAGCAATGTGGTGATACAGCTGGTGTCATCTAATTAGGAGAGCGATAATGCGTATGCAGATTATCCAACTGCACGTGTCATTTACCCTTTGAGCTAGAGCATTACAGGTGCGTTTATCTGGAACATACTTCCCAAGGCGTCTAGAGGATCAAGAGGATCTAGAGGATCATGTGTATGAAAACGTGCTCATTTAAGCGTTATGTATTGTGAAGGCTCAAGCACAGCCGCTCAGCACATCCTGCTGGGTGAGGTTATCGTAAACGGATTGACTGCTTAAGGCTCGGGCTCTAGGTTCCTCTTGAACGTCAATGAGGTTCCCCTTAAGAGGGCTAAAAGCATAATAAAACCTAATCTTTGAATATGGGGCGTTTAGGATTCTTTCTATCCCGTTGTGTTCACGCAGCAAAAGGACAGGCATCTTCATGCCTGATATGAAGCGTGAGGCAGCTTGACAATCTCGGCGTTTACATATACAGGGTCACCGCATTGCTTACACGTAGTGCTCGCAGTATCCCCGACAGAACCGCACAAAGAAACGTTGCCGCATGGTCAGCGGACCCTGCTTCGGGTTCGTGGAGGGTGCATCGCCGCGCTCTCGCCCGTTGGAGGCAGCTGTGCCTGGACGGTTGAACATCGCAAGCTCGAACGCTGTCTGTAGCGCCAGCATAGCGCTTGCCAGCTGGTCCCACACGTCTGCATCTGAGAACTCCAGGCCACCGGCACTGCCAGACAGGTACACCTGCGGACGTAGCCGCCCGCTGTGGTACAGTGGCTATGACACTTGGCTGCTCACCCGAAGACGTGGGTTAGATGCTAGCCGTGGTGGTCGCATTTCGATGGAGGCCAAATGCTAGAGGCCCGTGTATAACGCTTGTTATCAATGCTCGTTAAAGAACCAGAGGTACTCGAAATTTCTAGAGCCCTCCACTACGGTGTGCCTGACAATCACAACGTGGTCTTGGCATGTAATGCCCCAAGAATTATTATTATTACCTTCCGACTTGCACAGCGTCACACGCTTTTTCAGGAACATAGGCGAAACCAGAGTCCCTCAATCGAGGGACCCTGGTGAAACTCACAGATGACAAGAGAACAAGGTAAGCTTGCGATTCGGAGGTTTCTTAGGTCAAACTTTTCGCATCCCGCTTAGGCTAGACGTTGCTCTTGAACTAATGAACACGTCATATTGTCGTCGTAAGCATTGTGATCCTTACCATTTATGTACCTGCTCAACTCCTTTAGCGATTGTACCATTGACGAATGTCATTTGGCGAAGCTTCGGATTTTTATGTACGTTCACTTAAACAGTCTTCATGGTCTCTGACGCTTAACATGCTGTAAAAATTGTACACGGTTCGATTAAAGCGAATGTCGAAAGAAGCGATCGAGAGATTTGACACGTGCATCAATTAACTCCGGTATTGCGGAATATTTCTTCACACCGATGTCTGTGAACGTAATGAGAATGTATGATGTTTTACAGAGTCATTCGAAAGCAACGTAAATAAAAATTGCAGTGCTCCGGATATTGTATCGTTTCCATGCAACGAAATTTGGATCGTGATACATCAATGCAAGAGAAATGGAACTGGGCAAGACAACTTGGCGATTGAGTGCAACATAGATGACGGTGTTGAAAAGAAAGCGCTGACAGGCCACCATCAGTACGACACACTGTACGGTGCTATGTAAATGGGTATTAAAAGAGGGGGACTAAGCTCACATTGTGACACTAAGGTATGTACGATTTGTGCCTCTATTTTTTTAAAAAAATACCTGTAGCATCTGAATGGGCAATTTTTCACATATTCCACTGCTGCGGTTATACACAGAAAACCGTTACATGCTACAGCGTATTCCATGCTACGTGAGGATATAATCCCTCTGTACTAATCCCCCGTACGTCGTAGTGTTCCCTAGGATCGAAGCTGCTTTCGAAGTAACGTACGGCGGCAAATTATTCAACGTGATGTACTTTTTTTTCTTTTCCTTTGTTGGGTGGCCTATACCTGTCGGATGCAGAGCACATATTGCCACATCTGCTGGCGCGTCCTGGCAGTCCACCAGTCACGTGCCGTGCCAGTCTCGTCCACGTGGCTGCCACGCTCCCCTACCGCCTGCGTCAACATCAAATTCAATTTCGATATTGTAGCTTCATTCAGATAAAGCTCACACCATCTAAGGGCTAAAGCTTTCTCCGGAATCGCGTTTAATTTAGAGCGAGCAGAAATAATCACTAACGTTAACTACGGCTCCTTTACTATTTATGGGACACTCGTGTATGTGTTTGTCATGTTGTACCCACTTTTCTTTTAAACTAATGGACCTGAATCTTAATCTCCTAATATACTTTCCTGGAGAGAAGGCTCGCATGCACGCAGGCACAGACGTGCAAACACACTCAAACAGGGAAAGGGACGCTCTACTTCTCCAAATTTCTTGTTTTCGCTGTAGTTCATTAGTAAGAAAGCTAGCAAAGGGCATCACGTGACACTCTTGAAGCCTAGTCATAAAATAATTAAAGGATATAATCATAGAAAACGGACTCTAGTCACTTGAGAGGCGGGCGGCATATTAAACAACCTCGAGCGATCCGGCAACTCTATGGACCTAATCCTACCAGACGCGCCTTTTGCGTCCTCTGTGCGTATGAGTATGACTGTGCGTATGAGTATGACTTGCCGAGGCTAGCCGAATCACATGACAGCGCTAAGTTTTATTTGTCCATGATTAGTAATACCGCTAAAGTGGGGCAAAGTGACAACTTTTTAATTTAAAAGGACAAAATGAAGAAAAAGCAAATACAAAATTGCCGGCTCATATTGCGTGCAGTCATCCTAGTGTACATCACGCCGGATTGACGCGGCAACAGATGCAGCAACATTGGATCTCTCGTGTGACCTGAAGCATCTGCTGCGCTGCCATGGTTCCCAACGTGGCAAGGTCCAAGAAGGGGAAACCCGACGCAAACGGCTCCCTGAGCTGGGCCGCTGGCACGCACAGCTCGTTGTCGCGGCTCAGCCGAACGTGCGGACTCTGCTGACGCGTTAGAAGCCAGCCCCGTTCAGGGGAGCGGCGCGTGCGCTGCAGGAAAGCCAGCGCCGTCATCGTGTGCGCCAGGAATCCGCCCCACGAGCTGTGGCTAGGTGCGGGGAGGTCGCGAGGTCGATAACCGCCGATGCCCTGCACCGTAGGCAGCGACGCAACGATGACAGGTCAAGATCGACACGTAGGTTACTTTGTTCAACTCATACGCTTAACCACCAGGAACGATATTCATATGCCCCGACCTTACAACCGTGGAATTCTGTAAAGCCCGTGTGCGCAGCGTCAGTGGGGCGTATGGTACGAACTCTTTTAGTCCTTCCAACTTGTTATTGCGTCGTTATAACACTGACCGGGACACCAGTCAACGAAATACATATTAATCATCATAACCATATCAGAGTTGAACTTTTTAAAATTAATAACATGAATATATCGTGCTTATATGATAGGCATATGTCTCCTGTGTCCCGTGATGTCCTTTGTCAGTTGCGCCACACCACAAAACAAAGCCCAGCGTGCTAGTACTTTTACCAATACATAGAACGGTAAACTGAGAACGCGTGCCTGCGGCTTAGGAAAGACGGCCCTGATGGCGGCAAGTTTGTTGTCCGCTGTGATGCGGCTCTCCTCGTCGAGAACGCCGGAGGCTTGCACCCGCTCGCGCAGCTTGAGCTTCAGCTCGTGCACGAGCGTCTCGGCGCGTGGCGCGAACCGATGGTCAGCGATGGCCTCCGAGTACAGTACATTCCACACGGGCGAGAGCACGCGGCGGCTCAGTCGGAGGCAGCGGTCGTCGTCGCTGCCGGCGCTCCCTTTTCTGCCGCCCAACACTGCGACGGGACAAAACGTAGAACGCGCGTGGCACTTTTAACGCGAAAGCATCCGTTGACCCATGAGTCGGAACATCCGGCGTCCACTGTACCGCGTGAACGTGAGTGGTACCAAAAGCCATATGACCAACCGGTGACGTCACCACACGACGCCATAACGTAAGATTACGTTATGACGCCACGATGACGCCGTCGCACGACATCACTCGCGAAGTCGTGAGGCAACGTCTTAACGTTAAATGACTTCCGATTGATGTTAAGTCCCTCCGGGAGGTTCCTGCCAACAAAGCCAATTAATGATCTTCAAAGAATAATTTCAAGGTTGGGATACGAATCAAACTTGCACCCATCGGGTGCCAAGCATACATGCTATCACTTCTCCACAGTGGTGACTAATAGGCATAGCCGACCAGCCGTATGCTTAATGAGTGCATGATTACATTCGACAGGGCGCAGTTATGTGGTTGTCCTGAAAATAATGTATCACTACTGTCGCACTCTTAGATCACGCATGACCTATGAAGTGCTACTGTCTAAAATTAGAAAGCAATTTCTGTTATTAGCGGGAGATAGCGCAGACTTTTCTTTCTTTTCTTTTTTACATTGGTGTACAGTTATAGGGAAGTATTCAGTATAGTTCACCTAGCGTACAGCAAATGTTATGCACCATCATGCGGAGCACTCATCACTTCGCATTCCGCACAGATCAACGCAAGTATTCATCTGTCACAGAGGATCCACGTACCTCGTGCGATGTGCAGTCCAAGAACCGTGGCAAGCGACTGGACGAGCAAGAAGGGCGTGACCATTTCGCGGTAGTTCGCCTTCAGCAGCACACTAAGAACGGAGCGAACAGTCGACACCGCTCGTACCAGCACCCCGGGAGGCGTGAGAGCGGGTTCGGAAGCCGCATACTGCGCGACGTAGATTCTTCGTGTACATACATGGATGTCACGCAGACTGGAGCACTCGTATTTTATCAGGTGTGCCCCGATCGGAGTACGTGTATTTAAGACTTGGACGAACGAGATATCGCGATAGAACACCACCACCTCTTGAGATGTTGGCTATGAGACATCTGTTCTTAGATCGCCGTTGGTTGCCCCTCACCAGGCCCCATGGCAAATTTCGGTTTTACACTGATGGTTCTTGACAGCTTAACGGAAGGGGGGGGGGGGGGGAGGAGGGGGGGCGTTCTACCGCAAGAATTTCGGTCAACTGAGAAGCCCTCATGTGTGAGAAATTCGTATTGGTTTCACAGCCCAACCACAGTTGTCACTCGGCACTCGGTACATGGCACTCGGCATCTGATCAGCGGGATCGAATCTCGGCCGCAGCGGCTGCGTATTGATGGAGGCGAAATGTTGCGGCTAGTGTACTTTTCGATGTCAGTGCACGTTAAAGAACCGCAGGTTGTCGAAATTTCCGGAGCCCTCCTGTACAGTGTCTCTCAAAATTGTATCGTGGTTTTGAGACGTAAAACCCCAGAAGTTAATACCGTTCGTTTCCTTATTTGTGCTGCAAACAAGTGGACGTCCAAACTTGATGAGAAACTCAGGGGAAGATGGAGGCTTGAATATGAAGAGATCGCTAAAGAACGGTGGAGAACAGGGAATGTCGCTGGAGGCTGGAGCCAGCGTTTCGACAGTGGACTTGCCTTCGTCAGGATGGCCGTCCTGACGAAGGCAAGTCCACTTGTCGACATGATGGCTCCAGCGGCATTCCTTGTTCTACATCATTTTTAGCGATCTCTTCATCGAAAGAAGTGGATAGCAATTTTCTCTTTTACATATGGAATCCATATATTCGTCGTACATTGAAAGATATGGAATTATCGCAATATCGAACTAAACGTTTCAGTAAGGTAGTCAACCACTCTGGTGGGCGAACACGAACCTTCGATGCGGCCGTGATCCATACGTGGGCGGGAACTGACGGTGCCAAGTGTGCGAGAACCTCCGGTGATCGGATCGCTCCTCTCGGCGACGCAGCTCGCGACGACAAGGACATCATGTCGCGCAGGATGTCCACCATTTCGGTCATGTCCTCGTCGGCAAGCCGGATGCGCATGTATATCGCGCACCAAGCCAAGACGCGCGCAGGTGTACCGTGAGGTAGCCTGTCAGTGGGAAGGGGCGCTTTGGACAGCTCTATCTGAAAAGCAATGACATAATACGCATACATTGATCAAGTGGCGACGAAGGTTCCCCATCATTCTGCAGCCTCCTGTGAAATCCGACGTGCTAAAGCATCGAAAACTAGCGAATTCCTTGAAATTGGTTAACACAATACCTTTTGCTTCAAAACCAAAATGGTAAGCTAGTCGAGTTAGTTTATGTTCATTTTGTCCCGTGTATCCCTCTTCTCGTGCCCGTATAGTAACGTGCTGTTCCTATTAAATGACCATTTGTTTTATTTTACCTAATTATTACAGAACTGTACCTGAAGGGCAGTCAAATCGCGTAGTGGTCCCGAGGGACTCCTGTCATTCTAGCGTCATCTAAAGCCACACAACTCCACACAGCTTGTACAGAATAACTTCGCTCTCTCATTAATTCAGAAGTGCCAGAATATGCTGCGAGCGCTTCGCTCGCGCACGCTTTCCCCGTTTATCACCTCGCAGAGAGGCTTCGCGATAAATACTGCTCCGCAAGTGGTACGTCATTGTTTGCTACATGACAGACCAAACATATTATATCGCCTACAGCGCGCGCACATTTGCATGGATATCCATCAGCAGTAGGTGTCCAATGCGCGCAGGGGCTTTTTTTTTTTTTTTTTGCAACGTGCGCAGGGGCTTTTTCTAGCTCGTTTTACGGGTGAAACATAACAGTAAGCGAATTCCCTGTCATGTTGTCAGTCTGTATTGACCGCGGGCATTGCAACGTTTTCATTAACATTGTATAATTGATGGCTTCTGGGGTTTTCCATCCCGAAACCGCTATTTGATTGAGAGCGTAGTGGAGGGCTCCGGAAATTTCGTCCTCCTAACGTGCACTGACATCGCACAGCACACGGGCCTCAACATTTCGCCTTCATCGAAATGCAGCCGCCGCGGCCGGGGTTCTATCTTGCGACCTTAGGGTCTGCATCCGAGTGCCATAACCACTAGGCTACTGTGGTGGTGGGTAATACTGTATAATTAAACATTGTACAATTAGAGGCTTTAACAGTATGACTTTACTCTAAGACCACTGTTTGTTAATTCGTCATGTATTAAATCGCACCCCTCTCTCCTGTGCCAAATACCTTTAATAAATAAATAAATAAATAAATAAATAAATAAATAAATAATAAATAAATAAATAAATAAATAAATAAAACGTACCAGCAGCTGCGTCTTGTTGGCACCCACCGGCCTGTAGCGCACACGAAGCACGGGTGCGAGGCCGAAGCGAAGCGACAGCAGCAGGAGCAAGCGAACCACGTCCTCGTCGGTTGGGTCCGGCAACAGAATTCCCCAGGTGGAGTTCAGCGCCACAAACAGGTGAAGCGCCTCCGTGCGAAGGTCCTGCACCCCAGTGTGAACACACTAGCATTTAAAAGGACTCTAAGCTATAAGCAGTGAACTGGTCTAGCCTAATCCGTTTGTCTTCGGGAGCTTCGGGAAATTCGACATTTTGTGTTCAGTATTCGAAGAAAAAGAAATGGATGCGAAATTCTGACTTTGCAATATCGCGCCGAAACGTGGGTTTTATGTCGACAGAAGACCAGCTTTTCCCTTTCCATATTATCGCTAAGTTTGCTTAAAGGGGCCCTGAAGCATTTTTTGAACGCAGCCAGCGAGCGGTGCCGATCAATCGGGGGACGTGCATGTGAACACGTGAACCACATATTACCGCGCTAGACTTCCCAGGTTTCAAGCACATCTCTAAAGCGCCCACTCTTCTTTCAACAAATGACGTCACATGAGGCACTGACTAAATCGCTCGAATTTTTTTTTCGTTCCTCTTTAGGAGAAATACGCATATTTTCCTTATTTTTTTAAAATTGAAAATGAACTAATAAATAAGCGTAGCAGGCGACCCTTCCGTGAACATCATTCAATGGTATTTCTGCCTCAAGTCACTTAGTCGCTGCCGCATGTTACGTCATATGTTGAAAGGGAGCTGGCGCTTTCCATTTCTGTTTGAACCCTAATTTCGAATTCCGTGGTGCGTGCAGTGCAGAAATATTCGGCTCGCATGATCACGAGAGCCTCGGCACCGTTTTCTGACTACGTCCACGGCTTCCTTGATCAAGTTTACTGGAGCGCTCTGCGGTAGGTCCTTGGCTTCTTTATGGCATATTGCATACCTGTTTTACAGGTAAGTAATTGTATCGGCGGTACCGAAAGATCTATAAACTTCATGCACACTAGTGCGCGAACATCAGAGTGGCGTTGCCACGGCATTGTCTTCTTGTACGTTTTCTAGCTTATCAGTCACCTTCTCTTAACAAGAGTGGTGCTTTTGGTATTGTGTTAGGGTGAACTAATAATGCAAGAAAAGTTGTTTTGCAATTTAGTGCCCCGTTAAAGACCCATGTGCAACGTAATTTCACATTGGCCGATCTGGTTTTTAATAAAGTGTTACGTATTACAGAAACAAAGCTGCAGGGCTAATGAATTTAAATTTCTTAATTAGACAGCAATAAATATGACTGACTGAGAAGGCCCGTGTGTGCGACAGTTAGCGGATTCTACGTTGCCTTCAGCACGCCGCTTCCTTTAATGTGCCAAGAAATACGCCTTTGGAAGGAGATGTTCTGAAAGTTCTTGGCCATGCGTCACTTCTGGCGAAGAGCGATACGGCATTTTTCTTTCAGTTTCGGAGTCAGCAATGCACATTTCTGGGGTTTTCTTACGACGTATCTACTGATATTTCAGATTTAAGAATACTTGTGCCGAGGCTGCGGCTTTATGTGAAGCTGGGCTTGTTATGCAATACACATTCTAGTTGCGGTTGGTTTGCCAGAATGTTAGATTTTAGCTAGGTTAGTAGATGGTCGACGCGTATAGGAACTCTTCGAAGTTATTTTTTGAAATGGCGACTGAGACATGTGCCCGCATTCGAACGTGCAATACGTAGCTTGATTATTTTGAAATAGATGGAGGCGTGCTATAGACCAGTCTGAAGTAGCTCTATGTGAAGGAGTCGAAAGCTCTCAGCGGGTAGCGCTATGTCGCAATTTGTATTATTCATATACTGACTGTCAGACTCTTTGTTTAACTCATGGAAACGTAGAAAAAAAGAATGAATGCCTTGACTTCACATCACTGTGTCTAAAGAAAAGACAGGCTCCTCCAACAATTCCGTTTTTGTTATTTATTTTTTTATTCGTATGAAAACTGCCCTGTGTCCTACTCACTGTGCGTGTTCTGCTAAGGTTTACACGGTTTTCTGCTACTATGAACAAACGCAGTTTTATGAAAAAAAAACATTTCTTCTCACTCGCCCCTATATTCCATTGTTTAGTTGTTTTTTTCGCTCGTTCTCTCTGTCTTTCTCTCTCTCTTAATATATATATTTTGTGTTCGTATTCGCAACATTGACCTGTCCTTGAATGCCTCAAACATACATGGTAGGGATTCACATCCTCAAAATGCAGTTATACCGTTATACTCTATGTTACGAACCCGCGTTTCATTATTTCCGGAGCGCTCAGCTTTTCCTCGATGAAGCAGAAACATTCACGGGGCGACAACAAATGAAGAGGATGCCGCTCGAAAACTTAAGGAGCAAATGGAGGCTTCTGCAGGCACTTACGTCCCGTTGAAACTTAAAAAGAACGAAATAAGAACGGATAAGGGCAGGTACTCGTATTCATAACGTTTCGAAGAAATTCTGCATTAAACCCCTTCGATAAGGAGAAAAAAGAACAACTGCCTCGAACGTGCCTTTATCTGCATCATTCATCAATGACCCCCTCTTTCTCCTATACGGGGTCATATTAAACCGCACAGTACGATGTTTCAATGGTTTGCACGCTCGTTATCAAGTTACCTTGCAGCGTTTTTGCGTGACTAATTTCCTCGTGCCTTGATATATAGTGCAAAGAACCTAATTCACCAAGCCGCCAGCGCTTAAAGATAGCGTGTAATGCTTCAAAGAACTGTAATGTAAAAAAAATCATATAGTAATCTTGTGCTTCTTCAAAATGGAAAACGAAAGGGAAGGGGTCAAGGGCTCGTTCTTTATTTGTCAGAAACAACTTAATGAGCAAACAGACAATGAAGCCTAGGCTTCATTGTCTGTTTGCTCATTGAGTTGTTTCAAAAGGGAAAAGAAAGACATTTAAGCGTACCGCGCCCATTAGAAGTCTTTCGATTGAAGGTTTACATTACTCTCTGTAATCTTATATACTTATTGCGGAAGTTGCCAGGCACAGAGGTGCCAGCCTGCTGCGAACTCCAGAGTGTGTATGCACATGTGTGCTCGATAGCGTAATTGAGGACACAGCATGTACGCATGGCTGGTTGCCTGACAACTAGTTATGAATTGTTTCCTAGTAAACGCCGCATGAAAATCTCACAAAGAACTTCGTTGAGTTTGTTAGACACCGTTTTCAAACCTTCCGCTATAACAAGGGTGTGTGTGAGCTAGAAAACACGAAATAACGCACACGCTACATGAATTATTGTAAACGTCAACTCTTTCTCCTTTTTTATTCTTTCTTTATGCATTCAAGTCATCATTTACAAGTCAACTTATATATTTCAAAGTAGCCCGCCTTGGTAGCTTATAGAGCGTATGGTGTCAAGCTGCAAAGCTCGATAACGGGTGCTCATTAATCGCACGCGTCTACCATATTTCGGGCGAGCTAAACGCAAGAACGCCTCTATATTTAGTTTCAGCTGCGTGTTAAACAACCACGGGTGGCGGAAGTTAATCAGTACTCCCCCTTCTTCCCCCCCCCCTCGCACACACACACACACACACACACACACACACACACACACACACACACACACACACACACACACACACACACACACGCGCACGCACACACACACACACACAGCATTCCTCGTAATCATGCCATGGTTTAGACACGTAAAACCCCATGATTCAACTTCATATTTCTGATCAGGTCAGTAGGGTGGCGTAACGCGACAAAGTTGTGCGTTTTCCCATAGAACTTTCTAACGACACGGAATGCTGTAATGAAAGAAGAGCCCCGCCACTGGGCTAGTGGCTATGGTACTCGGCTGCTGATCCGAGGGTCGCGTGATCGAATCCCGGCCGCGGCGCCTACATTTCGATGAAGGCGAAATGTTGAGGCCCGTGTCCTGTGCGATGTCAGTGCACGTCAACGAACCCCAGGTGGTCAAAATTTCCGGAGCCCTCCACTACGGCGTCTCTCATAATCAGAGCTGGTTTTGGGACGTTCAACCCCACATAACAACATAATGAAATAAGATAAGGCGTGCCGACGTGCACACACGAGATCGATGATTGATTTGTGGGGTTTTACGTCCCCAAAAACACACGAGAAATATGCGATAAGAAGGTAGACAGTCAACTTCAGAGAAAGAAGCACTGGCCCACAAAACTTATCTGCGCATGCTCAGGAAGGGCTGTTGAAAAGGATTCTTCCATTCGTCACGTATTTAATGTGGGGATGATTTTCTATGCCACGCATCGCGCGTGAAATTCGTTCGAAAACGACCTCAGTATTCTATGCTATATTTTTCGCAACTTTCCAGCGATAATGGCAATGCATATAGTAAGTGCAGTGGCATATCAATGGCCTTATTCTGAGACGACCGTTTGTCGGCGATGCCGCTTTGCTTGGCGTAAGATCTCGCGTGTTCAACGACTGAAACGCCTACTTGCTCGCATTTCCTCACCAGCCAATCAATGTGCACTGGAAGCGATGTCTGGAAGTGCACTGGAAGCGAACGCTGGAATGTGCACAGTGTTCACTGGAAGTGAAACAGTGTGTACTGGAAGCGAACATTTCAGACACCGGCTCCAAACTGAGCGCAACTCGCCTTCTCTTCCCTGGTGAGCAGGCTGACGCAGCTGTTGTGATAGTGGCGAACCGCTTCGACAGCGTACTCCGGTCCCAGAACGGCAGTGGCTGGCCAGCTGGCTTGAGGAGCGAGCACCGTTTGCTGCACGAGCCTTTCCCAGGAGCGGGCCACGTCCTCAGTGAACGTGCGCGCACCGTGGGGCGAGCTCCAGTTGTGGCACACGTACTCGTACATGTCCCGACACGGGTCCAGCTGGCCCCCTGGGGACGCGCGGCCTTCCATGACGCCGTCGTGAGGACCCGTCGCCAGATAAGGGCCGCGGGAAGCGCCAAGCTGAAAAGAAGGCGCAGGAACCGGCCACGCGAAGTGTGGGTAAGGACACGTAAATTGCACTTCTATAAGACGAAAGCCTTGCGTAATTATTTGCAAGGTGCTCTAGAACGTCCTCGGTGTCATCAAGGACGATACGAGATGGGGTACAAGAAATATCCCGTCACTTAGGAAGGCTAGAAGCAAACCAACACGTTCCAGCCGTGCTTAAGAAGCGATTAATAATTGCCAAAGTTAATGAATAATTGAACAGTGACTTTAGTTGAATATCATGCGGGGCTTGAGCACAGAACCACGATTTCATTATAGCTTCGACCTACGAAATTTCCTGTCGAAGGCCTTTCAAGACTTGAACCTCAGTCCATAATAGGAGTTGGACCCCAACGGTCTAGGATTCGAGCCCAAGGCCCGAAATGGCGTCGAACCTAAGACCTTGCTTGGATTGAAGGGTATGTATTCAGGCGGACTGAGATGTATTTATGTGGGCAGGGAAGATTGAAAGAAATTAATGCGGATTTACGTGAATTACGGGGAATTAGAGTGCGGACCAAGATGTGCAAGAGATGTCAGTATACAGGCTTTCGTCTTCGCATTTGTTATGCAATAGCTAAGAACGCCTGTGAGTTCTTATGTTGTGGCAAGCTCAGTGCCAGACATTAGTAGAATTATGGTTCATTCCACTTTTATGGGGCTGCTCATAATAGGAAAGTGATATGTGTCTTCATATAAAATTCAGCAAATTTGTTGGTCATTACGAAATACGGTAGGACTAGACTGCCCTAACGAGTATAATGTGTCTGAAGCTTAGAGAACTGTTCCGCCTGCGGCTCAGCCACGTCATCATGGTTGCGGTATGGCCAGGCTACCCCAATCCACCATATACCTAGCTTTAGTCCGTCCTTTGAATTCAGGCAGCTTTACCAGGGACGCGACCTCATGGCGATGTCTTTACCCACTTTTTTTTTTCTTTGGCGATTTTTGAGCTTCGTAAGCTGTCCGCCGTCAGGGTTAAAAACAGCCCGCTATCAGCGATCGACGATAGCGAACGAGAATGACAGACTGTTACCCCGATATCCTAGAATGTTCCTTGACCTAGCATTTCATCTCGACTTGAAAAAGTTGATGGCAGCGCCGGTAATGGGCCCTACGCTTCATAGGCGTGCTACCACAATCCTTGTGAAATGTAGCGTCGAGGGGCGTCTCTTTTCTCAACACTAGATGCAATCAGAAAAATTGCGGGCTTAGAGATACGGTAACGTGGGATTACGAACAAGTTTAACCAAACGAGATTCGCGACGGAATGTTAAATGTCAATACTCGAATTTTCTCGCATCCTACTCCTTTTAGAATATGGCTGCCGCAGCCATGAATCGAACCTACGCGCACTCGTACCTATCAACAGTACACCCGCTAAGACGCTGCGGTAAGGTGTGAACTCAGAAAAAGTGGTGGAACAGGCTTGATGCATTCACAGGCAAGACTTGTGTGCACGTACCGGGTATCCGCTGCGTACCGAGCACCAGAAGAGAAATGCGCCGAGCAGGAGGAACACGGCGGCGAAGCCCAACCAGAAGCGCCTAGGAGAAACGATGCGCAAAACGGAAGAGGGCGGGCTCTCGTTGGCCAGCGGACGTAAATTCAGAAGAGCGGCCCACATTACAGGCGCCAGCCGTCTTCGATAGCTGCTTCTCCTTCTTCTCGTTCTGGGTACCTCCGCGGCTCGTGCTGGCGGTGGAACTCGTGATTGACGCAGTATCGCGAAGAAGCAGCGGTAATTGCCTGCCAGTGTTACATTAGTCAGAGGAAAAATCATTTCGAAATTTTATTCAGAAATTTGAAAATAATTTGAATTCTGAAAATATTCTTTCGATTGGGGGGGGGGGGGGGGGGGGGGCGTGTACTAGGCTACAACAACAGGAATGTCTGCTTAGCCATATGGAACTTCCTTGGTGAAAGAAGAATTCGTTGTTAACATTCATTCCTCTCAAAATTTGGTATACTTCAAGAATTGCTTCGGAATTATTTTACTTTGGAGTTATTTTATTGTAGTTAATTTGTATTGCAGAAAAATCTTGTCATTCTTCAGGATCCCCCTAAAAGGGGACGTCCAACTGCAGTTCCTCAGGACAAAAATAAAGTTCTGTGCCTGCCTGCCTGCCTGCTTGTCATTCTTCAACATTTCTTTTTCCGGGGGGAAGGGGGGGGGGGGGGTGAGTTTGGTGAATCGCCTTCTCTTTTCCGCCGTCGCAGAATAATTTGTATTTAAACAGCGGAGCTGTTTAGGCTTGGCAAAATTCCGCGAGCGACCAATGAGAAATTGTGGAGGCTTCGAGGGTATGCGCCAAAGAAAGCGAGAATGCGCCAAGCAGCTTTAGCATAGCACAGTCATGCATAGCATAGTGTAGCGAGGGGATGAGGAAGAGAGTAAGTATGAGGAAGATAGAAAGGTGGAGGTGAGAGGGTAAACCATATCATAGCAATGTACAGCATAGTACAGCAAAGGGCTGGAAAGAAAAGTGACCGCGAGTAGGAAGAAAGGAGGAAGAAAAGAAGGAGAGAGCGCGATATATAAAGGCATAAAGAAAGATGACACAAAAATAGAAGATTATGTAGAAACAGATAATGAAAAGCAGAAAATATGAAAGAAAGAAAGAGACGTAGAAAACTGAAAGAACTCAATCTGCGTTCGCCAGGTGGTGGCCCTGTTTGCCAGCTACACTGTTTACTAAGATTTCGTAGGCGTGGCACTGGCTTTAATTTCTTTAAAGAAGCTTCTATTCATTTGCACGATCAGACACGATCTGTATTTTCCCATCAACGCTCCGTGTCATTCGATTAACCCATAGTGGATTCTCCGCGATCACGTCTCTCTAAACCATATCGTGTACAGAATTATGAAAACTATAATGCATAAAGAACCTTGTTTTCCTATATTTCACTGTCCTAGTGTCAGGCTTCGCCTGCTCGCGAATTTTCCTCTTGCGTTCTGAGTCATGAATGGACAACATCGTTCCAAGGTTATTTACAACACGAAAACAGTATAGCACACGAGCTCGTATTGTTAAGACGTTGCATATATCCACAGACCAATCATTTCACTGCTGGTACTGGAAGTCGCGTAACCAGTTGATGACGTCATATGAAACCGCGCAACCGCACGTGATGACATCACGTGAGGGCACGACCACTTACTGTTTGACGGCGTAAGTGATGACGTCATGTTATGCCGTCTCGTGGCCATGACCACGAAATCGTATGCACGTTGGCGTAGTTTCCACAGCCATGGGCAAGCCGTGCTTTCACATTCCATGCACGCAGGAAGACAGTTTTTTCAAGGTTGGTGCTCAGGCTTACTCTGCAAACTTGCTTCTGGCGGGAAATTCAGGACGGGAAAAAGAGGGACAAAAGAGAAGCAGGCGGTGAAGCGCCTCTTCTTCGGAGCTTCGCTGTCCTCTTGAAATAACCTTTGTGCGTCTTTCACGGTCTTGAATTTTTTGCCAGAAACGAGCTTAGGCGACTGCATGAATAGCTGTCAAAGTCACCTTAGAAGATCTTCGCGTATGAATGTCAGGGCGTCTGGGGGATTTCGTCCGGTAACTCCAGCTGCGACCGAGTGCACGCCAAGAACGGTCAATAACGAAATTTGAGAAGCTCCGGGCTTGTTCTAACCATACTAACACCTGTACTATAGGGTTTCTGAAAAGAGGCGCATAAAGGCCAGACGCGAACATTGTCGTCAGCGCAAAACTAGCCTTTGCTTGTTTCGTCTCCAGCACTGTGCACCTCGAAGAAGTCCCTTTGCATTTTTTCCCCTCGTGTCTGGCTTCGATGCGCTCTGCACGCTAGACGATAGACCAGCACGACAGGATAAGGTACCGTGTTATGAGAAGTAGGAGCAAATGGATTTAACGAATTTGTTTGAACCGAACACGAAGTGTCGCCTGGCTTATTACCTGTTGCTGTCACAGGGAAGTCCTTTTTTTTTTTTTTGCTATATATAAACGCCGTTAATGCAGGCAGTATTGGATGTACTACTGATTAATGACGAAGTAAGTAGGAATTGGCGGAACAATCGGGAGGCAATAGCGCTATTCCAGGCACGCGTTGGTAGTAGAAGTCTACACCTGTGTCTCGCTGACAGTACGTCGACTGATTAGCAAAGTAATTGATTTTCTTTTTCTCGGCGACTCTTTCTTTCGACAAAACTAATGGCTGCGTTGGGAGCAATAAAGCAATGCTTTATTTAACTATGACTTGGGACACGCTTTTACCTCATGCAGTTTCATCGGAACACGAGTCTAGCCAGACTGAGAGGATGAATTGTAATCGGTCTTTCACTGCGTGCCTTTTCTTCTCATGAACGCCCGAGGTGCAAAGCCATCTTAATAACGCGTTAAACTAATTTTGCAAACTTCTCACGCAGCCTTACTCGAACGCCAAGCGCACGTTATCGATGCCGCCTACAAGGTGTTTCCTACTAGTTAATCAACTTTTATCTCGCTTCGCTCACATTTTTTTTACAAACTCCCGCGTTCCCCTTAGTTTCACCTGCTGGCAACGTAGACTGGTTATACAAGTTAATTAAACGCAGTATATGGAGCGATGCGAGTCAAATTTTTGCAGAAACACGACACTAAGCGTGTATATGGAGCGCGCAGATTCTGCCATTATTTCCGTATACGGCCTCTGGCGGACGTGTACATTTTGGAGAACATTAAATGGCATGATGTTATAACTGCAATTAATACGGGCAGTTATATTCTAAGCTCCAATTTTACGTAGGTTGTTGTTGTTGTTGTTGTTGTTGTTGTTGTTGTTGTTGTTGTTGTTGTTGTTGTGTGGAAGTCTGCCGGTTCTCATATGCCGCAGCAATGACCGTGTGCCATGGAACTGATAGGCGTTGTGCCCTACTCGGTGGTAGTAGCCAGCTCGCTCCTTCCTTCTTCCCTTTCTGTGTTTTATGCCACCAATAATAATAATAATAATAATAATAATAATAATAATAATAATAATAATAATAATAATAATAATAATAATAATAATAATAATAATAAATACGTGAACATCAAGGGACTGCCTACCGCCCTCCATCGGTTTCCTATTCTTTATCAAAATAGAAAGCACAGTATTCATAGTATGCAAGCTTTCAGTGGTATCGCTGGAAAGTAAGCAGTAATATTTATAACAGAATTTTTCGATATTCGTGGTCACCGCTCCTGTATGTGTAGGGATGCCAACAATACTGCTTACTGGTTTTTTTCAGTATTCATTTAAAAATGAAAGTTATTCTCCGTCGTGGACGAACGCTACGAGATGCGTGTCAAGTACAATGGTAAGTAAAAAAAAATGTTTTCTTTTAACCTGGATGATTGAACCCGTGTGCGTATTTCTTGGCTTTTCGTTGCATTTGGAGATTGAAACTCATCACCGAAGACGGCGCCACCGGCCATCTTTTCACAACCTTGAGGGCCACGTTAAAAATATTATTCCCTTTCTATGGCGTGCAAGTACACTCGTTTCCGTCAACGTAAGGAACGATGTTCTGATTTTTTTTCCGAGCTGTAGAGAGCCCCTTTAATTTCCATATGATTCAATACGCCGAATAATTCAATTTAATCGTCAGGAATTCTGCGGGACTTCCTTTTTTTTCATATAACTATTATAAGAAAGATGAATAAAAAATGGTATAGAAAGAACGGCCGCAAATAAAACAGGACTTACGAGTGTGTTCTATCGATTCCTCACAGAAGTCGCTCCGAAAGTCTGTTGCCCTTCATTAGAGGTCTTAGTGCCGTCACCAGACATTCTAGTGAGAGTCCGTCAAATGCCGTGTATATTTTTCAAAGGCATACGATAAGAATACAACGCAAGAAGCGTGATCCTGCGAAATGCATATTGTCAAAGCCGGAAATACTGAAAGGGTGGGACAGAATATAAATCAGCGAATTCAGAGGGCTAGTAATTGGAAGTCAGCGGCTACCATTCTGCGCATATTATAATGTGATGAGCATTCCGTGCTCATTTGATTCAGAGATAAAACATTTATTTCTCTATCTCTTCTTTTATCAGATGTAACAGAAATTTTCAGTGCTCTCAACTACTCACACACACAAAAGGTGAAGTTATACCTGACAGTCATACATATATATGCAAATAGTGCCGCTGGAAAGATATTACAGCAATGACTCGTTTCGTATTCTTACCTACGTGCGAATAGTCTTGGCTATTGGTGAAATGTGACCGAAACGCAGCAGCTTGATAATGTGGGAACGCCAGACCCTATACGTGGCGGCGAAACCTCGTCGATGAGTCAATAACAGTAGCTGGGCGCATTATAAACGAGCGCTAAAATAGATTTTGCTCGCGCTTCGGGTGTGCAAGTGGAGTCAACGGAAAGCGAACGATACACTCTGATCTACATTTTATGCAAAATGGTTCAATTAAAGAACCGCGACATTGGGGCAGAGAAAGGGACAAGGCGTGAGGTTTGAGTCTTTTCCGTGCACCATAAATCTGTATACAGTTCCGTCCCGCTCGCAAGTAGACGAAGGGGGAAAAAAAGGAGTGAGAAAAAAAATTGACGGCAGATCCACGAGGTGAATGATGATGAGATTGGGCGAAGCTCCTGGAAGTAATCATCGGTTAAACCGTGAAATTTCTTCCGTTAATTCGCCCGATAAAATTGACGTGAAACGATTGATTAAATGTTTTATCAAACTTTTATTGCTGGTTTCCGTTGTCCTTTCATTATGACCGCTTTGTGGTCGGTGAAATGTAAGCTAAGTGGTTCTTGCACTGGTTGCAGATGGGTTTTGCCTTTGAACGCTTCTCCAACGCGAGCAGTCGGTATTTCTCAATCAAGAAACTCGCTAGGAGACGCTGCCTGCGCCAACGTTGTCTCTCGCGTTTGCCGGGGCAGTGCCGGGGCACAGGAGAAATCTCACCTTGGAGGTAAACAATGGCTGCTAATGGGAATGAGAGACAGAAGAAGTCGGCTTTTAGCTAACACTTACACTGCTACTTCTACTAACGTTTCCTACTGGAACATGCCAATGGCTGCTAATGGGGAATGAGAGACAGAAGAATTCAGCTTTTAGTTAACGCGCACGCTGCGAATTTTTTATTGTTCAACAACGCACAGGAGAAATCTCCCACCGGCACCACCTTGGAGGTCAAAGCGTAAGACTGGTTACGCACTACTACTACTACGACGAGGGACGAACGGGTGCCGCCTTAAGGAGCTTCGCCCATAAAACAACGAACATTCGCGTATCCGGCATTTGTATTCAGCGTCGCTCGCTCCGAAAAAGAAAATAATGTTTGGCTGCTCGTGTACGTGTAGTCAGTACCAACGCTAATGACGCCGTTAAACTAGTATGATATCACCTACGCATAGCTCTCACCCCCTTATAGAAGGACAATTTCGCAGTCTTTCGCAGGTACTGGCTTTTGTAAAAACTGATAAAAGTGTAAAGCAGACTTAAAATTTATCCTCATTTCTCCTCGTACACGCGGTGTCTTCGGTATGGTCAGCGCACTGTAATTGAAAATGGAAAGCGAAATTTTTACGTTTGTGAAACTGAAGCGCATTCACATTGCGGAAAATTTCCTATGCGTTGTAGTAGAAAGATGTATAGCGCCAAGTGAAGAAAAAGTTTGTGTGTGTGTGTGTGTGTGTGTGTGTGTGTGTGTGTGTGTGTGTGTGTGTGTGTGTGTGTGTGTGTGTGTGTGTGTGTGTGTGTGTGTGTTAAACGCCGGAAAGCCGCGGTGGTGCAGTGTTTATGGTGCTCGGCTGCCACCCGAAAAACGCGGGTTCCATCCCGGCCGCGACGGTCGCATTTTCGATGGTGACAAAAATGCCAGAGGCCCGTGTATCGTGCAATGTCAGTGCACAGTAAAGAACCTCAGATGGTCAAAATTTCCGGAGCCCTCCACCACGGCTCTTCTCTGCTTTCTATTTCTTTCATTCCCTTTACCCCCCGGACGCTTAGCCGTGCTCCCGACGTAGGCGGCAGAAGTTAGCGTTTTTTCCTTAAACGAATCACAATCATCATCATCAAGGTGTAGGCAGAGCGCGAGTTTCTTCTTATTCCATATTTCTATTCCTTTCTTGTTTTTGCATCTTCTTCTACCTTGTTTTGCTGACCAGCTAGTTTTGTATTTCTTTTTTGCCGTGTTATGGTAGTGCAATTCACAGAGAATGCTTAGAACACGGTCCTGCACGCAGAGAATAGAGGACTCTATTGATGTGAAAGTAATGATAGTCCCCAAAGTGCGCCGTCCGAGGATCGACCTCTACTCTGTTAAGTTTCTAGGTGCGCACTTATTATTCCTTTTTGTGTATATGGCGATCTTTCTTTTCCTTATAATCGTGTTATTTGTTTTTCACATTGATGGCGAAGTAGTCTATGCAACCTTGCTATCGGCGCACTGATGGACGAACTCCTCCTGCGCTAAAGAGGGTTTGAGCGCGCCTATCGCCATACGTCTTGAGCGGAGTGAAAACTCGTGATAAACTCGCACAGTTTAATGCACATGAATCAGAACTTTGGCGTTATTAGTTTCGTTCATCCCTTTAAGAGCCAAGTCCACGACGCTAACAGCATTTCTGGAGTGAAATACTGCCCTGACCCTGTACTGTTTCCAACGTCGTCAACTATGAAAGCTATGACCCCGCCATTATTACGTGCGACGACATGTCTGACTCACGATCGCAACTCTCCGAGAACGATATTTCGTCTCTTTTTGTTTCTGCGTTGAAAAGACAGTGGCGTCAAATTGTGCCTCCACGGGGCTAGACGAAAACGTTGCGCGCACGGAGTGCCTCCTTCTAGAAACCCGGCCGTGCCTGGCCATAGTTGTGACCAAAATTGCTGCAGTGTAGAATTTGTGCCAAAGTTGAAGCTACCGGCCACCACTTTACGATAGGAATGCATTGTTAGTATACAGGTGTCGATGACCAATTAGAGTACTCGTTAGAGGCCTCAAGCGTCGAACTATAACGGTAACACAGATCGTGTAATCAACGTTCAGAAGCGTGATAGCTCTCCAATCTTCAGGACAAACGGGGGAAGCGTCAAGCTTCGGAATGAGCACAATGCGGCCATTCCGAAGGCTGGGTGGAAAAACGCAGTCTTCAAAGCGACGGAGGATAACAGTGGTAGACAGCACCGATCTCATTCCACAATGCCAGGTAAAAATCAACTGGCAAACCGTCTGGCCCAGGGGCTGACCCACGCTTCATGGATTGCCGTGCCGCCTTTACCTGTTCAGCTGACGGAGGAGCGCACAGGAATCAGCGGTATGTCGAGAAAGGCGGGGTAAACCGTTGAGCATGGGTGATAACGGGTCGTATTGAAAATAACAGGCGTGCAAAACACGGTCACAAGGGGAAGAAGTGGACAACAGGCATGTTATGCACGCCTGTTCTTTTCGCTATGGATCCTTACCAGCTCGCTCAACTTTCGGTCCTTTTGAACGGGTCGTAGTTTTCTTGCAAAGTCGCACGTGGCGTAGTTTCAAAATGTGGCGAGAAAGCAGGTCTATCGCGCCTGGAATACGGCTGCGGAGGTGGTACCCGTGTAGTCACAGAGTTAGATGGATCTGACAGGCCAAAAAAGGAATACCTTGTATAGCGAAGCACCTCAGGATGCGCACAGGGGTTCCCCCTATAGCAGCCATGCTGCCGCCGCGGGAGAGGCAGCAAGTTAGCACTGAAAGCGATCACGTAACACGCGCTGCCGAGCTCTCATCAATGTAGACGGCTCAACGGTGTGCACAGCGATGCCTATTCGCCCCGCCACGGTGGTCTAGCGGCTATGGTACTCGGCTGCTGATCCGAGGGTCGAGGGATCGAATCCCGGCCGCGGCGGCTGCATTTCGATGGAGGCGAAATGTTTGCCCGTGTGCTGTGCGATGTCAGTGCACATTGGTCTAAATTTCCGGAGACCTCCACTACGGCGTCTCTCATAATCACAGCTGGTTTTGGGACGTAAAACCCCAGAAATCAATCAATCAACGATGCCTATTTCGTCGCTGTGTCGGCCAGCTCCCCAGAAACGCGACGACGCAGCGAACGTGCGTCTACTGAACAGTGTAGACCGGTGTAGACCCCACTGCATTTTGAGCGCATCCTAATCGCCTGGACAAATTCAGCAAGCGTCGCACGTATCGAGAGGGACAAAGCAGACCGTGAGCGTGCGTTCTGGAGGGCACGAACATCAAGAAGCCACGACTGCTCGAAACAAGAAAACGGAATGTTCAACTGTAAGCCAATTGGACGGTGGTCAAAAAAAAAAAAAATCACAGCATATCCACGGAGTGAATGATGATGAGTGGGGCCAAGCTCCGGAGGGAATCATCGGTAAACCGTGAAACTCTTCCGTGAAATTCGCCCAGTACATCATATAAAGAGTGGGAAACACCGTGTATATATTAAACATGAACCTTTTATTGTACTGTTGGTTTACGTGGTCCCTTCATTATCACCGCTTTGTTATCGGTGAAATGCAGGGAAAGTGGTTCTTGTATGGGCGTTAACGTGAAGTTGGCAAACACTACATCGATGCAAGACCCCACAGCATATCCACGGGATATGATGTGGATATGCTGTGGTGCTGTGATGGTGGCTGGTGCTCCGAGCGAAAGAGAAAGCGCGCCAAGTACATCATCAACGACGTGAGATGGTCAGTGAACGGTTGTGCAGCGCGAGCAGTCGGTTTTTTCAATCAAGAAACTCGCTAGCAGACGCTGCCTGCGTCGGCATCGCGAGGCGAGAGAGGGGGGAACCGTAGGAGAGGAAAGAGAGGGGGAAGCATAGGAGAGTAGAGGGCGAGGGAGGAGGGGGAGAGCGGTCTCCTATCACACTAGAGCACGCATCTGCAACGCAGCGACGATGGGAACGTATCCTTTGATGTACGGTCTTGCGTTCCACGTCTCGGTAAGGCAGAGCACGTCCACCGCGGTGACACGTATCTGCAACGCAGCGAGCGCCTTCGCACCATCTATTGATCAATTCGCGTACTGCGGCACCGCAGCGCCATCTCGTATTTGAATTCGTCAACTATGCTGCGCTAGCCCCCCCATCTACTGCCATCTAGTGAGCACTTCACGAACTAGAGGTGGCTACATACTATGTACGGAGGAGGGAACGACCCACACCCTAAGGAGCTTCGCCCCTAAAAAATGTGGTTGATCCCCCTGTCATTGGAGTCTGTATAACACGAAAGTGAAACCTGTCTTCGCGATATTATGGAATGCATAAGCGGCAATCTGGCGAATCGAGGGGCGGGAGATGGCTTGGGTACTGTGAACATGTGAACACGTCAAATCTAGACATCAGCGGCACCTCGACAAGGAAGAGGGATTTTCGATAGTTGTCCACGACAGAAAGTTTCCGAGTGACAAACATTGCTCTGGAAACACTGACTTGCACGCGCCAGAGCCCTGCGCAAGCCTGCCATAAACGAGGATCGTCCGCAACGGGTTGTCAGCGGATCGTTTTGTGAAAGAACAGCCCACTGCAACGAAAGGCCGATCATTTGCTTGTCCACGGCTGTCTTTGCGATCCTGGAGCAGTGTGCGTCGAAACTCAACACACCTGGCCACGTAAGAGCAATATTGAAACAAAGCCTCAGTGGCCTCTCTGATTAAACAGGAATAATTCTTCTTCGCACCTAGTTAACATTTCGCATAACGATATTAGAACACTTTACCTGCAACGTACATTACGATTTCTTCGAATCCATTATGCTAACATCGCAAAAACGCTAGCTAGGTTGGAGCGGGAATCGAACCCTGGCCGTCTGCGTGGCAGGCAGGTATTCTACGAAAAAGCCACGCCAGCAGCTGACGCTGCTTCAGGAAAAACGCGTGGTGAATAGCCACGCACCTCATACGATGGAACAAGAAGAATATGGGAAAGCGAAGTGAGGCTGAGGAGGAGGGAAAGAAGGAGGGCAGTGTGTAAAACATAGTGTAGGCATAGACTGTAAGACATATATAGCCTTCTATAGAGTAGTATAGCAAGGGAGTTGATTGATTTGTGGGGTCTAACGTCCCAAAACCAACTCTCATTATGAGAGACACCGTAGTGGAGGCCTCCAGAAATTTCGACCACCTGGGGTTCTTTAACGGGCACTGACATCGCGCAGCATACGGGCCTCAACATTTCGATCGAAATGCAGCCGCCGCGGCCGGGATTCGATCCCGCGACCTTCGGATCAACAGCCGAGTGCCATAACCACTAGACCACCGTGGCGGAGCGTATAACAAGGGAGTGGAAAAGGAAATTGAGGGTGGGGAGGAGGGATGTGAGGGCTAGGAAGAAGGAAATGAGGAGGGGAGAGGTTAAACCACAGCATGCCTCTTTATAGAGTGGTATAGCAATGAAGCGCGGAAGGGAAGTGTGGATGAGCAGAAGGAAAATGGGGAGGGTAGGGCCACAAGCCCCGCAGTATGTTACAACAAGGGGGTGGGGAAGGGAGGTTAGAGTAATTAGGAGTGGTGCTGGAGTGGGGAAGAGGGAAATGACGGGGTGAGGGTAAAGCGTAGCACATCCATGTACGGTGTATTAGGGAAACGGAAGTGAAGATGAGGATGGGTAAAGGAGAAGGGGAAGACCACCAGCTCCGCTGTGACCTAGCCTTGCTTCCCTAGTGCAAGCTTCCCTCTTTTCCTTTTTCTTTCTTTTTTATTTTTGAGTGCGGAGCACGTTAGGGCCTAGGGCTGTCGGCTTCTGTTCATGCCGGGATCACGCTTACAAAGCAGGAGCCGAAAACAGGGCCGAGACATGCTGATAACTGATCAAAACCTGCTAAAATGGATCCAGACTAAGCATGTGTAAAATAAACCGAATTATTATAATAAAATAAAAGATGCACAACGAGGGTAAATAATCGCACAATGACATGAAATTAAGGGAATATGTTTCGAAAACGCTGAATATAAACACACAGAACTAGACGGGAAACGCAGGTGCATCACTGTTCCTCACTTGGCTTAGATTTTTTTGAAACTTTCGTAGACGTACGTTATGAGCGGCAATAGCTTTCTCATAGTAGTATGCCATTGCCCTTAATCGTTTACACTTGTTCAAAACGCATCGTGTGCGTGTCTGTCAGCTTTTCACTTTAACGTGTTGTGCCCGTGCTACTTTCATTTGATCTATTACCCTAATATACATATCAAATAACGGACGCAGCACGCGTTTCAGACAAATATTTTTGCTATATTTCCGCAAGGCATCGTGGGCATGTTCAAAGGACCGTACTATCGAAACCTAAATAAATTTGCTAAGATATACCATCTTTGGTAATAGCTCCAGTATGGGGAACCATAGCTCATTAACTCTTGAGATCCGGCTCCAGATGCACGTTTACAAGTTTGATTTGCCAACCTGTTAGCAGCGCCGACACGCGTAGAGGGGACTTGGAAGAGTTTCATTAATCAGTTCATCATCGATGCCGATACAAGAAAACAAGGCCGCCAAAACGACGGTTATGCGCGGAGCAAATGTCCTCGTGGTCTTAAAAACAAGGATTAATGCATTTAGCAAGATATTGTGTATGGAGGCCTGATGGGGACACACAATTAATCATTGCTGTATGCCTTCAATAGTTCTATGTGTTAGTGTTTCATATTTCTTATTATTGGCTCTTCTGTGAGCGTAGAGCCCGTAGTCATATATACAACGTTGACAAAGTAACACTGGATAGCTAAAGGTCGTTTATTGCGAAGTGGAGGTATTGCCAGGAGTGGTTGTTGTTGTTGTTGTTGTTGTTGTTGTTGTTGTTGTTGTTGTTGTTGTTGTTGTTGTTGTTGTTGTTGTTGTTGTTCTCGTCCTTGTTGTCGTCGTTGCTTGTTTTCCGCAGAAGTGCGGCAATGTAAGCGTTTATTTTATTCACTATATCCATGAACAAAGCTGTACATAGACGTACGTAGTGAAGTGCATCCTGGTCCCCGTGTGAGAACAGCAGAGTCCAAAAATAACCTCGAAACGGTACGATAGAGATTGCAACCTCAGAAACGCGTCCACCCAGCCACTGTAGCAGGACATCGGGCCAGCGTATTCCGCCCAGGCACGCCATTGCACCGTTTTGTTGATCGCATCTCCCTCCTGCCCTGTCTTTCGACGGACGCTCTTGTCGGATTGGGCGGCGTGCAATATACATACGTCGTTGAAAAGAGCGGCCCGCGGTCACGCAACCGATGCATCGAGGCGTCGAACTTCCCTTGCGGAAAATGCTCTTGCTTCAGACGGTCATTCATCGCCTGCATCCAGCTCTTCTTCGGCTCTGCTTATGCGAGTCACGCGATGACAAGATTGGTGACAGTGTACCCTGCTTTCTAAAGGCATTGCCGTACTGCACTCTCATGAGCGAATGTTTAAATTATTGGTTTTCCAACAGAGAGTCTGTTTAAGAGATAAATTCTGTTTACATTCAGTTTCTTAATGTCTCTTCTAAACTACGTTCTTGTCCCTTATACTGCATGCCGTCTTGCTACGCGCTAACAGCCATGTTTATCTATCTATCTATCTATCTATCTATCTATCTATCTATCTATCTATCTATCTATCTATCTATCTATCTATCTATCTATCTATCTATCTATCTATCTATCTATCTATCTATCTTGTTACTACTTACGTTACTATTATCATTAATTTTGCCACTTTTTATTAGATGAAGAGCGGTGTGGAGACGCAACTGTACGCAAGCGTGCTTTCGGAGTATGGCTGGCATCTTTGCAACTGCGGACGAGGTGGCAGTATTTAAACTAGGTCTGCACCTCAAATGAGAAGCTAACCTAAAGGGGTGAAACTCCGAGTTCTGCACAAATATATTCAGTGGAGTCTGCGCAGCGAAGAGACTCGGCGAGGCAGACAGCGAAACAATGCGGAGTCGTACTTAATTCGAGCGCTTCTGGCACGCTCGTCGTGCTCTCTGCCCAGTCGCGTGGAAGTCCTCTCCTGGTGGAATGCCGAGGTGATTTGGAAGTTTCGTTCGCGAGATCTCGCGCAGTGCCAGCCCCGCTAACGATTTGTTTCCTCTCTCTCTCTCTCTCTCTCTCTCTCTTCCTTCAAGGACGGCGTTCCGACCTTCAATCGGTGGGTGTAACATAGCAAATACCTTTCGAGTAATTCATGTTATTTAACATCATTTTCGCGAAAGGTATTTGCGTCTTGTGCTATACGTTGTCAGTCAGACAGTCCGCCGTTTTATTTAGTATCGTACCCGGCTAGCCACACTGATCGTCTTTGTAATGGCTAAAGTGAAACCCTGCCATTGCCTTCCAGATTGACCGTGAACCTTCAGGAAACGTTATGTGCCACGCAGTGAGTACAAGCGACCCAACACGTACGAATAAGAAAGAGGGAATAAGGAAGAATTTATGTACGTTAATGCTATTCTACAAAAGTTCTCAATGACAGTGTCTTACGCGGCCAAAGATGGCAGCTAATCACGTAGGATGTCGTGCTGATGAGCTCGAGGACGCCGGTTCAATTTCCGGCAACCGTGGTCCCTTTTCGATTGGTACGAAATGCGAGGACATCCGTGGACTTTGGTTTAATTGCGCGTTAGAGAACTGCAGGAGGTCATAATTGATCCAAAGTCCCCGTTGCGGCTCGTTTCATAATCATGTCACGGTTTTGGCATCTCGCGAGATCTCAGAAATTATTGCTGTAAGTGTTTTATGTGTAACGGCACTTGAA
The DNA here is from genome assembly GCA_013339685.2 of Hyalomma asiaticum. Classification (NCBI taxonomy): domain Eukaryota; kingdom Metazoa; phylum Arthropoda; class Arachnida; order Ixodida; family Ixodidae; genus Hyalomma; species Hyalomma asiaticum. Next base: position 50,214,316 of record CM023485.1, read on the forward strand.
CGTAGAATAGCAGTTTGGTTTATATCTGCTAATGATCGAAATATACTTCATAGCTGTCTATTAAATAATTAACGCTCATAAACAGATGAATTGCGGCAGAGTGAAGCGTTGCATTAGTTGTACGAGACAGCGACGCGCGTCCAGCGTGGAGCACGTGGAGGGGAGAGCACTTTGTGCATATAAAGAGGGGGCTTCGTTGCAGGGGACGAACAAGACTTTCAAAATGGAAAAGAGAGCGCGTCCGCAAGCCATCTTTGTTCGAACACGAATGCTGACTGTCCATGCCTCATGGAGTGCGCCCTCTTGTCGACTTTTACCTTCTTCGCTTCTAGGCGCCTCCTCGTATAGGAGAAGGCGCAACCAAAAGTCTCAACAGAGTGCATTCGTCTGTGACCATTCATTTTTAGTTGGTATATACGGAGTGCAGTCTGCGGCGTTACTTTTTTTTTACCATCAAATGATAGTTGGGGTTCGGCTAGGGAAGTGGACGCTACCTTCCGCAGACCTAGTGGGGAGCACGGCTCAGCGTCAAAAAAAAATTTTGCAGCATATCCACGGAGTGAATGATGATGAGTGGGCGAAGCTCGGGATGTTCATCGTAGATCGTGCCGAGTTCCGGATCAATTTAGTTAACGCGCACGCTACGAATCCTCATGGTTCAACTATGCACAAGTGAAATCTCCCACCGGCACCTCATCGCAAGTCAAGTTCCAGTGCCTACATATATATATATATATATATATATATATATATATATATATATATATATGGGTTGCCGGTGAACGCTTCTCCAACGCGAGCAGTCGGTATTTCTCAATCAAGAAACTCGCTAGGAGACGCTGCCTGCGCCTGTGTTGTCTCTCGCGGGTGAGGGCGCGTTCTTGATGATGATGATGATGATTGTGGTTCGGTTAGGAAAGGACGCTAATTTCTGCAGCCCATGTAGGGAGCACGGCTAAGCGTCCGTGAGGGTGGGGGAAAGGGAGTGAAAGAGATAGAGAGGAGAGAAAGGCCGTAGTGGAGGGCTCCGGAAATTTAGACCACCTGGGGTTCTTTAACGTGCACTGACAACGCACAGTACACGGGCCTCTGGCATTTTCGCCTCCATCTAAAATGCGACCGCCGCTGCCGGGATCGAACCCGCGTATTTTGGGTGGCAGCCGAGTACCGTAACCACTACACCACCGCGGCGGACAGGCGCGTTCTTGCGAGCTGGTCCATAGCCAACGCGCGCCTTTCGCTCTCTCTCTGTCTCTCTCTCACACAAGACAGCAGAGGCACGCGCCGGGAGAGCGAGAGAGGCACGCGCCGAGGCAAACGCCTAGGGCGAGCGCGTGCCTCCCAGCACGCGGGTTACGCCTGACGCCTGACGACTGACGCCTGACGCGTGACAAGGTTAGATTGTGGTTCGGTTAGGAAAGGACGCTAATTTCTGCAGCCCATGTAGGGAGCACGGCTAAGCGTCCGTGGGGAAGGGGGAAAGGGAGTGAAAGAGATAGAGAGGAAAGAAAGGCCGTAGTGGAGAGCTCCGGAAATTTAGACCACCTGGGGTTCTTTAACGTGCACTGACAACGCACAGTACACGGGCCTCTGGTATTTTCGCCTCCATCGAAAATGCGACCGCCGCGGCCGGGATCGAACCCGCGTAATACCACCGTGGAAGTCGAGTTTGTAACCACGTCTTTCGGGTCCTCAGCGAAGCACCGTCACCACTAGACCACGACAGCGGACATCAGGTCTTGTGTAGCCACATACGTGGAAAAACGAAAGAGGTTTTAAAGCCTGCTTGGGAAATACCTCTCCGTATGGTTACACAATAGCCGTTTACGAGGCCACAAAGATGGGCCGTCCATGGGGATAGGAAAATATCAAGCTGCACTTTACAGGTGAGACCATCTAGGCAAGTTGTCAATACTGAAACCCCGAGACACGAAGTTTGAGGAGGTTAGCTGTTATCATTGTACTATTGTGGCATACATTCATGGTTTTGATGTTGTTTTATCGTGTAGTTGTGTATAGAAAACAGTTAGGAGCCAGCACGCCTATGGGACTAGTTTAGGTGGACAAAACACGCGAATACGGCGGTAAGAGTGTTGTATTAATTAGGTTTATTTGGCGGGGAAAAGAAAGTCTGTCTGGACAGGGGTATGACTTGGCGATATATCGTACGGGGCCCGTATTCTTTTGCATACCATACGCCAGGTTGTATTTTCCTTAAATTAGTATTTTTTCTTAAATTAGTATTCTTTCTTTAATTATTCGTATAACAGCCATTTTCGTATTCATTATTCGTATAACAGTAATTCGTATAACAGCCATTTTTGTGCTCTTTATGACAAGGAGTTCATGATCTTTCACTAGGTGAGGAAACTGGCACGACTCATAGATGCATGTGGGCAGACACGCAGGCTAATAAGGAGCAAGACATTTTCAGTTCAGTTTATTTGAAACATACAGCTTTGCTACTATAGATAGTTTATTACATACTTGAAGAACAACATTGGACCTTGCAGATGCAATTTACGCTCAGACCTTGTATACTAACACGACTGTGTTCCGTTCTTTGTGCGAGTGAACCGTGGCTTTCAGAAGGAGCCAACCAAGCTCTTTCAGTAATGATTACAAACAACATGTGGTCGTAACGAAAGGAAAACTTTTATATACATATTTTTTTACATGTTGGTATTTACAGCGGTAATGGTACACATGTGTAAACATCTGTGGAGAATACGCATCGCAGTCGCGATCATAATAAGTACCAATGTTTAGCTTGCAATGAACCCCTGTATTGTATGGTGGATATCCTCCTAATGCCTTGCGCAGAACACCTCCGCACATGCACCGTTATCAAATACCGTTATTTACATATGAGTTTGAAAAGTAGGGCATCATGAATATTCAAAGACGTACATGCAATGAAACATGTCAATGAGCGTGTGCAGAGAAACGAATTTCCTATTGTGCTGGCAAGTAACGGTTAAAAAATAGTGCTCTGCGATGTATTTCCTTCTGCTTCTTGCTTTTGTTCGTGCTCTTTTTCTTTTGTCTTGGATTAGGATAAATTATGACACCTAAATCATCATTGTCCGGCTTAGTGCCCTCTTAAGATATATGTCGTCGGAACTGTGATAAAAAAGTCAGCTCAATAACGTTTCAAGAAGAACTTTTATGAACTCAAACGAGCGGCTTTCTACGAATACGTATAGAATTATAAAAAAGACGTCTTCTGAAAAATGAAACCGCCATATTGCATCTTCAGCTTCTGTGAATCGTACGCTGAACATCTCCATTTTTTTTTTTTCGTGTGTCCTTTCCTAACCGTTTAGCAGCGCACACAGTCGGGACAAGTTGCAGGTCAGGCTACACCCTACACCAATGTGGTATCAGTCCACATTGTCAATATTGGAAGCCTATGAGGATTCGCATTTCCTGATACATGAATATACAAAAAGCTCGTAAGCCATGTATTAGTCTCCGTCAAAGTGGATTTCCTGTTTCGTTAGAATGTGTACTGTGAAGTAAACGTTGGTCGGCAATAAACTGTGGTAATACTGTGGGACGCCTGTATAAAGTTGTCTTACTTTCGAACCGATAATTAATGCTTCCTGAGAAATGCTAGCACATTCCTTAACATGATCACCCTTAAAATAGAAGACGCGTGGTCTACAAAACGTTGAACGCAAGCGCCAATGAGATCCTTAAAGGGCCCCTAAACTACCCCCGACATTTTTTTGAACATTTCAAGTTTACACGCGCATCAAGTTGAGAATGCCGTCACGATGAACGGTGTCAAATGCGGCAGCGCTACGCGCCACGGCTGCGCCACAAACTTGAAAAACAACCCCGTTCGCCTCTCCGGCCATTTCCGGCACACCGAAGTTAGCCGTGACGACATTGTGGGTTTTGGTGACGTCAAAAGAGTCCGAGCTCCGCTGATTGGTCGAAGGAGAACTTCGACTTCCGGTTAGTCTGCTAGCAAATGCACGCGCTCCCTGCCTCCTTCTGCACGGCCTGTCACCGGTTCATGCCACTGATGAGTCTTTCGAGACGCAACGCAGGGTCCATAGCGACGCAGTTTGCTCGAGCACAAGTCAGGTACAGCCGACTAGAAACTGCAGCAGCTGTCAGAACACGACAGATACCGCTAGCACAGAGCGTTGGCGCATCACCAACAAATCCCTTGCGCGAACGCGGGAACCCGGCGGAGGGGCGGAGGCGCGTCAACCGGATACGCGTCATCGGCAAAGTATGTCACGTGACATTCGGAGGAGCACTCGGCACACAAGGCGAGGAGGTGGCACCCGCAAGCGGCCGGTGCGTGGCGCAGGAGAGAGCGAAACAAGAAAGCGCCGCGTTTTAATAATCAAACGCGTGTAACTCCGCTATTTCGGCACCGTTTCGAAAAATTCTTGCGGCTACGTGTTCGTTGCGGACACCGGCACAAAAGCAACACCAAAACTAAATTTCGACCTCTGGGTGGTTTAGGGGCCCTTTAAAACATGCGATGAGAGAAACTAATATGCATAGAACGAGAGGCAATATTTATAGAAACTTCTTAGGACAAAAAAGACATCCTGCACAAACTGCGACGCAAGTCACGGATTCGCGTATTATCGGTCATAACGTGTTGTTCCTCGTAGATCCAGAATTCGTACCTGCATGGATGTCGATCGCAATGTTTCAGTCAACATAAGCACTTTAAGAATCTAATACAAAAGCAGTCAAATTGACTGCGATCAACTTGCCCGTAAGTTTCTTTCGTGAGGGTCAGAAACATTTTTAAAAATCTTTCAAGTGCTTGAGTTTTACTATTCTAAGCTGTAACCTGGTCACTTTATTTATGAAAACTTGCCAATACATGCGCTTTTTAATGTTCTGTTTCACTCATTTGGCAGTGCTACACAATTCATTTTCCCTTTGTGTAACAGCTCGCTACTATTTCATTCAAACATAACGTTATTAGTGTACATTGATGTCTGATCACCGCTGTAGTATGATGGGTAAAGTCAAAAGTACAATGCCTATTCAAAAAAGAAAAAAAGCACTTTTGCCTTATGTCCGCGCAGTGTTAACGAGCAGTGCAACAATGTCCTCCAGACGAAAGGAGACCGACGTGCTCTCACGGTGACGTCATCAATCAAAACTGTTGTTCCCAATAAATACCATACATGGTGTAGAAAAAGATCATCCTAACCTTATTTGCGTTCTTTCATCAAGTGTGTTGGTTCCCAACCATCCGGCATGCCATCACGGCTTTAGTAACGCATGTGTTCTGCTATTTGAATACGGTTAATTACACTTCTTGTTTTTGTGGATGTTCACAGTTTCCTTGCAACACTCATGTTCATCGTCAACGGCGTCACCTATGACGCGAATCGAAGGCACTGTTTTATTTACATCATGTCCATGCCCGAGATAATTGTGTATGCGGTGTTCAGCATATCCGAAACAGTGTGAATACGACGTTTTTGAAACACGTGCAGCCGAGTCGGTGGAAGGGCACAAGATGTAACAGATGAACTTGATCTTGAGTCTAGGCTCTTTCACGAAGCCGTTGGCAGATGCGTCAAAAGAAGCAACGCGGCCGAGCTTTGGATGATGAAAGTCGGCGACGTCAAAGATGGCGAGTAGTTGGAATCAGCAACTGCGAAAGAGACAGACAGTGCACAGTTATAATTTAGATTCTGGCGTCGAAGTTACCCATTCACAATAGAGCATAATGTTGCTGAGCATTTTTTCCAGGAACAACCAATCTAAATGTGCCATCGAACGAATGATACAGCGGTTTGCGCACGATTGCAGTTATAAAAATTTCGTCTGTCCGAGTAATAATAATAATAATAATAATAATAATAATATTGCGGTGCTGCATTGAAACTTCGCCTTCTCCCCACTTCAATGAAACCCTGTGCACGCTCATGATAGGGAGTGTCTCATAGCCACGGGTTTGCTAAGAGAGTTTTCAGCTCACTAAATGAAGACCGCTACATTTGAGCCATCAACTAGAAATTGTGGCCAGTTTGGCACTAGCGGTGCCAAGCCTGAAGAAACAGTGTGGCTCCACTAGGTTAACTTATGTTCACTTAACTTTGCTTAGGGCAGTTTTGCATTGCTAGGCTCTTGCATGGGATGCTAGGCTGGGGCTAGTATCTAAGCTAAGCTAAGGAAGCCGCCAAACCTCGCTGTTTCTTCTGAGTCGCTTGGTCACTCGTCCTCAGAAGGTGACGTCGCCTATCCTTGGGGAAGGCCAATGGATCGGCGCGAGAACGGCACTTCGTTTCCCTATCAGCTTCGCGGCGCCTCTCGCGTTGAGTGCTTTTTTTTTTCCTGCGTCAACTTGCGCTTTCGTCCTGCCATGTTGCGGTAGGGCAGCGCAGCTGCAGGTTGTGCCTGCTTGTGGATACCCATGCGAGCGCGCGTTTCCTTCAGCGCAACTAATGTTTGGTGAAGCTGATGAAGCGCCTGCGCATGTAGTAGTGGGCTGTGGGCATTAGCGCAAGTGAAGAAAGAAGTGCGTGCGCAAATGCTGCACATTGAACAGTGCATAGAATAAGTGCACGCGAACTCATTTCATGACGATGATAGGTCTGCGCAAACCATCCGAGAGTTTTGTCGCTTAGAACAGCTTGTCTGTTAAATGTTCACCAGCGCCGTAGTGTCCAGGCACGTGGAGTCCCGACGAACGGTGGCTGCTGCCGAGGACGAACTCCCTCTCGGAGTAAGAGTCGCCGCTCGCGCCGGCGGCAGCTGACGAGGAGGACGTAGAGGCTGACGAGCCCCTGCCCGGCAGCGCGGCCATGCACTTGATGCGCATCTCGTCGTGCACGAAGTGGCCCGGTCGCACAGTGAAGCGCAGTCCCAGCGACGTCACCTGGCGGCCGGATTCGTGCCGCTGAATCGGGTAGTGAACCAGGTATCTGTTCGACACCTGCGCAGCCGTGATCGTGTGAATATCGTTAGACGCTGGTCGAAAAGTTGGAAAACATTCTTCGTATGCCTTAAGGGGAACACGACTAATTGAACAAAGTGTCCGCTGCCCATGAACGAGTGATCCAGTTGGTCGTATTTTTAAAGATCATAGCCTTTCTTGAGATACTTGAACGCAGAAATTTTGGTCTGTCTGTTTGTCTGCTCTCACACGATCCAGCCACCCGGCCAAAGTTTAAGCACTTGCCTAACGCCCAGCCAACTTGAACTGGTAGCTGCGTTCATACTTGTGAATATCGTCGATCAAAAGGCAAATATTACGCATATCTGAGGCCCAACATCAATACATTTTTATTAGGCGGTGTGTTCCTTCCCTAGAAAATACATAGATACGTAATTCTAAAGACCCTAGTGCTTGTTAGGCTGCGGGAAAAGGTGACGCTATGCATGAAAATGGCCTCTGCCGACAATTTGGTGCTGCCACCTGGCAGTTGCCCGCGGATTCTGCACAAGCTCGTGTATTCCGACGCCGCTACCAGATGGCGTCCATATCTCACGCAGCGTAGTACGGCCGGCAGAAGACTATCGTCTTTCCACGACATTTGCAGCGAAGCACGCAGATACGCGGCCAATTTTTCTTTTTTATTGTTACCTTTCTCTCCGAACGATTTTTTTTTGTCTATGTCTTCATGAATGCATCTTTATTATGGTCCTTAGTACTCGCATTAGTGGTTTAACTATTTAGCATGAACCTTTTCGAACATTTATTTTTCTGTTTGATTGTTTTGGTAATATTTTAGGAAATACTGTAGGGGTTGGTTGCTATACGTGTTTAAACGAAAATAATTAGTAGACATCATACACGTTACTGGGTTATCATGCCTAATCTACCCATGAATGCAGAAGTAATGCTATAGCATAGCGTTCTTCGTTAGCGTCTACACAGGGGGCATAATGATGTGCACTGCTTCTAATTAGTGCGAACGTGTTGGCTTACCCACACAAGAAGAACCTACGGGCCCTGGTCATATATTATATATACGTTTTCTTATTGAGCGCTCAGCACTCGGGAATATGTTCTTTGGTCGTCATATTCCTTACTATATAGCCAAAAATATTGACGCTAATGAACAACGCCGCGCTACATTGTTACTCTTGTAGTCCTGGACAAATTAGACATGAGCGCTTCTCACCGTGTGTGGCGTCTGCTAATGATTTTCACTTTTTAAGTACGAGCGGTCTAAGACACAGACTTTAAGTTATGTGGCTTTTTCTTTTCCTTTTTCGTTGTCGTGTCTCCTTTCTAATATCTTTTATTCCCTTACCCCCTTTCCCTTCACAAGGTATCCAGGCGATTTCAGCACTGGTTAACCTCCCTGTCTTTCCTCTTTTGTTTACTTCTTCTCCTCATTCTCCTCCTCCTCAGTCTATAAGGGAGCCCATGCACTAATTTATAGGACAAGCCCTCTACATTTCGACGTATTGAAGGCAGACGTACAAATACAACGCACCGGCCCCACTTCACTGCTATAAACGCCGTGCAAAACTTTAAACAGGAGTAGTTGCACCCGCCTCTTTGTCATTGAGTTGCCACTGGAGTTCTATGGGCCGTCCATATCGTGAATAGCTGCAGGTCACGTTCACCAGGTCGCCAATGTGGTAGCTCGTCTGTCCTCCCGTGATCGAGGGCTTGTCATCCTCGGAACCTGGTGGCAGAACGTCGGGACGAAGGGAGAAATATGCCATCGAGCGAAACGTGGGCGGAATTTCTCTTTTAGATTGTAATGTCAAGCATCGTTATGAGCGAAGGGCTCGACCCCCACCATCATTAGTTCGTGCTCCAGAATTGAATGAAGATACTCTGTCGTTGTGGTTTTGTCGGGTGGTTTTGAGAACTCCTTTTCAATTTGTTCGTTGTAGTAATGAGCTTTTTGTTTTCGTTATCGTACCCGAGAATCTACTTTCAGAGTGCTCTCCGTGAGGATTGTTGAGTTCGCTAGAAATGTTTGATGGTGCCACGTTTCCAACTGCAGTAACTTTCAACTATAAGGATTTCATTTTTCAGCACTCGTAGCAAGGTACACTTAGTAGCTTCTGGTATTGGAAGCTGTCCTCGTGTTCCAATAAATGAATGACACTTCGGAAAACACGCAAGCTGAAATGTCGAACTGTTTTAATTTTGTAACAGTTACTGTAAATACCAGGAGTAGCAGGATTGGTAGCGTAGGCGTACCCCTCGCGTGCCTGATAACAATCACGCATATGAAGCCATCTCGCGATACCGTAATCAAAGAACCCAGCCGGAATTGTTCCTGGCTCATTTCTAGTATAAGTTCACTTTTAACTATCGACTAGATTTTATAGGAAAACAGCAGTAATAGCATCGTCTTTAACTTAATGCGCTTATGGGTTACGAGTAGTTGGCTAAGCGTGGCATTGGAAGATGTCGCCAATAGCAATGTTCATCATGTCTAATCCTGGTAGGCACTTTGAGTTACGTCGGCGTTCTCCTTATAATGACGAGAAGTTGTTAAACGAGGACCCTACGAAAATATACGGAAATACCTATATAGTAGCTAGGAAGAAAGAAGTATCTCCAAAAAGCATTATAGAGCGATCAGGTAGAGACAACAGGAAGACATTAGCAATATGGCGGGACAAAAGCATACATACGACGCCAGTAATGTCCAGTTTTAGGTAGACTTGTCACGCTTGCTAACGACAAACAAATATCCATGGAAACGCTTCACTTACGCGTGCTCTTAGCGTCCTCCGCTGCGACAATCTCCTCGCTGGATAGCGAGTACGCCTCGGACACAGTGGCCGTACATTTCAGTTTCATGATGCCGTAGGTGAAGTGGCGGGGCTCGGCCGTGAAGGTAATCCCCAGGGACGAGTGGTACAGCTGGTCTTCGTCGCGCAGGATGGGGTGCACTTTCTCGAAAGATGGGGGAACCTGTAGAAAAAAAGACAGAAAAATGAAGTGGTTCAAAGCAGTCATTAAAATGTCGTGATCGCGCCGTCCCTACGTTCATGTGTGTGCTTAGGCCTCCATACTGAAATATAGCGACGCTGATGATGCAGGTTGGAAGGTTGGTTTGTTTTTTTTAATGTAGTATACACAGATGAAATACTCGTGATATTTTAAAAGCTCTGCGGCGAAGTCACTCAGGTGAAACGGAGCCATCACTGATGAAAGCTGGTATACATGTGCTTAATTAGCAAATACAAACCCTTGTCTGTATATATATAGGGCTCAAAATGGTATAGTATTCGGTTAAAATTCGGCGCTCTTGCAAAAATGTTACTAGTCTTCCGGGTCGCGTGCACTTCTGGCAGCGCCCAGATGCTATTTGGGTTCCTCAGGCGCGCATTTCAATTGTATCAAAGATCAGTTGGAGCACGGGACGCTTCCAAAGCCGCCAACCGTGCGGAGAGCCCTCTGTCCCGGTAAAATCGAGCGTTTTTGCCGGAGTCGGCAAGTTCATTAGCTTAGAAATGTTCTTACGATGTTGGTACCACTCTTGGCGCAACACTTTCTCTTTCATGAAGATAATATAATATACCATACACATAGTTATCTGTGTGCGCACAGAGTTAATCCACAACATTCGCAGGCCACCCTTGTTATGCCATGTTTGGCAAATGAAACGCGCTCACGACAGAGCAACCGAAGACACGAGGTATTCCCTTCATTGTCCTTTGTATGGTCAATAATCTGCAATGCTCACCTGTTCACCATTGATGTACCACACCAGCACTGCTGGCGGCTTCGATGCGCCAGCTTGGCACGTGACATTCACCGAGTCTCCGAACCGGTAGTGTGGCTTGGTGCCGCGGATCTCGGGGCCTTTTTTCGGTAATACTGCGAGCAGCACGGCGACAAAGAAAGTCAGCTCGTTCAGGATAGTTAGATTTCGTTTATTTTGGTTTTCGTGTGATGAAAAATTGATAGTAACTAGTCCATTTATTATAAGAATTCTGAAAAATAAATGAAGTGCTGGTACTCCTTTTTTGACGCATGAGTGGTAATGCACACTCATTTAGACGCAAAAAAATCCTGACAAACTGAAATACAGCTCCAACAGTAATTAAGTAGAGTAATTCTAAGCTAAAATGTGTAAATAACAGTCGTCTGGGATGAAACATGGCAGTACGTGAACCATTTAAAAAGGGAACGTTTTGCGGTATCGCGTCGCGTTCCATCGGGCAGCTAATGTTACGAAGACACAAATGCAGTGAAAGGTAATTAAGGTACTCAGTTATAATGGTACTAACGAATCTGCGTAGAAGCGTTCATCCCTGAATAAACCAAACCTTTCTTTACGCACTCACTTATTCTGTTATTTAACCCAATTACAAAATGCACTGTGCCTAACAATTGACCAACGCGTCTAGAAAAGCTGCAAAAGGCTAATGCAAGCGGTTAGGGTTATGCGAAGGCTTCTTTCTGTAACGAATGAGCCCATGGAAACATTATTTCCTTTTTTTCGCCACATCTGAATCATAACAACGTTTTCAGAGAATATCGAGCAATGCCGTGGCTGCGCGCTTGCTCAGATTACCTACAGGTCATATCCAGGCACTTAATGCACAGTTGAGATCTCAAAAGACACCCGCATGAATCACCCTGCTAACGCGGCAAACCGGAAACACTGTTGAAAACTTACGCATCATCAGCAAAGCAGTTTCGCCGAAGTGCATTTGTGACAATCACGATCGCCGAAAAGGCGGGGAGTGGAGAGAGCGGGAGGGGGGGGGGGGGGGGTATTCTCAGAAGCGCGCGAACTGACGACGTTCGACGACATTCGCGTTCACCGCGATATGCGGCTCGCTTTACTTAAAAAGGTCATTAGCCTTCAGCCATTGCTTCCCCAAATCAAGCTTAAACTGTCGAAAAAAGAAAAGCGAGAACAAATAGAACGACGCAGTGGGCTGCAGATGAATAGGACTGGAGAATGCGGGGGAACATTCCTTTAATAGAAGCTCGGAAGGGGGTTCGCGCGACCCCGAGAGATCAGAGCATAGAAACTGTGTGTGGTGCCGTGCGCTTCGCACAAGATTACCTCCTTGTACTAACTTGCGGTAAGCGGTATGCCCTGTACTCGTGTTGTTTGTAGCACTTAGGTTCCCCGCGTCGCTCGTTTCTATTTTTCTCCCACGCCACTGAGAGTTATAATCGTTCCATTCGGGGGACGAGGTGCCGTAATAAGAGGTTGCTTATGTAGTCGCCGAACCAAGACCGATGCCCCGCCACGGTGGTCGAGTGGCTGTGGCACTCGGCTAAAAATGGTCGCGGGATCGCATCCCGGCGGCGGCGGCTACTTTTCGATGCAGCCGAAATGTTGAGAACCGTCTACTGTGCGACGTCCAGTGCACGTTAAAGAATCCCAAGTTGTCCAAAATTTCCGGAGTCCTCCGCTGCGGCGTCTCTCACAACCATATGGTAGGTTTGGGACGTAAAACCCCAGAAACCGTAATCGAACCAAGAGCAAGTGTGGGTTGCCTATATGGATGACATCAAGCTTCAACTCTTCACAAAGTATCGACTTTTGTGGACGTGAAATTTATGATGGCCTCTGTACAGCCCGACTGGTGTCCAGTTGGTTGCAAGCCGTGCTTGAATCTTAATTAGGTTCGCTATACTTAATTAGGTCCCCTCTTTTGCTATAATTAGGTCCCCTCTTTTGGGAGAAATAAAGTTTTGATCATCATCATCGCTGTGGGAAATACTGTGCTCAGCAATCGCACATGACGTCATCCGATTTGCACATACGTCACATTTCGGAATAACATAGCCAAAACTCAAAGTTCGTCTTTGTTTTAAGATGCGGAAAGGCACGTATTTAATTATGAAGTTACGTCGGAAACACATGCAGAAATTCTGAGAATAAAGTGGGCAGGGACGGCAAAATGACGCTCCTTGTGTGTCCGCCAACAGGAGCGCTTAGACGAGTTTTTTGGTTCGTATTGCGCCGGTTAAAACTTTTTTTCGTTGAGATAAACGCCGCATGGCGAAGATACTGCGTTTTGGATGCATTTAACTAGATTGTCTGGCGCTCGTCTCTATAAAGGGAGACAAAAACAGTGGCTAGAACTGAAAAGAGCGAACTGGGCGAAACGTGTAGGCTAGAACATCCGCTTCCGGAAAAGAAAAGTAAATAAAAAAGCTGCCTGAATGGAGGCGACTCGGCAGGAAAAAAAGAAAAGAAAGGAAAACTAAGTTTAGCCTGCCTACACCTCCATCTAAGCGCTCTAACTTGCGCCAACTAGTTTTTCAGTTTCTTTATCGTATTTCCACTTCATATCACAATGCGCGGATTACCCAAACTAGAGATAGCGCTTCTTTTCTTCTGCGTCCACGATGAAATGCAAACAAAGGAATCGCGTTTTGGTTCGTCGAAAAAAAAAAGAAAGAGAGGATCAGGGAATGGAGGAAGCGTGTTCGCCTCTACATTTTAAGGTATGCTGTAACGTATCGCTGAACTGTCTGCTCTTCAGCAAAGCCATGCATGAGAAACTAAGCTATCGCTGGTGTGAGCTGTTGTGTCTGTACAAAATAGACAGGTATATCCGAACTTCGATGCTTCTATTACAAAGAGACATGTCTTAGCACTAGGGCGATGCTACCGAAATAAAACCGCTTTAAAAAACGTGCTCATTATAATGATAATCGGGCCTCGCGTTCCATAGACACGATATGATTGTGAAGCACGCCCCGTATAGTGAAGGGCTCCGGAGGAATTTTGACTACACGCGGTTCTTTAACGTGAACCTAAATCTAAGCATAATGGTGTTTTGCATTTCATTCCTATCGAAATAGGAACCGCCGTGGCCGGGATTCGATCCCGCAACATGGATCTTCGCAAACACCTAGTCACATAGATAAATTGGTCGTGGCTAGCACAGGACCAGGATAATTGGAGGTCGAAGGGAGAGGCCTTTGTCCTGCAGTGGGCGTAAACAGGCTGATGATAACGATACAAATTTTCTCGCCACAAAATTCTGCCATCACAAACGCATAACCGCATGCTCCGCACTCACCGTAGACCTTCAATTCCTTTTCGGAGCGAATCGTCTGAAAGGAAGGAGCGTCGGCCGACACTTCGCATGCGTACAGGCCCTCCGACTTGAGGTCTGTCTCCTTCAGGTAGAGTCTTCCTACGGAACTGCGTCTGACCTGCGTAAACGTGGGTAATGAAAACAGTTACACTAACTCACGAATTTCCTTTTGGATGTTGCTTAACAGTTGCGCACATATGGGAAGCCATAAGTTACATCATAACCGGCTGTCCCAATGCATATTGACAAAGTGGTATCTGTCTACTGTCCCACAAATGCTTGTGCACGATGCGTGTGCAAACAACAGACTCTGCAAGAAACAAAGAAGATAAAGTACATAAACAAGAAAAAAAACTGAACCATACCGAAAACAGACTACCAATATGCGCATGAGTCCTTGTACTTTTGCATAACCTTTTAGAGAGAGAGCAAGGGAGGAGATAGATTGACGTGAGGATGAAATAGCAGGTTTTTATCAGTTCGATCTCTCTCTCCGTTTCGTTTTGCTATTCGGGATCTTCTTCTTGAACATCATGTTTTCGTTCTGTTTTCATCCAACACCTAGTGCACATCAGGGTTCATGAAATCTACTCAAGCTAAATGAGCTAAAATGACATATGTAAGAAAATTCCGTACTTCTGTTAAGGCATATCTTTTCTTGCCGGGGCATGACCCCGACAAGCAAGAGCGTCTGGAGTGCTACAGTAATCTTAGGGAAAAGTGGAGCGGAAAGGGAATGTTACATTTACCTTGTTGATCAATAAAACTGGCCAAACACGCATGGAACAGCAAAGGACTGGAACGGCCTTCCCCACACGATATCATCGATCAGTGGCTCATCTAGTTTTTCCGGAGCTGTTATGAATCTGTTTGTAAACTACTACCTCTTATGTAATTCCTCTCCGACGGGGCCTTTAAAAAAATATAAAGTGAAGACCAGAGTTCGGCTCACTCACTCACTCACTCACTCACTCACTCACTCACTCACTCACTCACTCACTCACTCACTCACTCACTCACTCACTCACTCACTCACTCACTCACTCAACCTAAGTCACATAGGCACGAGCCCCACTACTACCTGCGATTCCGGGCGCAGTGGGAGAGAGCAGCGCCGAACTGGACACTAAGGAGAGGTGTGTGATGTCTCAGATTTCGTCTCCCATTCTGTAAAGCAACGAGTATGCCGATGGCAATCAAACGCAGCTTGGTTCCGCGTGGTCGAAGGGTGTCCCAAACAATTACTGCGCTGTATGCTTTGCGAAAGTCTACCCCTAGTATTAGCCACTGGTATCATTTGATTGCACCCGGACCGGTTACACGATAAGTGCGCCTCCATTAATAAGCAGTGCCCGTTTGCCCTGTCGCGATTGCCGTAGCAAGTACAGCCCAACGGTGTCGGCTGGAACCTCGCCAGCCATCACGGATAAGTTGCTCGAGAAGATGGAGAGAACGTTTTGCACGCGCTCTCTCCTTCATGCGCACACTGTAAGGTTAAACCCCACAAAATCAATCAATCACACTTTAAGGTTAGGAAGTATAGCGCGTGCTCTGGGGGCTAAAATCGCTATAATTTACAGCGGCCAAGAGCGCGAACAATGCATTCATTGTATCTATTTTTAATTGACGCGCTATCCACCCGACATTTCTCGGCACATTTGAGTGCTTCTCACACATTTACCCGTTCCACAATTTGTGTTGATTTGCGCTACAGCGCACCGGTGTCAGGCCATGTGAACTGCTAAACGCTTTTGCAATTACAAAAAAAAAAAACTAAAATAAAAAGAACAGTCATATCCGATCATCCTCGTCACCACCTTCATTTTCTATGACCTCATATCTCGCGAGCAGGTCACTCATTCAGCTGAGGCGGTGTCTGTCTGTTTGTTGAGGTTGCGGACAGAGCGCAATGCGTCGAACATTTTGTCAAACTTGGCGGGACATTCGAGAAAGCGGTTACTTGTAGCAATACATTCAAGTGGAATGGAGCTGCATTGGTGCACAGCGGAATCAACCAACGTCCTTGCCACTATTGGCCAAAACTTGTCGAGCCAAGACGACGCACCGAGAGAACGACTGAACTACACTGCCGCGGTGCAAGATCAGAGACAAAGCTGGAAGCACTTTTCCCCACTACACCATTCTCGTGACCGGGAAGCAGCTTTCGCGTGGCGGCAGCTACAGACTAATTAATTCTTTCGTCTTTTCACCCTTCAAATATTCCGCCTCACACAGCAACCCTCATAATGTCCGTATTCTGGAGCGCAGGCCACAGACGTCACTGAACCTGAGAATATCCACATCCACCGGTCTATTCCTCTATTCCTTCACCCCCACATTCTTCCTGGGAGAAAATTGATCGATAAATCGATTGATTGATTGATTGATTGATTGATTGATTGATTGATTGATTGATTGATACTGTGCTGACGAGCTCAGTGCCGGAGGAGCAGCACAGGCGGGTCCGGCGGGCACCTGGAGTAGCGCAGGCCTGTGACGCCCCCCTCATCCTGTTTAAATAAATGTTTCTCTCTCTCTCTCTATTTCTGTTAAAAAATGCCGCGAATAATGTGGTTGTATTTTACAGAAAGAAAAGACATTGTTTAATTATGTAATTACGCTTTATTTGAAATCGGTACAACGCGAAAAATAGGGAATACTCGGCCATCGACGAAGCCGTATACGCAGCATCACTCGACGGGCCCTTTACCAAGCTACAGACGAGAAAACAGGGGGGGAAGGGGCGGGGGGGGGGCGCAAGTGGCGGCGCAGCCTATTGTGTATGCTGGAGTTTCCCGTGTATCGCATAGAGGCCCAGTCACTGAAGTCTAAGCTAATCCTACATATTGACACATTCGTTGCAAAAGAAATAAGAAAAGGCACACCCCGAGCACACTAAGTGAATTGCGCTATTGCAACTGAAAATAGCATGGCAATTTCTTCATTGTTCGGCTCGACAATCAGGGCATTGTACGGACCTATGCGCTACTCCAAGCTCCTAGTATGTTTCGCAATAAAAGGTGAAAGGACACGCTTCGCCGTATTGTCGTCCTTTGTGCTCGCCCCAGACACGGAACTTCAGTTTCATGGCCTCTTCTCTGCTTAAGGCATGGACGGGAGACAGCGTACATGTGCCCGATCGGCCAGAGACAAAAGAAAATTTCCTCGTTGAAGCTTTCCTAACATGGCGCTTAGATGTGGTACGCTTGGGCTATTGCTAAACTTACACGAGTTACCAGGTAACAACGTTTTTGTTAGGTGCTATTCCTCGGTTCAACGTCAGGTTTTTATATTCCCTCGCATTGCATGTTACACCGTACAAGAAGCGAAAAATCGATTTTCTTGCGCCAGGGAGCTATCACAAGACGGGATGTCTTGAGACTGTCGCAAGCCACCAGAGTGAGCAAGAACGGACGCAGGGCCTGTCAAGGGAATAGCGTTTCTGAGCTTTTCGTACATTGACGCGGTCGTAGGCGAACAAACAAAACGATACTGGCTACTGAGACAGGGCAGTGAAACAAGTACCCACAGAAATACGTCTAGAAAGTGGCCTCAGGATACAGAATCGATTTAATCAGCGTAATTGCGCGAACTGACCAGCTGGAACGTACAGAGAGTTGTGGGATATCGATACAGGAGTTAGGCGGTTGCAGTACGCGGTAAATGTTGCTTTTGATTCGCTGACGTGCGCATACGGCTTAGAGATCAAACAGCGGTGTCACGTCTCTGTTGTGTTGCAAGGTACTCTTTATGCCCGACAGCAACAACGATCGGTAAAGGGTTGTTTCGAAATGGCGTATGCGGTCGCTATATTTGACTGCTTCCATTTGCAGTGTGAGAACTCTGTGGCCATTGTCGGCTGAAAAATAATCACTTCATCTTCGGGCAAAAAAGGGAACAATGGAAGGGGAGGCGGGAGCTCGAGCAATCTGCAGAATTAGAGGAGGTAGCCTTGCTCGTGTGCGTTGTCAATTTGCGTACGTCACGTTTCAAAAGTACCATTACTGAAATGGTGGCCATATCTTGACTGTAATCTGTTGTGACCATGGAGAACGAAAGGTGAGGGGCTGGGGGAGGATGAAGGGAAAAGTTTTACGGGGAGGGCAGGGAAACCGCTGGAATATTCATGGAAGTGCGCCAAGCCGTTAGGCGTTGCTACTTCACCAAAAAAAGTCGGCATTTTTTTCTTCACAAGCCCACCCAGTAACAAAATCGGAATCTGCAGATTTCAAATGCTGTTCGTGTAGTCTCGGAACAGAGACCTGAACACGAGTACAAAAGTGCTTCGCAGCTAACACGAGCGCACAGTCGCTAGCGCATCACAACTGTTACTAACTTGCAGAAAATTTTAAGGCACATAAGCAAGGCGGGACGAACGGTTCGTCTTTAGGGCTATTGGTAATGCTGTTGAACATTTTACTAACCATACACCAGCTTTCAATTCTCCTTCAACTTATGTGCAGCCAAGCGGTCAGTTTTTTGTTTTGTTTTGTTTTCGCCAAGGAACTGTCCCTTTCCCTAAATATAGTGTCTTTTCAGCATCAAATCGTGATGAACGAACGGGCGCACGAAGGGGCACATTCGGGCCATTTTTCAATGTCGTAACTGCTCCCTGT
Organism: Hyalomma asiaticum; assembly: GCA_013339685.2. NCBI lineage: Eukaryota > Metazoa > Arthropoda > Arachnida > Ixodida > Ixodidae > Hyalomma > Hyalomma asiaticum. The sequence continues at coordinate 50,232,921 of CM023485.1, forward strand.
AAAATAGATTCATGCGAACGTCGGCGTTTATCATTTATTGCTTTGGAAATTAGCGTTTGACAAATAGGTATAACCACAAGGCTTGAACGTTTCATAATAAAAAAAAAAGAAACAGCATGCCAGGCAAAAGGAACAGCCACGCTCATTACAAGAACAAAACTTGAGAGTATAAGAGATCGGCGTGGGCTTTCACATAGAGCGAAAAGGGGAGTTTAGACGGTGAGACCATATGTATTCCCTGGGCAAGATAAGAGATTGCCGTTTTCCCAGTACGCCCCGTTACCGTCAAGCACTCGCCCCATTCGCTTTTATTTCTCTGCCCTTTTTCTGCAGCCATGCATACGTGAAGAAACGTGTCAGCTATGGCTTCGCGCGCTTGTTCGCATCTTCTCTCCTCTGCCATGCCATGCTTGAATGGCCGCGAGAAACATGCAGACAAACAATGCTGTCGTGATTTACGACAGCTTCGCCCACGTTCCTGGATGCGCGTAGAACGTGCTCCGTTCCTTCTTCTTTCTGTTTGTTTACTTATTTCTTCATACCGAGAAGTCCTTTCCCCTGCTTTCAGCGAATGACCTATAGGCCTACGGGGCCTCAGCGGGGCCTACTGCGCTGCTTTCTCATCGTGGCAGCAATGTTTACGTTAGCTATTCGGGCAGATTCGCGAGCGAATCTGCTTCTTGCCATTCTTCTCTCTCTCTCTCTCTCTCTCTCTCTCTCTCTCTCTCTTTGCTGTCTCACACAGGATCGTAGTAAGCGGAACAGCACAATGGGATCAAGAAACGAAAGCTACGACATGACAAGCAAAAGGTGGCTGCGCGCGCCATGCGTGTGCTTGCGTGCCCGGCGGCGGAAAAGTCTCTTAAGAAAGGCACCGGTGGTGCCTTTCACTTCAGCCGCACCTTGAAACAATGGGTATCTGTGCTACGGTACCGCCGTGCCTTTGGAAGTGGAGGGAAGGAAATAAGTTTTGAAAGGAAACGTGTCGTTGCCAGGAGGAACTGGAAAAGGCGCGGAACCCAGGGTGACCATAGGAAGTAGCGGCGAGCAGCAGCAGTTGGGAGCGTTGAACAAAGAAAGCATCAAGACCAGAGCGTGAGGGGAGCACTGGGAGATGACTGGATTGAGAATACGATTGCTTTGCTTTATACTCTCGCGTTCCTCGGTGAAGCCGGATCAATAGGCACGCAGTCGTGAGTGTGAGCGTGTTTCTGTTGGGAAAAAAAATGGTTTTTAGCGCCGCACGTAGCGCGAATGCTTGGAGCTTATGTCATATTTTCTTATTTCAGCGCTAAAAATGCGTGCTTAATTCTGTTATATTCTGTTACATTCTGTTTAGGGTAAGCGTAAGCATACCCTAATATTTAGACGAAAGCTACACTCGTATTGTTCGGTTTATATTTAAGCGGCAGAGTGGCCCAATTTGTTCTCCTACAATTGTAGCGAATTGGAGTGTTTTAACGTCAATTACATATCAGCGTAAGACACGCTTCCCTCTATATAGCTGTCATTGAACCCCTACTGAGAACTTGGGAATCCTATAAAATTGCGTAAACTTATTCTTTCTGGAAGTAAGAAAAGAGGGGAGGGTCTTACAAAGGCATCTTTAGCATCTTGCTTCTTGGCGTCTTGCATCGCCTTTCTTTCACTGCCTTTCGTTCGTTTCGTGCTTTGCTTCGACAATCGTCTTCAATTTAACGATTCCAGTTCTGCAGTTAAGGCTGCCTTCTGTCACTCCCTCTTCCTCTTTGCGTCAACGTGTCTAGCACCGTCTTCACCCGCATTCCCACTTCCATCTAGCCTCAAAGGCGATAGCGGGATGAAGAAGGGGCTTGTCTGGAGCGTCGTTTGAACCCATTTCTTATCTCTCAGTGGTCTCCCGAGCACTTTGGAGCGGGCCCTAACGCACCGACTCTAAGAGAGATTGTTGATCATAAGTCGTCTTCGGAGCCTTAATGCATTACGCGTCATGTACACAAAGAAATAAGCCCTGTGCGTTAAGTATAGGTGATAGCTTATAACGGTGTTCCTTGGCGAGTATGTCATACATCCGCGCGCCCAACCACGGCAGCGGTGGTCTCATTTCCATGGAGACAAATGGCTAAACATCTTGGCAGCTAGCGCACTTGGGAAAAGCGAAAGAGACCAATCAACCTATCAAGGGGCTCAGCCGCTACCGATTAGCCCAAATGCCGATTGTTCTGAAAAATATTCGGAAACCGCGTATTTTGATTTGGGCGCACGTGAAAGAACTCCAACTCGTTCCCACTTCCGGAGCCTTCCGCATCGGTGTGCGATTCCTTTCTGTACTTTCTATGTAGTGTTTTCAAGTAACACATATTAGAACTGAAATTTTTATTTCATTCTCCCTGGTAATCTTGACCTTACGTGTAAACTGCATTCGAAATGTACAATTCAACGCCTTCTTGTTATATGTGGGGAGTGCTCTGAATCTATGGGCCACCCAACCGGTAAATGACGTCAAATCGCATCACTTAAGTATTTTAATATACCCCTTCAGGGGATAAGGGACGGGGTAATCAAAGTGCCGTGTGCTGTCGAAATCGTGAGGTTTGAGGACTGGTAAGGAAACTTGCTCGACAAACTTGCTCGAAAGGAACAGGCTTCGCTTTAATTGAGCGGTGATTCTAGAAGATCACAAAATCTGGCTGCAGTTTTGCAAGACCGCTGGCGTGATAAACAATGTCGAGTCTCCTTTTTTTATCTTCTTTTATAATGTTTGCTTTGACTAATACTTAAATCTGGCATGGATGCTTACCTTTCAGCTTGTCTTTTGGATTCTATATGTATTTCAAATCTCTTTTGCGAGGCGATTTGAAATACAAACTCCTCCTACTTCAGCGAACTGCTTCAAATGTAGTTAGTTGACCGAGTCGCCCCACATTTATTCCATCGCAAGTAATCACTACTACGATTTCAACACAATGTGCTTGAAGCCTGGTAATAAGAGCGCAATTTATAGAGGTAAGCAAAAAAAAGGGGGAAGAAAAAGAAAATACTTGACACGAGAGGAACGTTTATATGGAGTAAGTGCCCCGCCACGGTGGTCCAGTGGCTAAGGCTTTCGGCTGCTGAACCGAAGGTCGCGGGATCAAATCCCGGCCGCAGCAGCTGTATTTCGATGGAGACGAAATGTTGGGCCCCATGTACTGTGCGATGTCAGTGCACGTTAAAGAACCCCAGGTGGTTGAGATTTCCGCAGCCCTCCACTATGGCGTCTCTCATAATCATAACCTGGTGTTTGGACGTAAAACACCAGAAATCAGTCAACGTAGAGCAAGTACTAAAACATGTTTACGGTGCTCACTCGATAACATGTCGTGCTACACCAGGAAAAGCCACCTATCTTCATGTATCCGCATTTCTTTCTCTTGAGTTGTGATAACTGGCCGGAAAAAAAATTACAGCATATCCACGGAGTGAATGATGATGAGTGCGCGAAGCTCGGGAGGTTTATCGTAGATCGTGCCGAGTTCCGGATTAATTTAGTTAACGCGCACGCTACGAATCCTCATGGTTCAACTATGCACAAGTGAAATCTCCCACCGGCACTTCATTGCAAGTCAAGATCCAGTGCCTATATATATATATATATATATATATATATATATATATATATATATATATATATATATATATATATATATATATATATATATATATATGGGTTGCCGGTGGACGCTTCTCCAACGTGAGCAGTCGGTATTTCTCAATCAAGAAACTCGCTAGGAGACGCTGCCTGCGCCAACGTTGTCTCTCGCGGATGAGGGCGCGTTCTCCTTCTTTGCGAGCTGGTAGAGCGTTCCTCTAAGAAAGAGCATTTCCATAGCCAACGCGCGCCTTTCGCTCTCTCTCTGTCTCTCTCTCTCTCTCTTACAAGACAGCAGAGGCACGCGCCGGGAGAGAGAGAGAGAGAGAGAGAGAGAGAGAAAGAGAGGCACGCGCCGAGGGCGAGCGCGTGCCTCCCGGCACGCGGGTTACGCCTGACGACTGACGCCTGACGCCTGACGCGGGACGAGGTTAGAAAATAAGAGGAGCTTCGCCCCTAAAACTTTTCCTTCAATTCGGACAGTTTCTGTTTACGCCCTAACAAGTGTCGGAGCGTATTCGAATATTTTATTGAACGCCGTAGCGTCGTACCCACTTACACCTTTCTATAGCTGTCGTCGCACGTGCCAAAACTAACGGTGAGACCGAGAATAAAAGTAAAAACAAGACACGACAGCGGACGTTCGAATTTCGCAGCCAAGAACTGAGTCGCTGTTGTTTACGCCGCTTGAGGCGCGGCATGTAGAGCCGACACTCTTCATGCGAGTGAGCCGGTCGTCGATTAATTATTAAAATCGGGGGAAATGCGAATCGCCAGTGCGTTTTTGCTCGTAGCATCACCATCCCCCCGGAAAGGGCTTCTCTCATTATTAATAATGCCGCTCTTTGCCTCCGGTTCCGAAACCCGCCTGCTGTTTTTCAGCGCGGCTCTGGCGTCGTGCTTTGCGTTAGTAATTCAGCATGAGAATCAGAGGCACGCTGTCACTTTTTTGCGGTATGCTACAATTGTTTGGAGCTTGGCCCATGTCTTATAAGCTGGCCCAAATACAGGATATACTGTGGGGCTTCGGATCAGAAACGTCGGCTCAAATATTATATGTTTCGCTGAATATTAACGTTGTGAACTGCTCTTAAAAGGTTCGATGGCTTGCTGCGACACTGCCACGCCTTCTGGACTGTTGTACTTAACGGATTCATGGCCCTAACGACCACCTTATGTAGCCCTGCAGGTCTGATACGCATGTGCAAGAAATTTCGTGACAGCATTTATTAATTTGTTTTTCTGTTTGATGACAGAATGAATCTTGGATGTAACTTCCGTCTTGTATGTCCTAGTACTTGTACTCCATGCGCTTTGACCTCACAGACGAAATGAGTATTAACCAACTAGCTCAAATCGCCTTCTTCCTGTAACGATACCAACCGTTTGGGCTGTATCAGACACTCCGGCATGACCGGGAGAGTTGGCGGTTGTTTTTACGCACTTACTCGTTAATATAAATGGTGTGCAGGGTCCACTAAGTGTACTATCATGTACAATATAAATTCAACGGCAGAAACCAAGTTTACTATGTACGCAGCGCAAGTGCTCCGCTTTATTTGTACTGGACCACTTAACGCAAGTGACGCACTAACTTCTACATATTCGATAGTTTTAGCAAGAGTACGTTCGCTTTTGCTGCTTGTCAGTATGGTGAACGACGTGATTTATGCTCCCTGCTTGAGCGATACGGTTTGTAGGAAAGGATAGTGCCTTCACTCCCTTGGTGCCCCTCTTCGCACAGTAAGCAAAGCTAAAAGCTAAAATCACGAAGGAAAGCATCCGGGCTTGTATTTGGGGGCCCTAGGGTATATCGTTCAAAAAGGATCAGCATACGAAAAACGAGTAGCGACACACAGGCACACCACACACAAAGACACACACACAGACACACAGGCAGACACGAACGCACGCACGCACACTGACATTCAGCTGCTGCCTTCTTTACTAAAGAAAACATACCGCTGGCTTGGCCTCCAAATACATTTTTCTTTAAAATTTTGCTTTTCTACTAAATTCCCTTTTTTCGGAATGCTTCCCTTCATTCTTTCTTATTGTGCAATTGGCTTTGAGCCCAATATAGCCTAAGGTTGTGCCGGCTACCCCGACTTGATTAAATATTCTTTTCCAAACCAAGGAGACAAATTTAGCACACACAAACACACACACGCACACACACGCACACGCACGCACACGCACGCACACCAGAGTGTATGAGCAAGTCTCCACAACGTCAAGAAGACCCTGTTTTGAGCATTTTATTGCAGTCATGTTAAAACTGGGTAGCATTTACAGCACACTGATCCCTCTATTTTGTTCCAACGGTTTAAGATACAGACTGTTTCCCCATATTGAGGCGTTTTTCTTCACTTTATGGCTGCCACATAGTCAGCGCAAATCGAAACTGCTTATGCCCGCAGAAGTTCAAAGGCAGCGCAAGACATGCCATAATTCCATCGCTGCTGCAGCGGAAGTTGCGAGTAAGTTGGTGACAGGCGCTACGCTGCCATTGACTTTCTTTTCCTTCTACTTGCATATTTTATGAGATCGACGGAAGTAGGCAAAAAAAAAAAAGGGGGGGGGGGGGGGGAGGGTAACGTGTGAGAAATATGGAATAGGAAATGGGGTCTATTCTCAACGCGAGCAGCTCGCTCAAAGCAATATATTTGAGTTGTGGCTCCTCAATTCACCACCCCTGCCCACCCGCACTCCTGCCCGCTATTTGCTAAGTGGGTTCTTTCGTACTATGTTCAGTAATAACGAGCACGGTGATATGTGAGTCCGCGTAGGTTCAAATGTCGAATGTGCAGTACTGAAAAGAAAAGTGTTCGATTTGATCCTGAAGAGAAATGCCACTGAGTGCTGTGAATGTGAATACTTTGCTTGAGTTTCCTGAAAGTGGCATGAGAGCAATTGTAAGAGTGACGCCAATGTGACCGCTAGTTCATTATTATTATTACTTCACGCTGTTGCTCTTTTGATGGGTACACTTATGTTAGCAAGCAACATTTAGATATTAAAACCGTTTTTAAAGAAGCATTGAGGTGATTTGATGTGATTTCTCGGGTTTTAAGTCGCAAAACCAGCTAGGATTATGAGAGACGCCGTAGTGCAGGACTCCGGAAATTTTGACCACCTGGGGTTCTTTAACGCGCACTGACATCGCACAGTACGCGGGCCTCAACATTTCGGCTCCATATAAATGCTGCCGCCGCGGCTGAGATTCCATCCCGCGACCCACGGATCAGCTGCTGAGTACCATAGGTACTAGACCACCGTGGCAGGGCGAGCATTAAAGTGAAAAACAATGTCTCTTGTATTAGTAGGCTAGCTTTTCACAATACCAAAAACACCAATCTTGCAAAGAGAAATCCCTCGGTAAGCAGGGAAGCGCGCAAAACGATGCGGGTGGCGATGCCGCTCTGAAGTTCCAGCACTAAAACAGTGTGACGTCACAGATATTCGACAGCGCCTACTAAAGCCTCCACAACATTTTATTTGTACGAAAGACCGACATTGTGCTCCAAGCAAGCCAGAGGCTTAACGCAAGGAGTTTCACTACATTTAATGGAGCGCATTTGACGAGAATACGAAAAAAAAAGAGATATCGGCCTCCTTACGTCGTTAGGTTCCAAAGTTCCGGCGCGAATTTCAAGACTAAAACTGTGACAATAATTTTCCCTCTTAATATTGAACATTATATGTCAAAATTAATGACAATCGACTTCTAGAAGTGCATGTTATCATTTTAATCCCTTCACAATTTAATTCTAGGGTCCCTTTAAGATGGCGCGGTAATACTCGACAAAAGTAGCACCTTTGTTGCCCAAAGAAATGTATTTAAAAGGTGTTTTCAGTTTTACCGGTTTACAAGTATCTCGCCTTCTTCTGAAGGATTCTTCTCTCTCTGACATTCTTTTCTCTCTTACCTGGTTTTCTCCCCTTATCCCTTCCCCGGGGCAGGGCAGCAAACCGGATAACATCTTCCAATGAACATCCCCGCCTTCCACACAACATTTAGCTCCATTCATTTGTTGGGTGTGGTCACTTGATGACGATTAATGACGCGTATAATTTGTTGTAGAGTGTTCTGTGGATCGGATCAGCGCATATGTGGAAGACGTGCCTTCAAGAAACTTTGGCTAATTATATTATATCGTGGAATATATTTCGTGCATTGTAGACTTGATTAATCTCGCGCGTGTGCGCCCTATAGATATAAGAGACAAAATGGTAAATCCTACACTGGGGGAAAAAAGGGGTAGAAAAAAGTAAAAGAAGCAGAGAAAGTCAACAGTTCACGTGCGTGATAGTCTGCGACGTGACGGGATCCTTAGTGCCGCGTCATGGACGGTCAGTAGTATTATTACCCTGCGGAACTGTAGCAGTGATAGTTAGCCTGCCGGTAACTGTGGTATGGGATATTGTGTTTACTGTGAGCGCGTGATCTGCGCTCAGCGTGAAGCGTATTCTATATCTCAACTTTAGAATGCTACGCAGGGCAAGCCTTTCATATTTGACAGATACGGCGTAAAACACTTTGCTTGCGACTGCGGACACTCTAATCGGCGTTTAGTCATTCTCATTAAGAGTGAGCACGAATTTGTGAATTCAGTGCTCAGGCATATGCAAAAGAAAAAAAAAACTTCTTTTCTGTCCTTTGGGAAGGCAATGCAAAAGGTACAGTATACATGGAGGGTCAAGTAAATGCAAACAATGTCAAGCAAAAGCGGGCTGTAATGGTTCCTCTGTTATAACGTATCATTTGCAGGTTGCTGCTACGGTTGGCTGTCTTTTGCAATTTTGTACGTACTTGCTTTCTATGTCTGTTACAAGCAAGTGGACGAAATTAAACGAAAGCGAAAACTAAAGACAGTAATTTGCGTTGCGTGCGCTATTCTTAGCGCCCGACAAAGTGATTTGCCGTTGTTTTTTCAAGTCATTTTAAATGGAACATTGTTCTTCCCTAGTACATTATTCTGTGTGTCGTCTGGTGATTCTGGCTGTTGCCCAACTACGAGTCTACGTACTAGCGCACGTTCTATGAGTAAAACGCACGTTCAGCGAGTTAGCCACGCCTCACTGCTCGGTGTTTCAGTCCATTCTGCATTTATGTTCGTTGCTCGTACCGCGGGAGCTCAGTGATTTTTTTTTTATTGAGCGGTCGCTCTCGTACTCAGAAGTTTCTTTTGTTGCTTTGTCTCAACGGTGCCACCAGTCGACCACTCGAATTTTGTAACAAATCGTGATGAGTTGCTGAGTTATCATGTGTAACTATAGAGCGAACACAAATTTCATGCTAAGGGCCAGTGAAACCTGAGTTCTGCCGGACGTGCATCGTGCCACGCCTGTCTTGTAACCAATGCTTCACTCTTGACATGCGATTTTTAGGAAGGCCTTCTGCTGTGTGGCACCACCAACCTGTGCACTACACTTGGAAAGCCCTGTATCGAGCTATGTGAAAGTACAGAAACCAATTCATACGTGAAATGTTGAGACAGATCTGTTGACGACATTTTTCTTTCACATCCACTTTTGTGTGTACTGTACGGCGAGTGTACGTGTGAGTTGAGGTGGTGATACGTGTGAACTGGTAATATGTGTGTGGCGTTTCCAGGGCTGAGAGATTGACTTGAACGCGTGCCGCTCGACTTTGTGCGTAAAGGTTTTGAAGAAATCTCGCATTTCAAGCGTCGCAAATTACGATTCATATAAGCTTATGATGAGGTGTACGGTACGTAACAGTTGTTACCTAAGTTTCTGTGTAATTCGATGCGATCTTTCAAGTAGCGAGGTAATGCGTATGCATGTGCTACGATGTGCCCAACGTCATAGAGGTGGAGAGGAAGTGACTGGGAGATAATTTCGTTGTCACTTTCTTCATTGGTGTTGCAATGGCGCTGTGGATACTGCGCACAATAACTTGCCCAACTTGTCCCAGTTATGTGCGTCCGTCATCCTATTATTCGTCATCCAACTTCACTGTTCCAATAGAACTCGTCGCTGGGCTAGTTGGTGCATAGTTAAATAAAGAACAGTGGCGCAACACAGTACCAGGTCGAGACGAGGGAACAGGTATACAAGCGCACATACCTTGTACCTGTTCCCTCGTGTCGTCCTGATCCTGTGTTGCGCCACTGTTCTTTATTTAACTTTTCACTGTTCCACTTTCGCATTTGTATCACCAACCTCGACGCTGCGCCTCACAGGCACATACCGTTTCATGCACACGTGTAGGATAAGGCAAAACAAAAACGCAAGCTAATATAAAATATAAACTTCTTAGGCACAACGGGAAGTTAAAGAAAATAACAAAAAAAAAACTGAGGATTATAGAAAGTGTTTTGTCAAATAAAATCGAGGCAACTTACACGCTTCTTGTACGAAGACTGAGGAATCAGCGGATGGTGGCGTTCTTTTCTTCCTTTCCCTCCACGTCGTCTTCGCTTCTCTTTCCCACCCCTTTGCACTACACTATACAAGGCTATGCAATGCATTACTCTACTCCTCACCCTCACTTCTTTTCCCCACCCCCTGTTATGCTGCGGCTAGCGAAGCAGGCGCAGAGTAGAGCGAAGCCTTGTGCAGCCGTGCAACGCCAAGTGACGCCATATATCGGTGGTGTAGTGGTTACGGTACTCGGCTGCCACCCAAAAAACGCGGGTTCGATCCCGGCCGCGGCGGTCGCATTTTCGATGGAGGCGAAAATGCCAGAGGCCCGTGTACTGTGCCTTGTCAGTGCACGTTAAAGAACCCCAGGTGGTCTAAATTTCCGGAGCCCTCCACTACGGCCTTTCTCTCCTCTCTATCTCTTTCATTCCCTTTCCCCCCACCCCCACGGATGCTTAGCCGTGCTCCCTATATGGGCTACAGAAATTAGCGTCCTTTCCTAACCTAACCACAATCAATCAATATTGCTCCTCGAAGTTTTTCGTAAGCGACGGAAGGACCAACGACCAGCTTAAAGAGCTCCGCTCTTAAGACCACGAGTGAGGTGCTAAATTTTAGGGCACATGCTGGACTCCTGCCCACAAAGGCCGCACTTTGAAAGAGACGAAATGCAGTAGCACTTGCGTACTAAAGCTTATGTGCTGGTTGTAGAGAAAAGCGAGGTTTACGAGGAATTAGCTAATAGCGGCGCACTTACGTCAACGTGGACTCCCGACAACTTGTACGCTTGTCCAGGCGGGTTCTCATTGGGCAGGTACCGGAAGAACTCCCTGTTGTTCTTGTACCACTTCACGGAGTACAGCTCGTCTGACTCGAGGTCGAACGAGCAGTTTAGCCAGAGAGGGTCGCCACGGATCACCGCGCTTGGCATGTCCAAGCGCACCAGCCGCAAGCCATTGCAAAGCCCTGCGGGCAGATAACAGGCAGCTGTAAATAATAAGGCATGAAAAATTTTCTACCAAGCGAAATTTCGTGCATCTATTAAGCAGCGCGCCGTGTTGATTAAGATACATTAATGTCGCTTACATTTTGTTATATGCGCAATATGCACAAAATGTTCCTTACAACAGCCCTGCTTATATAGGGTAGTGCTGACAGCTATCTGGTAACAAAATAAAGGAATGGTTCAAGGGCTTGTTTATGTGTACAGACAACCTGAGGAAGCCCACGAACAATGAAGCTAAGGGAAAGTTATTGTAGACATTTAGCTTTAGCATAGTAACTACAGATCATATGGAAAGGAATTAAAGAGGATGAAAAAACACACCTGCCTTTATTTGTGACCGAACCTACGTACTTCAGATAGCGCGTCTGATGCTCTATCAAGTGAGCTGCGAAGGCGGCCGTTCTCCCGTCCACTTTATTGGGTGTCTATGTGCGTATAATCCCGGTATACTGTTAGTCGGCGCCACTCGTATCTGTACCGACGAGCGTGGAATGCTCTCATTGCCAGGAGGCGTGACGTAGCACGTGATCTTATAACGAGAAGACTGCTGACCAATAAAGCTCGAATAGATCTCCAATCCTATCTAAAGGCACCAAGTCTGACGGATCGAGGCCCAAGGGGAGGCGTCCAAAGGCTCGTTTATACGTTAGAAACAACATAATGAAGCCCGCAGACAATGAAGCCGCAGGATTTATTTTGCAACTCTACACTCAAAAAACCCATTAAGCTGCTTAAGACTACTACAATATCTCAAAGAAGTGTATTTATAACTCAATACGGAATTAAAGTAGAAATGTAATACATTTATGAGAACTAGCGTCATGATCTTTTGCATCAGCATATGGGGACATTTTCCGTCGTCGGCACTGTGTAACAGAATTCACAAGGTCGGAAATTGCAGGAAATCGCTTTTTCATCGATTACCTGTAATTCCGCCGACCAACGGATTCCTGCTTCTACTCCAGCCATAAAGCGACCGCCGTTAACGTAAACCAAAGCCTAAAGATTTCATCAATGTATCATATACGAAAAAACCAACCGCTTCTTCGAAACACTCTTAAAAGAAATTCTCGTAAGCGAATATCCTACTAATGTGCTTCTTTCCCTTTCTCGTCTCTCTCTCTCTCTCTCTCTCTCTGCTCTTGCCCATCTCCCAGTTCTTCTTTCCAATTTACCAGCGAAGGCTAGCCAACCGGACCCTTTACTGGTTAACCTCCCAAGCTTATGTCTTTCTTTTTCCTTCCCCTCCTCTTGAGGAGGAAATAGACGAAGCGAAATAAGAGTATGTGTAAGACAAAGGCGTGCTCTATGTCTGAGAACTCATGAACCGGTCTGCGCGATCATACACTAGTTACAGAGATCATCTTCCAGAACCGTCTCTCGGTCACATCGTTTCGCTTCTCTCACGTCTCAGCGAAATACTAGTAGTGTCCATCGTGGAAGAGTTAGGAGCGCAGGCATGGACAAAACATAAGGGGAAAAAGCAACGTTAACGCTGTCCGTTCCCCCTTTCTCGTGTGTCCGCGCCTGCGTGCCCAACACTTCTACGAGGAGTGTCCGTGCGTTAACCTTTGCTCACCCCGAAACCAGATGCGAAAAGAAACCGCGGCACTATCGCGACAGCCGCGACAATAGATCGCACGTATATGCAAGCGCAGCGCCGATACGCCACGCATGCCATGTGCGACTAGCATCTCCTCGACTTCCCCTAGCCATTGTATCCGCCGGGCCGACCGCCTGCCGCTTTTGTCAATATTACATGGCATTCCCTTTGGGGAGACACTTATTTCTATTCTCTCTTTTTTTGGCGTTATTGTCATTCGATGCGAGGAATCGACTGGTCAGCGGTTGGTTGGCGACCTCTTCCCCACGGCTTTCTTGTATACTGACCGAGCCAATGGCTGCGCTTTGTATGTCTCTTGTTCGTCGTTCGCGGTTCAGCGATTATTCATCCCCCACGCGATGTATTCGGCGCACGCGCGCACGTCGACTGGCCGGCGGGAAATCCATCTCTTCCGGCGCGCATAGAAATGCATCAAGATTCGGCATCGGACTCGTCTGGAGGAGCAAGATATATGGCCGGCGTTGGAGGGGCGCGGGCCAAGACAGTGAAGAAAGAAAGAAAACCAAATGAAAGAGGAGCAGACAGGCTTCTAGTGTGGGCCATCAGGAGCGGGCGCGAAAGAGCATGTGCCGCTGAAAGCGGCCAAATGCTCCATGGGTATGTGGTAGATGTGGGGCAGTACATTTTGTCCTGGTATCTTTACGTGCCAGAGGAATTCAGGAATATATGTCGCGTATATTCGGGGCTGTGGTTATTCTATAAGACATCAAGAGAGACATTAGGCGAAAAGAGAGGCAGAAAGCTGAACTAACAGTGTACACGTTAATGAACATTGCCAGTGGCATTTGTACGAAGTAAAGTTAAGATACGCAGCGCCGACCTTGTGGCAGGCTCGTTAAGCGCGCCCACACTTCCCGCTGTAAGGCAGCTTGCGTTGCGTTTCCCGTGGGACAGTGCATATCGCGGTTTTTAGGCTTATTCGGGAGCTTTTGCGCGAGGAAAGCTTAAGTGATGCGTGGTAATGCGCATCACCATTACTTGGGGCAATCGGGCTATGACATTGCCTGATGATTGCTTAAATAAAGGGAGTGCTCAGTAGGACTACTGCATTTCGTATACTGCAAGGAAGCTACTTCCACCTTCAACTAACAAGTTCCTCCCCTTCGGGGTCTAATTATCGCACAGGGAACTTGCAATCACATTCGTAAATAACTTTGCATACAAGAAAGTTTTCACTTTTTATTTCTATTTTTTATCTATGCAATAAAGATCCAATAATGCAAATGAGTTCTGCTGAAACTCGCAAAGTAGAGTAACGTTTATTAGAGGAAAAATTTACATGCATCCGCTTGTAGCACAACGCTACAATGAAGTCCATAAAGATTTTTCAGAAATGAAACCTACCTAGGTGCCGGGGAAGTTCGTCCTAGTCAGGGATTCGAAACCGGGACCAACGCCTGTCTGGGGCGCTCTCTCTGCCAATTGAGCTAACCAGGAGGCTAGCGATTGACAGCACGAAAACGAATCCATCGATAACTCGAAGCACATGTGCATGAATATGGCAAATGAGCTCTGCGGAAGCCAATAAGTTAGTGGTACCTAGCTATGATGATGCCCACATTCCCGCATTATGCCTCCAGAAGGAAAAAAGAACAATAAAAACAGCAGAAACCTTGCTTGAATATATTGCCGCGGGTCCCTCATGATTTCATTGATCAAGTCCGCAGCACTTATTGAACAAAGTCAGAAAACGGTAACGATCAATCGTGGAGGGTCATGTGAACACGTCACGTAAGCCAAATTTTATTGCACTGCACATACCAGAGAATTTGCAGTTTGGTTTCAAACAGAGGTGGAAAACGCCTGCTCTTCTTTCAACAAATGACGTCTGTGGGCGCACCTACCAAGTCGTTTTGAGACAAAAGTAGCATTGGCCGATTTCATCATCGCGGGAAGATAATCTTCGATGCCTTAGTGATCGTTTTTAATTGGACAAATAAATAAACTGTGCGTATTTCTCATAAAGAGCAATAATAAAGGTCTAGCGACGCACTTGGTGCCCCGGTGACGTTATTTGTTGAAAGAAGTGCGGACTCCTTCCAGCCTTTGAAACCTGAGTGCGCATTCACTGATGCATGCTGTGCAATGATATTTGGCTCACATGTTCACAAGCCGTTGGCTCACATGTTCACAGGCTGTTCAAGGCCGTTTTAAAGCCTGATTGATTTCCAAGGCTGTACACCCCAAAGCGACGATATGATTATGAGTGACGCCGTAAAATGGGGGCTTCGGAAATTTCGACCGCCCGCGGTTCTTTAATGTACACTGACATCACACAGTACGCGGGCCTCAACATTTCGCCTCCATCCAAAGTGCAGCCGCCGTGGCCGGGATTCGATCCCGTGACCTTCGGACCAGCAGCCGAGTGCCATAGCCGGTGGACCACCGTGGCGGGACCCTTTTAAAACCTGTCTACTCAGTTCGTTTTCTGCGCACTCGAGTGGCGCACCGACGGGGGTGGTTTCGGGTGTTGTAACCCCCCCCCCCCCCCCCTGAGGCCGACCTAACGCCCCTCCCACTCCGTAACTGCTCCTATGTCCTAGAAGAATGTGGCGCTAATATCTCTGCAAAACGCCGAAAAGATAATAAAAATAGTCATCACCATTGATGTTACTATTATATGGCATTTTAATTACTTTTCTTACACACGCAACAACTGTGTAATCGCATGCCCAGTACTTCGTGAAAACTTGAACCCCCCCCCCCCCCCCCTGGCAGAGGTCCTGGGTGCGCTACTGGCGCACTCAGTGAAATTTAGCAATGTAATTTTTTTTGTACTTGCTTTTTGTTTTGCCATTCGGGCTGTTACTTGCTTTCGAATTCGTGTCTTTTTTTTATTTTTTGTATCACGACTATTACCGAATAAGCACATGTAACTTCAATACAAAAATTTTTTGGTGATTTATAGTTAGCCGGGTCATAATAACAATTTGGAAGCTTAATTTTACATACAGAGGGAGAGGTACTAAACAAATGAAGTAAGAATTAATTTACTTTAGAAGCACTCGCTGTTGGGTTAGTTGATGCGTCACCTGCATTAGACGTAGACTTAGTGCAATACAATTCGCCCCCCCCCCCTCCCGCACACGCAGGCGCGCGTAGACGCACGGGACGGGCGCTTGTATTCTTTCTGTTTATCTGTCTGTCACCCTCTATCTCCGTGTGTGTGTGTGTGTGTGTGTGTGTGTGTGTGTGTGTGTGTGTGTGTGTGTGTGTGTGTGTGTGTGTGTGTGTGTGTGTGTGTGTGTGTGTGTGTGTGTGTGTGTGTGTGTGTGTGTTCTATGGCGATGGGTGCATTTGTAATTTACTTGGTCAACGCAATAACAGCTTTTGCTAAATTGCACATAACGTAAAGTAGGTGAGTACTTGCATAGCTCATTTCATTCTACCGCTACATGTAATGCAACACGCTGCATTCAGAAATTGTTTCTTTCCCTTTACACTGTCATATCATATTTTGTACGATAGTAATTAGGCTTGGAACGGTCGCGCTTGGAACTCCAGCTTTGGAGCAGTGTTGCTTTAATCATTACCTTTTCTGAACATCGTTTTCTCCTGTTCCTTCGCTGTCTGTATCTCACCCTGTTTTCCTTCAATTAATATTAGTGCCTGCGATTCTGCACTAGTATCTACGCTACAAGTACCGCGTTTGACGCGCAGAGGAGCTATAAGTATGCAGCTTAAAACAGGATGCAGACTGATGAATGTCCCCATGCCCCGCCATGGTGGTCTAGTGGCTATGGCACTCGGCTGCTGATCCGAAGGTAGTGGGATCGAATCCCGGCTGTGGCGGCTGCATTTCGATCGAGGCGAAATGTTGAGGCCCGTGTGCTGTTCGATGTCAGTGCACGTTAAAGAACCCCAGGTGGTCGAAATTTCCGGAGCCCTCCACTACGGCGTCTCTCATAATCAGAACTGGTTTTGGGACGTTAAACCCCACATAATAACAACATAAATGTCCACGCCACACAAGTCAGAAGTAACCCTGACTGTAGTTACCATCGTTTTAAATATATAAAGTGAAAACATCTGTTCGGACGACAACAAACAGAGGGTGCGAAACTCCTAAATCCATCCCATCACAGCAAGCAACCGCAATGGGAAGAAACGGCTGCGAAAAAAAAAAAAGATATATCACGAAGAATCATCACATCGAAATTCTTTGCGCTTGTTCTTAGGCGACTTTGTAAATTTCAAGGCTGCTGGCACCAGTATAGCCGGCCTGCCGAGGCGTGTCTCCACCGCGCTTTGTGCGTCTCACACATGCACGATGTCAACGATGATCGATGAAAATCCTGCGGTGTTGTAGGTAAGAAAGCGAGAAATTGCTGGAAGCCAAGTATAAAAGCACTTGCATAAAGTGTCCACGCTCGTCTATAGAGCTATGCAACCGAAGAAAGTAATAAAACACCTGTCAGAGCAACGTATAAAAGTATAATATTTGATAAATCTCGCTTTCGCGAAACAAATGGAGAGTTTTTTTTTTCTTTTTTCTCGTGCCTATACGTTCTTCTCCCACACAATCCACTAATATGCTGCTTCCGGTATGATGAATGTTGGGGAAGCGACGCGGCGCCATTGCGTTAACTTGTTTTAGCTATTCCTCAGCCGGCAGTTTATGGAGCCTCGGTTTCTGTAGTAACATACGTGTGGTAAATGGTATCTGGAGAAGAATGGTATTTTTCTCAAAAACTTAGCCAAGCGGCAAGCTCGGCACACTTTTCCGTATGAGTTCGTATGGGAAAAAGAAAGAGAGTGAGAGAACGCAAACGCACGCAGGCATCCTCCCTCACGCCACGCCCCATATAGAAACACTACTTTCCCTCCGCGGTGCTCTAGTGGTTAGTTGGTCTGAGCATTGAGTGTTAGACCGACTGAATATGGAACAGTAAATTCTAAATAAAATCTGTATGGTCTTTATGGACAACGTTATCGTTAGTATTGTAGAACTATGAAATAAAGTACGTGTGCGTTTTCACTGCTGACACACAACACGCATTTAGGTACATTTAGCCTTTAGGTAAACCGACAGCGCGTATGGTTACTGCGCGGATTGGCGCACGCACTTGGTTGGTTTTGCGTAAGGACAATGGAAGCTGAAGGTTAGCAAAACTGAGCGAGACCCTTAGGATACGCGGACGCTTAATCTTCCAAACCCTTACGCCCCTCTTCCTTCTCCCAGTTTCAGAAGTCGCAAGCAAATACCCTGTTTTATATCTGTTTCGGGAATGCTGGAAACCTCGTGAGTTCTATCTCTATACTTCAGTTTTGTGCAAATGTCTACGCGACATACGATTTAAAATTTGCTGAGAGAACCTGCTTCAGGACATCGCAAAATTCAAAGTATTGCGAATTCGTGGATACCTTCTATTCACGAATTCGCAATACTTATGACTTCGAGTTCCTGATGCTACATCAGCGACCTATTGCTTTCTGCCCATTTCATTCACGCTTGGTGCCTCACTCACTCACTCACTCACTCACTCACTCACTCACTCACTCACTCACTCACTCACTCACTCACTCACTCACTCACTCACTCACTCACTCACTCACTCACTCACTCACACGTATCCAAGGTTTAGCTCTCAGCATCTCACTAACGTACGTAGCAACTGTTGTACATAGTAGCCGCCACCATGCCATTCCCTTCTTCCCATCTAGCACCGTCTCGGAGTTGTGCATCTCCGCGACGATACACACCTTAAACCGCTGAGCTTTTCCAAGAGGGGCTAATTAAAGGGCGATCCACTTATGCGCGCCAGCAGGCAGTGAAGTGCACGATACGGGCCGTGCGTGAGCTGCGTCAAAGCCAACGAAGCGACCGCTCCGAAAGGCGGAAGCCCCGATGACAGCTCGGTTGAAGGGCACTTCTAGAAGCACGACAGCGCAGCGCCCAAAGCTAGACGACGCCTTTTGCCTGTACTCGTCGTTCTCAGCGATGAAAACAAAACAAGAGCAGATATAATTCTCGGCAAGAAAAAGAACACTGCCTTCTCAAACTCTGTCTCGCTGTCTCGTCGGACGAGGAGAATGCCTCTTTCTTGTTGTGGCATGTCTCGGCTGTCCCTTGCAAAGACCCCCGGCCCACAGCACTCCTAGAGCGTTGCTCGTAAATTCGTTTGCTCCTCGTGATAAAAAGAAAGGCCGACAGGAGGAAAGGGACACTACGTAAACTCTGTGAATTGAGGATGCGCAGCTTGCTTAATTTTGTTGCTGCATTATCCTTGTCCTGTTTCCTGTGGACGCGTCCTCATTATTGTTGTTCGGTCAAGTGTTAACTTCCGGATTCTCGAGCAGACCGAGTGACATCCAAAACCGTGTTATTAGTTTTTTTTTCTTTTAGCTGTCTGGCTAAAGCATACATATAACGTGTTGTTTCACATACTTCTTTAAGATGTCTTTTGCAGGTTAACAGCGAACCGAGCTGGAAGACAAGTTGTAATATTTTTAAGAGTTGCTCGCGTGTTCAACCAAGGATGAAATTAACGAAACGCTGGAATTTCTTTTAATATGTCTCCTAGGGAACCTGATCCACTTGTCGGTAGGTGTGTCTGTCTCTTTTGTTGTTATATGCGGCTGACCCCTTCCGCCTCATCCAGGATTATTGGTATGTCCATGGTCGTACGATCGCGTCAAGCTGCCAAGGTGACCGGTTCCGCAAACGACTTTCTGATGGATATTTGTCAGTGAGGGATTTCCACTATGTGTCACTATTCCTTGACACAAAAATTAAGCTTCTGAAATATCTTCAGTGCTGGGATGAACCTAACCCGCACGACGCACTTTCAAATATCTTCTCATTATTAGCACGCGCATTTTCGTTTAGCCTTTCGGTGATCCTTTCTCACCGTGTAAACATAAAATACTACCGCTCGGAGCGACGCATGCCTTGGTGCATCCGAACTGCGTCTCACCCTGCCGACGATTGTACACCAATGGCGTCATATCGGCAACGAGACTGCATGCGTGACATGAACAGTTGCATACATTCTAAAGCTAGTGCGAGCGCTAGCGATTGGGCAGAACTGAGTCCTGTATAAAATGCTGACGTGGCGTGTCTGAGCCATGCATCACATTCCGACAACCTACTGTCTGTCTGTCTGTCTGTCGAGCTCTTACAGAGAAGAGTGGGTTGACCGGGATAAGCGGATAAATAAACAGAATATAACTTGCAAGGAATATTTATTTCTGAGAAACGCAAGACCACAGGTCAAGAACAGACAATATAAACAGTGAATGCACACAGAAGCTCAATCGTCAACGCTTCTGTAATGAACTACCTTGTAAATTCACCATTTGTAAAATGACCACTGCATTTCCCGCACGATAGCCGAGGCTTCCTTGGCAGGCATGTCTTCAATATACCTCCCCTCACCGGTGTACTAATGAAGCACTACCCATACTTACAAAGCCATGTACCAAAGTTGCCTTTCTGTGAATATGCGAGGTATGAAGGACAGGATAACTCCGTCCCGCAATACATCAAGGTCTAAAACCACAAAATACGGACATTCACTTTGACCACGTATGCGATGTTTCCTCAGGCGAAGGTGTCCGAAGATATAAGACTTGAAAATCGCTTTTGCAATCTTAGCACTGTGTGCAAAGGAAATTTTAAGCATCGCATAGAGTCTTGGGAATTTGTTGTAAACGCTTCATTTGTTTCGCTGTCATTTATTCAACCTTTGAGGTTGAAAAAAGAGGGACGCTTCATTACGCTCTTTTGATAATAATGGAGTGCGACAATTACAATAGAATTGTGCTATGGCCAAGACTACTGAGAATACAAAAAGATATAGTGAAGAAAACTGTGACTAAGCATAGTGTCCCTTTCTACAGAATGAAAAATGTCCGCATGGCCTAGAAAATCTCCAGTACGCTATAACCTTTCCTTCTTTCTTTCTTTTTATTTCTTTCTTTCTTTCTTTCTTTTTCTTGGTTGCTTCCTAGCTGGCTTCGGCGTATGATAATGACATTCTCGCTTCCCCTTTCCTAGCGCTACGACGGTTTTAGAAGTGACACTGATGGCTTGGCTTTGGCACACCATCAATTCCAAGTAGTTAAAAGAAAATAAAGAGATACGATTTCATAAATAAGCAAATAAAACAAATTTATTCAGCTTTATCGTGCGTAAAATAGGCAACAGCAAACAGGGCACTTTTATTTCCAACGCGGCGGGAAAGGATTGCTCGCTTGCAGAAATCCCACCTGATCACCATTCATCAATCACTCTTCGAAACACATGTGACGCAAGGTGGGGTGGGTAAAGAGAAAATAACAAAGCAAAAATTTCGGTACCAGACTTAAAACGCGTGCATATCAGAACCTCACGCTATGCTCAATGCCGAAAACGCTCTAAGGCACACGTTGGAAGGAGGCAAGCGACAGCCAACCATATTCGAGGATTCAGGATTTCAGGATTTGTTATCGAAATACATGTCATGCACTTTATGTGACCTACACCTGTAAAGAAGGAGATCTCAAACCCGGACGTTCACCCACCGGTGTAGATTAGCGGCTGCGGTGTTGGACTGCGAGCTCGAGGAAGCGGGTTTGACTCCCGGATATGGCGGCTGCATTTCGATGCGGGGGCGACATGCAAGAAAGTCCACGTGCTTACATGTGGGCGCTTGTTAACAGAGCCACAACTGACCAAAAATTAGTCTTGAGTCCCCTCTAGAGGGCGCCTGTTCATCATGTCGTAGTTTTTGTATGTTCCATAAATTATATTTGTTAAAGTCGAAGACTGAAAGCGGGGGCTCCTTGTATTACACTATATATTAGAGAAGGACATCACTGATACATGTCCCCAAGAATGTCGCTGAAGAAACGCTTCGAAGTCAACTCGGCCTTTGCCTCAGGGATGACTGGGGCCAGGTTCCAGATGACTTATATAGTGTTAAGCACGGCCACCAAGCTCAAAGCGATTCGCCATGGAGCGCAGACTGTGCATATGCACAGTGAGAAGAGTTCCCAGAGGGCGGTTCAGGTTTTGTGCAGTCCACTGGATGTGCCAGGATTCCACATTGCAGAAAAGCTGAACTGTTCTCTGGGTACTGTCTCCCTGGAATACAAGCACGGTCTGTGCTCCATGGCGAATTGGTTTGAGTGTGGTCGCCGCGCCGAAGAGCAAGCCCGACATTTTCCCCAGCAATCCAAGAG
The DNA here is from genome assembly GCA_013339685.2 of Hyalomma asiaticum. Lineage (NCBI taxonomy): Eukaryota > Metazoa > Arthropoda > Arachnida > Ixodida > Ixodidae > Hyalomma > Hyalomma asiaticum. The sequence goes on from CM023485.1 coordinate 50,254,716, forward strand.
GAAAAGGCCGAGGAAAAGGGGGGGTGGGGGTGGAGGAGGAGAGAGGGCTTCGAAACGTCGGATCTTCCCACCTTGGTTCTTGCTTGGTGTTTCTATTTGAGTTCCTTTCCAACCAGGCAGACATCTGTCAAATGTTTACCTCCAAGAGAGCGAGATGTACTGGCATCCCTGCTCAAATATGGCAGCACCTCATAACCGAATGTCCTTTCTTTAGTAATCGCCTCAGTCACGCTGACATCATCGCGCATCAATCGTCCCGCCAGAAAAGTTATCAAGGCAATATCTCTTTTTCTGTAAAATACCCGCCATGGTAGCTTACCGGATAGGTGTTGACTTTCGAACCTAGAGGACAGAATACTGCAGGATAGAATACCGGCCACGGCGACCGCGTTTTGATGGAGTCAAAATGAAAAAAAAAAAAGAAAACCGTGTGCTTAGATTTAGGTGCACGTTAAAGAACCCCAGCTGACCAAAGCCCTTCACTGTACGGGACCTGCATCACAATCGTATAGTAGTTTTGGCATGCACAACTCTAGTTATTATTACTTCGCCGGAAGGTGGACGCTTGAGCGTCACGGCTATTATAGTCAACCACATTTCTGACACACAAGTCTCGCGAATGCGTGTCGTCATTTAATTTATTTCACTGGGGGTGTCCGAAGTTGGCGGTATACGTTCACGGCATTAGGTTCGTGACGCACGTAATTTCATGTAACAAATCAGAAAACTTGTTTATCGAGTCAGATAAAATTCGGATTTTCTGTAAACGACGCATTCTTAAAGCTTTTACTTTGACCGCATATATTTTGATAGCCCCGCCACGGTGGTCTAGTGGTTATGGCACTCGGCTGCAGATCCGAAGGTAGCGGGATCGAATCCCGGCCGCGGCGGCTGCATTTCGATGGAGGCGAAATGTTGAGGCCCGTGTGCTGTGCGATGTCGGTGCACGTTAAAGAATCCCAGGTGGTCGAAATTTCCGGAGACCTCCACTACGGCGTCTCTCATAATCAGAGCTGGTTTTGGGACGTTAAACCCCACATATCAATCAATATATTTTTATAACGGGGATCTATTGCCCAATATTCACCCACTGTAGTGCGGGGAAGGAAAAGACCCACGTTTCAATTACTCATTTCCGATTTCCCTCCCATTGCCTCTTTCTCAGCTATACGATCAAATTCAGCACGAACATTCAGGAAAAACCACAAAGAGGAGGGACGACACACACTAGCGCTGTTGTACCTTGCCTCTTTGCATAGTTACTGCTGAATTTGCTGAATTTCATCATAAAGTAACACGTGCCAACTAGGCCCAACCGAAGCTTTATTGAAGTTTCTTTCTGGGCTATATTTGCACCAACCAGCGCACGCCACTATCTATTCTGACTAAAGCACGTGTCATGTCCAAAACTTTCACACTGCAAAGAATGAAAGGGCTTATTCTAACTGTGCAGCATGTGCACTTCAGACAGCGCAAATTTAGAACAAGAACATGGCGCACGAGACTTAAATGTGGTCACTCTTCTCTTGGAAGGCGTTGGATCTACGGTCATCTTGCTTGAGTACCGTTGTGAAATGGTGATGTGCTTATATGCAATATTCGTTATTTCCCTCCGTAAGCGTTCCCACAAAAGCTACAAAGTACTAACCTCTCCTCTATGTTCCACTTCCGAATCCGCAGCAGAAACGCAAGACTGTACTCTTTAAATTTTACTTCTTAGCACCAAGACATAGTGCACGCTGTATGGTTGCGTGTTCTACGTGTCCTCTTTACGGTAGCTGCGTTGCGCATGAATTGAAGCATTGTTTTTGTGGTATATGTTGCCTTGCACAACTTGATGATAGGTCGTCATGGCGCAGTAGCAGAGGACTGTTCGCAGTAGGATATTGGAGCGTTTCGATCTCAAATCCAGACATGTCCACAGTGCGTGGCGCGCCTGTCTCCATCGCTGTAGGTAATAAGCATGGACAAATGATAAATGTGATCAATTTCACATAGATGTGACAGCCGATGTAAGGGCCCCCCAATGCCCGAAGGTTCCTAAGCACAACCTCCTCCAAGGCAACGGACAGGAGTTGTTTTTGTGGAGTGGTGAGGAGTGCTGAACTAAATACCGAAGAAAGGCCAGTTAGCTGCGTGACTATTTTTGTTGCAAGCTTTTAACATATCGCATTGTTTCGCACACCCCCAGCGAGCGTCTTTCAAGGGACCATAAATATCACTTCCGCCAAGTATCTTGCAAAAGGTAGATAAGGGGCGCGAGAGTGTGTGCATTGAAATACGCTATGAAAAAAAATGATACCGAAGTTTTGCAGGGACCAGGGAACGAAAAAAAAAAAAGGGAGGTCTGCTTGACAAAATTATGTATATGTATTCGGCACGCGTTCAAAAGCGCAGTAGCCTGTATACACTGCGGTGAGATAACGCCCCTGCTTCGACCGTCCAACTAGTTCAACCACCATGACGCACTATGAACAAAAAACAACGCCCGTACTTCTTTCTCGGGAAAAAAGAAAGAACTAGGATATCTTATAATGGGGACGCGCTGTCAAAGAAGGGAGCAAGGAGAAAGGCGGGAGCTGGAGGTTGGACGAGGCGTTCTTCTAAAGGCATCACATAAAGGCGAACCTGCAGTGCCCATGAATTATTGATCAGTGGCCGAAGCCGCTTTCTACTACTTATCGGACTATGTCGACGGCGACAACGAAGATTTTTGGCAATAACTGAAAGAAGGCTCTTCTTCCTTTTTTTTTTTTTTTTTTAGACGTGTTCATCTCACAGCGCTCGCTCACGGAATGCCTGGTCTTCAGGCTTGTGCTGGGCTATTTTGGCAACAAGAAGACCATAACCATCACGTTTCCCGCTGCTTATCGTTGCTCTTTTGACGTAATCGATATATGGAAGCGACACTGCACTTTTCATTTTTTTTTTTGTCACTGAAGCATAAAGGCAGGGTTTTGTCCAAAATAAACGCTAGAAGCATAAAAGGAATTTTCAATTCTTCAACCATGAAATTGGACAGCCGAGATTTCCAAAGCTGTGTGTATATCATGCTCTAAAATTAAACTTTTGACGACACAGTGGTACCAGTTATATCCCGCAGGTTGCCGCCGCGCTTTTTTACTTCATATTCTTGTGTAGCCATTACGCTATCGCTTCGCGATTTTTGTTAAACTTACATTGATTTTTTTTCAAAGATCTGTAAATTATTGCCATTCTTGCTCATGTGCATGGAACGCGAATTTCCCTTAAAAGGTACTGCTTAACATGCACAAGAACATTCATCCTGCTTTTCCAATGAGGCGTAAAGGCCAAACTGAGCTCTTGCAAACTTCAAACAAGAATATCAACGCTTATCCTGTTGCCTATGGGAGAACTTCAACACCATCATAAAGCTCATTGTTCAGTTTGCCTTAACTACTTCACATTTACGCGGCGTTCGGTTTGATCACCTTCGTCGAATTATAAATGTCAGGCTTACGCGGTTCGACATCCGCAGGTCAGCAGCTGCGTAGCGCCTCAACTTAATAGTTGATGGGCGTTTTACGAGCCAAGACCAGCTGTGATGATGAGGCGCACCCCGTAGTGCAGGGCTAAGAAGTAATTTTGACCACTTAGGGCTTTTAACGTGCTTCTAAATATAAGTACACGAGAGTTATTTGCATTTTACCCCCATCGAAACGCCCCTGCCGTGGCCGGGATTCAATCCCGTGACCTCTAGCTTCGGGAGCCAACATCCTAGCCGCTGTCGTATACCACGGCGGCCCTCTAGCGTCACATTTTGTGAGGCTTCAAGCGCGTATTCTAGTCGGTGATAGCAAACCCTATAAATGTCACAGATACAGACAAGCAGAATATGAAGTTGTGCGAACTTTCGTAATATTTAGCATGTGACTTGGTGCAAAAAAGAAAAACATGCAACGAAATAATTTTCCATCTTGTGGTCGCATCCCGAGTTTTCAATGCCAGATCACACCTACCAAAAAAAAAAAATTAGAGAGCAAGCAGCAAAATCTAGCTTACGCTACGTCTGTGCTGCGTTTTCTGCGCAGGTCTCGGCATTCTTTGTTTTGTCGAAACGTTGGTTTCAAGCCGGAGGTAGCGCTTTGTGGTAACTACTGGTCACATTACGTTTGCAACATCCTATGAAACACTTATGCTGTGCCTTCGGTTGACGAACTATACCTACATTTTTCAACACAAATAACATTCTTTCTAAATATTTTCTTTTTCTTTCAAGTATGTCGGCATATAAAGTAACTGCGGCTGCTCGCAGGTCAATTTTGTTAGTTTCAATAGAGAGTTGACCTGACATGGTCTTTTTTTATCATAATCTTTACAGCGGATGAGTTCGAAGACAACACCGTTGTCACCACATCACAGCACTGAGTTTGCGCGCGCACCGATGACGGGGCACGAAGGGAAACAAGAAAAAGCAATGTGGTCGATCTATTCGGTAAACACGAAAAACAAAAACACGGCGAAGAGTAACATACAAGAATGCGTGAAACTGAAGGCAAGTAGCTCAGTCCACGTCACTGTAGGGTCGTTCAGGCGGCGTCCGAAGTTTCTCAGCAGATGAAGCAGAGCACCCTGGGGAGCTCCTATCGCTGTTTGGGACCAGGTCACGCTTACTTCCATGATGTTTACAGTTGCAAGTACTCTGAAGTTGACGTCATGAGCACGTCATATATTGCCAAGAAAGGGACGACCGTACGTTAAACTTCGGTTGAAACAAAAAATGTGAAGAATAAGAAAAAGAAGAGCTTGCCATAAAATGCCATTGCTGGTGTGTTTGTGAAGTCTACGTGTTAGTACAGTGTATCAAAGATGTCTGTAGACTGCGCACTCTCGCGCCTCTTTCGGGTAAAAAAGAAATCGAAATGCTGTCGTCCAGGCCTCAAGGTCCACACTTCTATCCCTAGAGTGCAATACTGAGTATAGCCGACATCAAGGAAGTGTGCCGTCGCGCATTGAATGTACAGTTAACAAAAACACTTTCCCGAAGGAAATATTAAAGCTGCTGGCGCTGAACTGAAAGTCGTATTTTACCTTCGCGCTGTATAGCAGCATTTTGTCTATATTTAATTTATTTTTTACTGCTGGCTTCACTGAGTGACAAAAGAAGAGAAATGTCAAGCGAAGCGTAAACGTTAATCTTTGTGGCATTCTATATGCACTTGTCCTACCATCCATGTTGACTTAGATACGGAATAAAACGAACAAAACAAGCCTAAACACATCGCATCCCGGAATGTTTAGGAATTGAACACCAGGGGCAGAGGATCTCCGCCCCTGCCCCTGGTGTATAATTCCCAAGAGGTGTAGGTTGAACAATCACCATCCCAGTTTCTTCTTGTAGGGCGACTTCGAGCATTCCTGTCGTGCTTCGTGCACTGTTTTTCTCGCAAACAGGTACAAATCACGTAGAACACGTAGAAATCTACCTTCTTAGCCTTCCCTGTTATCCTTCCGGATTCACTTACATTTCATCTCCATTCATATTTCTCCGATACTATTCCCAAAATTTCGTCAACGTAGTATTAACATATTTAGCGTATACTGCCAGCGCATACTGCAGTGAAATTCTTTGTATTGCGCAAACGACATAATGGGATATTAGAAGTAGAATTTAACGCTGCTGCTACTTCGTCCTATTTGTCTGGGAACTCAGCATTGTAGTGAGATGACGACAATGCGCTTGGGCATGGCCACTTGAATCTGTTGTTTTGTATGGCGTTGTTTTTTTTTTATTCTTCAGTTTATTCAGTGCTTCCAAGAATAAACCTTCGGTTGATAGTGCGCTCCGCGTTCGGGTCGTCTCTTATCACGTCCTTGCTCCCTTTGGCGCTGCTTCAGGGTGATCATGTACCAACTATCCCAACCGTACGTATTGGCCAGTTATTTATTTATTTATCTATCTATCTATCTATCTATCTATCTATCTATCTATCTATCTATCTATCTATCTATCTATCTATCTATCTATCTATCTATCTATCTATTTATTTATTTATTTATTTATTTATTTATTTATTTATTTATTGTGCGTCGCACGGCAACTAACTACGATGTAGCAGTGTGAATAGTGGGTCAAGGACAAGATCAGATCTGCTTTTCCTTTCTGATTTTACCTTGACCATAAACAGCCCAGCTGTTAACATTGTGGAAACTTCAAAGCCTTCTGCATCGCCTGTATTTTATAAATGTGTCATCGTTTGCCTTTCTTAGGAATACATTTGTTCCTCGGTCACTCTATTTAAGTCCTGATTAAAGGGCGTCGCATAAAGAGTGCCTGCTGGCTTTATCGTAAATTTGAACCAAGACATCAACATATAGCAGATGCCCAGAAGACGTCCTCTAAGCTCTCTAAATTTCAGCTTTTTATACAACTGATTCAGGAGTGGAAAGCAAAACAAGCACAGCAAAAATAAAATGAAATAAGAAAGAGAAAGACCGGACATATACCAACGGCAACCGCTTACCCAAACTCAGGTTTAACTAAAAAAGAAACATGACGTTTCATAAGCGTCATCTGGTGTTCCACTCATGAAAAAGACCAGAACAAGGAAGTTCTTGTAATTGGCTCCAATGCAAGTGTTGTGTAGGAAAAATTACATCGGGTTCCTAGTGATCTCACTAACAAATGTGCTGCTGGAGACAATGAGCTGAGGCTAGTAGACGTGAAGACGTTAGCGGTACATCTGGAAACATCGTTCAAACTTGACGTTGCTTTCTTGCCAAAACAAAAAACAAGAACATTACACTTCCTTCCCTGCTTTTCCGTTTGTTCAGGTGTGAATAGAATGATGTGATGAACGCACTGATAATATCTAGAACATAACGTTCACTGCGTTTGTTAGGCTGCATTTATCTTCCTCATTTCCGAAGGAACCGCTGAGGCATTTCGTGAGCGGAATGCAGCTGATGCTGAACAACCTAAAAGAAAAAAAGAACGAAAAAGAAGGAAACACTGTTGAAGGACTTAAAAGGTTTCGCAATAAAGCACGATCCGCATCAAGCGCAATTTAATATAGTGTCAGAGAACTTTATTATATAAACAAACATGGACGGCCCTGCAAACGAAAACACAGCCGGTGCTCCAATTCCTAGCACGTCTGTATGACAAAGTTTCGCAGCGCCCCCCCCCCCCGTCAAGCACGAACAAGAACTGCGAAGGCACGTATATTTGTTGTGTGTGCGTGCGTGCGTGCGTGCGTGCGTGTGTGTGTGTGTGTGTGTGTGTGTGTGTGTGTGTGTGTGTGTGTGTGTGTGTGTGTGTGTGTGTGTGTGTGTGTGTGTGTGTGTGTGTGTGTCCGCGAGATCTCTTGCTTAGTCTTTTATTGCAATGCGCGTGTTTTCTCCCTGTCAGTGGTGACTGGTTGTGTGTATAGCGAACGCCTCCGCGAGTCCTGGATGAATTTCCAAAAGCGAAAAAAAAAAAACCCCGTGATGTGGCGCCGAGCACATTCGCAGGTAAACACGCTTGACGGATCTTCAACGTTTACCGCGCTAGAAAAACAGCCATGCAATAACAACCCGATGACCCGGCGAAATTATTAGAATTATGATAGCACAGAGGGAAGTCAATGAGAAATACGGAACAGTGCATAAAGCTTATTCATCTTTATTGGTATATTCTACTTATTTCTTTCTTTTTTAATGTTGAATGAAAGTATTGGTCTCATCAACAATTCTATTCTTTTTTATTTTTCGTTATGGTTGGCTTTAGTTTCTTTTTGTTGTTGTATATTATTTACCGCAGTGTGGTCAATCTCACTTGTGGGTATGTGCTAGTTCTTTCTTTCTAGGGGCAACAACTGGTGCCCTACAATGTAACCGGAATACCATACTGCGCAGTTGTAGCGTACTTATGCCAGTGGCAACATTGCCGTGTGTCTAAAAGGTAGTACGAAATAACACGGTAATGTAGGTGATAAAAAACGGTAATAACAGAACATCTTAAACTTTCTCAATACGGCTTCACAACGTGTCAGAATAGTGTGCGGAGAAGCCACCACGCGGCAGTTGTCGGGAATACTATTGTATCAACTACTGGGCTAGCGAGATTATCCTTCATAAGAAAAAAAAATGTGGAGGAGCCTGGTGGGCAAATTGAGATGGACTGAACAAAGTACAGAAACGAGTAATAAGCAAAACTTTGTTCCTTAATCTGTGTCCCGGATCACATCGCGCTGTCTTTACACATTCATCTGGCGCCGAAATCACGGATAGCATTTACAGAACCCGTTTTACTCCGTAATATATGCTTATCAATTCAGCGTCTGCCATTATGTGCAATAACGAGAGGTTGAGGTGTCCAATGCCTATTGCGTAAGAATGAACTTTCAGCGCAATATTTATGAAGTATCCTTGTGTGTTGTGGAGCCATTGCCTGATTTAAACTAAATGCAATGTATTGAGTTCCCACAAACAAAATCTCCTCGCTGCTAATGACTGCGGTAGATATTGTGTTACTATAAAGAATAGGTTTTCATCTGCTTTCTAATGCGCCAGTGTGACACGTTCAAATAAAAGAAAATAATGTAGGGGAGGCATGTTTTGTGAATACAGGCTCGAATACTCCTTCCTCGTTTATTTAGCTAAACCATGAAACAATGTATATTACAACGAAAAATAATGTATCCCCAAAAATTTAATACTGTATGGCTAATATTTTTATAACTGCTATTCGGATTAATTTAGGATGTGCAGATGTTTCTGTGATTTAATTCAAGTGTTTAAATTGATAACGTAGGGGCAATATAAACTAGAGCGAGTGTCAGCTAGCATACAATGATTTACCCTGCAACTGTTCATGATCATGATCATGAAAACATACCGGTAATGCTGGCGCTAGTTGGAATGAGCAAATAAAATTGGCTAATACATCAGTAAAATCAAAAAACATGCAGAACTCCATTAATATAATACGCAATTAGGAATAAAATGGGTCTGCGCTTGAGTGAGGGTTAAAAGGACTGAGCAAATCTTCATGACCGTTATGTACTAGCAAATAACAACAGTTGTGCGGCTTATCACCGGCGACAAAGATAAACGCCAAATATGCTTCCAGCCGCATAAATTTCGTGCCAAGGCACTTAGGAACCATGTATATCATTTCGGTATATTACCACAGTGATTTTAGAACTTCGAAGCCTTCGAAGCATTTGGCTGGAAGGTTGACGCACTTTTTACAACCCTCGTCTGTCTCCTTCGCTGTCCAGAAAGATGAGGGCCGTGCATGTCTCTCTCTCTCTCTCCGTGTATGTTTGTGTGCGTTCGTGTCTCCAACTTGAAGGTGAACATAAAGATGATGATGATGACGACGATGATGATGCTCCTGAAGACCTACGGCGCTTACCTACAAGGGGGATTGGACAAGAGTTATTTCATAATTACGTTTTGATTTCAAATGGTTGAAATGAACAGATAGAAAAAAGGAGGATTTGGAGGGAATTGAATTCGTGGAATTGTGCATGTTAACTATTCAAATCATACACATGATTCACCAAAACCTATACAGAAGAATATCTTAATTATGCTTTATAACACAGACGAGAAGAGTAGTCTATCTTTACGCTTGACTGTTTTGTTAACAGGAATTATCAAAATCGTATGCGATTTGTCATTTGCATGCAATTGCACACAGCATCGAATACGTCCATGTGGCAATATCCCAGTGCTGAGGCACCAAAAGACTGAGCGACTTCAGTTGTTAACTTTAGTCCCAACTTACACGTCGGAATTTCTAGAAGTCTTTTTTCGGAGGAATTTGTACCGCGGGTGAACATATCACCCGCTCCTTCTTTCTCTTCTTCACACACACTTATGAATCGCCGAATCCGGCACGTTGTTTTCTTCTTTCTTTCTTCTTCTCAGCCAAGAGCTAGACGTCACCCAAGAGTGTGCGCGAGCAGCATTTTGGTACGGCGTGCGAAGAAAATCCTTTCGCTTGCGAATGTAGAGTCCTCATGTCTTGCGTCTCAATGCGTCTTCGAATGCGCAAGGCTCGTGACAGCCTTCTTCTTCACATCTCTCTTTTCCCTGGTATTATAGCGTATATTCTAGGCACAGCGATGGCGACATCATACAGGAGCATAAATTCGGAGCATCATGTCGCCGTTGTCAGTGACTCTTTCAGAATTCAAATGCAAATCCAATGGCAGCCGCCGCGGGGACCCAACCTAAAAGAAATTCAGGCTTCCTCACAAAGCTGCAAGACCAGTAATATCGAACCCTGCTTTGCAACATACTCGATATCTTTAACCAGCTTTGCAAAGAACCACTGGGCTGTTTTCTATTTTTGTTCGTTCTTCGTGATATGGAAATTCGGGGTACAAGCCTATGAAGCAAGAATGCTGAATGTTCTGCGACAGTGCCCGCTTTCGCATTGAAAGTGGGAGGAAATGTCGGGCTGTCTTGAAAGTGTAGTTTCAGCGATTTCGCCTACTCTTTACGTTATTCAACGCCAGTGCAATCAGATGTTGTAGTGGCGGTTGGACTATGATATTCTCTATAAAAGATCACGATGTCACAGTGCGAATCGTCATCTACAACGACGAGAATTATGTGGCACGTAATGTAATATTTTTGATGTACCTACTTGTCCATCGCCTACATCTACGATGACCAGGATCATGTGGAACGTAATGTGAATACTTTTGATGTAACTACTTGTCCGTCGCCTGCTGCCGCTTATATAAAGGTCGTTAAAAAATAGCCGTGGTTAAGGCAGTCCGAGGCTATCTTCTACGGCTCTTCTCATAAGTCGTATACAGGAGCGTTAAAAAACTTAATGCGATTAAGCGGTAAGTGCCATGTACTGCTGTCTGTATTATTTAATTGAAATGTTAAAACGCACAGCTTTGCGAGTGACTGAAGCGCAACGAGGAAGGGAGCGTGGTGACAACTTCAAATGTCGTCCATGATCCTGGTCATGTCTGTCCGATCTAAAGGTATCCCCGTGTATGTGTTCCGCTTCTCTCAGTCCGACATGCTTTCAATAATCTTTACAAGTCATCACATTCCCGAAATTCGTGAGACAAACGTAGCCTTTACGAAAATTCCATATACGGCCATTCAGGAATTCAGCACAACGGGCAGTATATAGAAGGTGTCAGCAAATGGCCATATTTGACCAGTTGGTGATTGTCATATATAAAAATTCTTGTATATGTCTTGTAGTGACATATATCGCTCTTTCGCGAATTCGGCTAATATGACCATGCATAGACATGTATCACAGATAGCCCGGTATGTCCCATTCCTGATATTGCCACATGTGGCCCTTTTGTATAAGCGGAGTTTCCGACTAGGACAAACGATGCAGTGAAACTTCCTACACCTATCCATCTAATCGCGGCTTTGTGATGTGAACGAAGACTTATTTTGATGAAAATAAACGGCACCGACCAAAATAAAGATGGAATGACGTTTCGGCTCCCACACGGGAGCCTTGTTCACAATCTTGTTGTTGAACTTTTTTTTTCTTGCTATTTGTTGTAACTTAAGGGTGAAGGGATGGTTTTACGTACAAGAGACAGTATTCTCTGCTTTATGCCACCGCAAGTTTGTACATTTAGATAAATGCTGTTAGTAACAAGTTCAGGAAGTACGACCATCACAAAAAGCGAAAAGGCAATTATTCGCTACGCGTCACACCACGCTCATGTTTTCTCGGGGAGAAAAGAAAAGCGTAAAGAATGAAATGAAACCGATGAAAAAAAAAAGGAGATGAAAATATTTATGCTGCGGCAGTGCCAGCAGATTGTTTGATTTCCCGTGTAAAAAAAATAATAATAAAAAGACTCTCGCATATCTCCGGCTTTTACCCAACGCTCGGATATACACAACGCGACGTCTGTCCAAGGTATTTTCCCCACCAGCTTTCCCTAACCTGCACGATTCGACAATCATTCCTATCAAAACGTGTCGCACGGGCCTTCCTTAGTCTCACCATTACCGGAAGGGTAGTGTACGTAGACCGAAATTGAATACTGTTTGGACGTTGGCGAACTTATGAGACCGCGAGTGGACACCGGAAGTTACTTGACCCTCTTCAATATGCATAACGAATGTCACGGATAGTCGCCTCTGATCTGTTGAACTCTTTACCTCCAGGTGCGGCCTACATCTTTATAATGAAGCGTGTGGCAGCGCTACCAACATGGAGCCGCGGTCAGCGAAACCATTTTAAGGGAGGTTCCCAAATAAACACTCGCTTTGATTTGTAGGCGGCGGAACCCCATAGCACGTAGCACCACGCGTTGAGTACAATAGCTATATAGAGACGAGAGTGTAGAGTCGTGGTTGAGATGAACTGTTGCACAGCTTGCGTGAATTTTATGTGAATTTGAAACAGGATATGTAACTAAGTAATGTAATATACGGAGCTTTACTCTTTCTTTTTATTCTGGAGTGACCTGGCCATCCACAATATACTGTTTTTCCTATATGTATATTGATGTCACGAAAGACTCGAATTATTGATTGAGAATGTTTGGTCTAGGTTTATCAATCATACAACGCCATCTGTACCATCTTCGACACCACCGCTGAAGGCACCGATTTATATTCGCGTAGGCGTGATCACGAGATTCCTTTTCTCTTTTCTTAAAGACGATAGTCCCTCTTGAGATACTTGAAAAAAGGAATTCTGTTCTGTCTTTCTGTGTGTCAGTCTGTCGCACGATTCTGCCACCCGGCGAAAGTTTAAGCACTTGCCTAACGCCCAGCCATCTTGAACTGGTAGCTGTGTTCATACTTGTGAACATTGTCGATCAAAAAGAAAATGTTACGCATATCTGACGGGAAAAATCAATACGTAAGTGTTAGGTAGCGTGTTCCTTTACTAGAAAATACATAGATACGTAATTCTAAAGACCATAGTGTTTGTTAGGCTGTGCTAAAAATGCGACGCTATGCACGAAAAAGGTCTGTGCCGACGATTAGTTGCTGCCACCTATGCGCAGGGATTCTGCACAAGCTCATGTTTCTCGACTGCGCTGCCAGATGGCGTCCATATCTCACGCAGCGTAGAGTTACTCTATATGCTACCGTAGGTAGCAGAGTTGCGCGTAGGTCCGCCATCTTGGCCGGCAAGCAACCAAAGCTATGCGGCGAAGCCACGCTCAGTTTTTGCAGGCGGCATCCGCAATCGAGCATGGGAAGTTTTCCAACGCTCGTAGAACGCTTTGAAGCCTAATAGGAAATAAAAACGCAGCGACAGCTTAGTGACGAGACAGATTAAAGGCGTTTGCTCTTTTTAACACGCGCCACGAGACGCAGAACGATAAAATGTTGTCAGGTGTGTGTGTGTGTGTGTGTGTGTGTGTGTGTGTGTGTGTGTGTGTGTGTGTGTGTGTGTGTGTGTGTGTGTGTGTGCTTCACTCCTCGCAACTTTTGACTTGACAGCGTGTGTACACATTGGTTATTCCAGGCGCCCCGGCCAAATGCAGCATTCATTTTCCTTAGTGGTTAGTATCGCACTGAGCAGTTTTCAAGCCGAAACCGCATGTATAGAATTATCCGCACGAATGCGACGCGATACGAAATGGGCCGTCGCGCGATGGGTCACATGGTCGGTCACTCGGTTATTGGAAATCTAGAAACGATCGCTTGTCATACAAGTGAAATCCAGCCGTAACAAGCTGGTTCATGTTGTACGTAAGAGATGTCCCGCCGGTAGCCACAGAAGCGCGCTTGCAAACAACTGTCAAGGCTATCTAACACCGAAATAAAACTATAACGCAATGCCAATTTTCACGGCTTCACGGCAAAACAGTTCCGACAGAAATGCTGCGGGGCTAATCTCTGGCCACTGGGAAAACGTAATATAAAAATACCACTTTCTCAGCGCTTCGAGTTGTCCCGCAACATGCGCGTCTTGAAATCAATGCTCGGAACGCGCTCCAACGCAGACAAAAGTTCCGCTGCGGCGGCGCCGAGAAGCACAAAAGTTGGTCTGAACGTCACCTTCTCTGCAATGCTCGGTTGCTTCGCAGCTGGCGGCTTTTGGAAAACAAACGCGCAACTCTTTATGCTAGCATAAATATACAGTAACTCTAACGCAGCGTAGTACGGCCGGCAGCAGACTACCGTCTTTCGACGACATTTTCAGCGAAGCACGCAGATACGCGGGCAATTTTTTTTTCCCTTCTCCTCTTTATTTCCTTTCTTATTTTTTTTCTTTCTTTAGAAGTGCACGGTGCACGCACCACAGTTTTTGCCATTTCATAGCTACACAGGCAGTGGCCTTACGCCAATGAGTGCAGCTGAGCGAGCTCCGCATACTTGACGCGCAGGCACGCAGAAACACATATGCACCGAGATATCCGTGCTCATTAAAGAAAAATATTGGGTTACCCAAATCGATATGAAACCCTTCCCTCAACGCGGCGTTCCTCAAAGTTCCCGGGGAGCCTTCACGGGCAAAAAAAGAAAAAGATAGATCGGAAAATCGCTCCACAATTTTCTTTGCGTGGTTCCGATCTATTCCGGGCGTCTGAAAAACAATAGTCGGAATACGAGCTGCTAATGAAAGTAGGAAATAGCGCTTTGCCATGTAGGCGAGTGTTTTTATTCGGCGCTAAGCGCGGGCGGTAGCCGTGATGCCTAGTCGGATCGAAATCTTAAAGTTACCAAAATAATGTCCTCTAAGAATGAATGGTATTGGGTATATGTGAATGTGTTACTTTTGTTTACTGATCTTTGTGTTCGTTCACACCTTTGTCTTTAAAGATATTCATACAAAACAAGCTAACCCACGTGCACTGTACGTGACTGTCTCTTTGTTCTGCGACGACGTTGCTACAGGTGAAATCGGTATACCTGAATAATCGACCGGTGTTCTTAAAAGGAGTTGGCCTTTTTATACATGTCAGCGCGCTCGTGCACGCTCAAGCGAAAGTTGGAACCCAAACCTGAATTGATTTTGAAAGCACGAACCGCAGCAGAAATAAACTGAAAGTCACGAGTCAGCAGTGTACTAAATTTGGGCGCAAGATAGAAAGCATTTAGTTGTTTTTATCGACCTAGAACACGCGATTTCACGACGCTAATATTATAGTAGTTCGTGGTTCTGTTGTTCTCCAACATTTCTTTTTCTAATAGCGTGCCTTATTCTGTATATTGCTATCCAATGAAACAGAAAGGTTATTGCATCAAACCAGTGATGATGGTCATGATGATGACGATGATGATGTAAAAATCAGCACATTTGCTGTTGCTGTGAACATTTCGCTTGAACTGCGTCTGTGGGCATCAAAATATATGTCTGTCTGACCGCTTCCTTACTTTTCCGCTTTTCTTTCTGTGATCCATCAGTACGGAAGAGCAAAGTATAAGGCTGTTTTCATATTAACTAGGTCAAGGAAACATATAGACAAAACGAACAAACTAAGAAAGTGCAACGCAAGTGTTTGGTTCACGTGAAGTACGAACTTGCTCATATCCCGCGACAACACACAACTTCCTATACAGCAGTCACTTGGACCTTGCTTGTACCCGTTTGTACGCACCGTAATGAAATATGCACGAAGTCACAACACATCTCCGATCAAGATTAACACCAATGACATATTTTTGTACTATAGACATTCAAGGGGCCCTGCAAACATTTTTTGAACACATTAAAAAAAAAAAAACCGTGCCAACCTGTCATAGAGGCTGCTGCGAAAACACGCGAGCGAAATGTGATTGCACTGCACCCACCAGGGAATGCGCATTTTGGTTTTGGAACACAGCTGTAAACCACCTAGTCTTCTTCCCACAAATTGCGTCCCCAGGAGCACATACTCTGCCGCTTGAGGCAGAACTATAACTGGCCGATTTCGTGATCAAGGAGACAAGCTTAGTAATTCTTTTTGCGTACATTTTGACTTAAATTGATAAAGGAAATGTATGTATTTATTCTTAAGGAGAGCAGGCGAGCTCCAGCTGTACTTGAAACAAAACTGCAAATTGTCTGTGGCATGCCATGCAACGATATTTAGATCACATGTCCACGAGAGCCTCCACAGCTGATTGACACCGTTCTCACGCTCTAAATATGTTTCAGGGACCCTTTGCTCTTCGAAATATGCTAAAAAAAAATAGGACGAGTTTTAGGCTCCGTCATTAAGACTGAGCGCTCTAATGTCATCGGGCCCCACCCCATTCACATCGCCTCCTCGTAACAGAGTTATGTCTTCCATACATTCAAGTCACAATCTGAGTTATATCGCGCGTGTAGGTGTTAATTAACTCGTAGTCTGCGAGTTTTCTGACTGATTTTACTTGCAGAAATTGAATTTGTTCATTAACGCGCCCAGGCACGTAGCCAGGATTTTTTTTCGGGGTGGGCCCAAAAGCATCATCATCATCATCATCATCATCATTTATTCACCCTTAAATGCCCTGTTCAGGGTATTACATAAGGGGGGGAGGGGTCAAAAGCATCAATAAAAGCATGATCATTATTTTACAGTGCTTAAAGAAAACTTGCCCGCCATATAGAAGGTGCTTAATTATTAGACGAGAAAGAGAGCAGAGTGGAATGCAGCAAAGAGGAGCGACAAAAAGAAAAAAAAGGCAATACGAATTCAGGCGCCCACTTACGGATGTGCAGGAAATAAAAAAAAATATTTGTCGGACGCTTTCTCTACCCAATTTCTCAGACTTTGCTCAACTACAGGCGTGCAAGAACGTGAGCACTGTATGGCAGCAATTCTTAAAAGAAAAAAAAGACATATTCGCGAAAACAATTTTATTGAACCACAAAGAACGCAAACACGTATGCTTTATGACACAAAAGATGCAGAACGCTAACATTTGTTTTAGGAAGCAATAATAAAGAATGTCATTGCGAGTGGTTTTACAATACAGTAAAAGTCAATGCGAAAGAAAAAAATTAACGACCGTGCAGCTTGGCCGAGAACGGTTCACGCTGCAATTTTCATGCGTCGCGGTTTCTCTGTAAACACAGTGATAATTTCGTCGACACTGACTTGCTTCCGGTGAATTGACATAAGAGCCAGGCCGTTAAGCCGCTCTTCAGCTTTTCGGTTCCTCAAATACGTTTTTACTATTTTCAGTGTCGAGAAGCTGCGTTCTGCAGCGGGTGTACTCACTGGGATTGTCGCCAATATCTTGAGTGTGTGAACGTTCGTCAAGAGGGCTTTGTCGCATTCAGCTAAAGCGTCGGTCGCAGAGCGGGGAAGTTCCTCCTCTTGCAATGCTTGCCATTTAGTTTTCCAGATTTCCCGTTCAGCTTTTAGCATGACGATATGCGCTGTTGTCATATCTATGAGGTAAAAATCGAAGGCCGGCTGAACAGATTCAAATTTGCCCTTGCAGGCGTGCTTTTTCAAGACAAACTGCAAACTTTGCAGTGTTTTCCGATGGTTTGCAAAGCGCCGTTTGAGGGAAGCCTTCAAGCAATCTATCTATAGAATGAACGTGGCTCACATTACCATTCGCAGAACTACAAGCGACCTGTTCACCCTGTTTGTTTACCCTTTTTTTTCTCCTTCCGCGACGCGGGCGCCTGCCCGCACGCCCCCCCCCCCCCCCCCCCCCCGACGCATTCGGCGGAAAAAGGGTGGTGGGGTTCGCAGAGGTGCCAGGGAGATTGAAAGGGTTAATGGGTCGTCGAAGCCGTCGCTTTCCATACACGAGTTCCCTTTTCCAAGCTTTCGGTTAGCTTCCGCCGTCCGGTCGCGGAATAAGTCTGCGTCTGCGGCAAAGCAAAGCCGTACGCGTGCATGTTCCCACGCCGCGCAGCTATCAGTTAAACAAAGCACCTGAATGCTCCCTAAGTTGCCGCCACTACGCGACTGTAAAAATGACGCCCGCAATATACCGCCTGCTAGCTTTGCAGCTACAAAGACACCGCTCCTCTCGTTAAGAAAGACATTTCCGCAGGGAATCCACCGGTGGAGTCAACGCTATCCTTTCCTGTATGTCCTGTCACTCTTTGCACTGTTCCCTGAAGCATTCCAACTACCGAGCGCCCTGACTGCAGATGAGAATCCTCGTTTCGCGCAATATAGCCATGGTCGCTTTTGCCCAGAAAACCCGACACAACTAACCAAACACCTTCCTAAACATAACTGATGCGACGAAGAAAAGTCGCACGAAGTACAGGCAGATAACGTCGTTTTCTCCGATTTCGGAGCCGTATGACAACATTTTGTTCGTTCTGGTAATTTCGTTTCCAACAAGCTTGTCTTACATATATTAAAATGTCCTGCGTTGCGAAGTTTACTGTCTTTTTCCGCAATCACAAAGCAGTAACTGTTTCCGATAATTGGTATCAGTTGGTATGACCGTTGTATCAGTAAGATTGATACTGTGGTCGCTATCTTGGAAATGTTCGGTTATCGGGTTGCGATCTGTTGCAAAATTGCAGAGGCCATTCCTATGTTGTCGAAACGCTTCTTTGAGGTTTTTCGTTTCGCCGATGCAGCTCGCATCACATATTTGTATACAGTGTCTTGGGCTCTCTCCTTCAGTGAACTGCCTTTGGCAATATGTAGAGAACATGTGTTCGTAGGCTTTTGAATCACTCGGATGCCTTCTTTTCTGACAATAGGGGCGATGGTTTGGCTAACGCCTAGGACATATGGGAGAGTATGGTGTTCCTGTTGTGTTGATTCAGGAGCCGGACGCTGTATTCTCGGCAAGCGTAGCCGTGCTTTTGGAATGGAAGTGCTTTCGGAATAAATGTTCTTGAGTAGCTGTTCTTAGTGAGTTCCTTGACTGTCGTTTGTTTTTCAATTGATTAAATGTGCACGGTGCTACCTGTACTTGGGCCTCTATACCCCTGCATTAATGGATGACTTGATGAATTTCGGGGGGGGGGGGGGGGGGGGCGGGCCCCCCTGGGCCCCCCCCTTGCCTACGTGCCTGAACGCGCCTGTGCCGTGGCGGAGGGCTTACATGGTCGGGGTGCTTCGGGAAACACGGCGGTAGCTAGAGATGATTATTTGCGGCATGGACGCCGACGCCGCTACCAGATTTTTCTCGACACCAGCTATCGCCATTAAACATCATCCGCAATCTTTTACTCTTGCGAAACTGGTTGGTTCCTCTCGACTTGCCCAGCTGGCCATGCTCATTCACTGGATCGTCCCTCATCCCTTCTCCGTCACAGCATCCGCTCAGTGAGTTAAAGCGTTCCCGGAGTTAAAACAGGAATGACGCACGCACACATACACTCGTGACACTGCCAGCAGCACGCCTCCTGCACGTTGCCACTCGACGCCTCTCGTTCACCAATAGCGCGCAGCCGTGTTATACTTCCGTGTTATAGCCGTATTATAGCCGTGTTATACGGTCATTATCGCCGCGTCGCAAGCCGCATAATAAAGGTTTTATATTTACGGCCTTGAAGGGGGAAGCCGGAGGCACCGCTCGTTTCCGGCGGCGCTCATAACCCGGTCATCCTAAAAAGCGCGCCTTTCGTCCCAAGCGTATAAGGCCCACGACGAGTGTTTCACAAGCCTCTCGGGGCTTTATACTTTCGGCATTACATGCCGAAGGCTTTTCAGTCGTCACACGGGTTGTTGAGCTCTCCTCTAGGGTTGTATTGCACGCGGCGCCGAGTGCCGAGGGACCACGACCATAAAGTGCGTGAAATTCGTTCTAAGGGTTTCTATCTTTACCTCGCGAAAAGCCCGCTGCGGAATGCCGACGTCATGAGGCGTAAAACGGAGAGCCACGCACGTGTATTACGTGAGATCTGGGAGACTCAGCACCGACAGCTCATTGGTACAACGTTGATAAATAAAACGCAGGCAGCTTAAATTTATGGAAGGATATTTCAGACATTGCGTTATGGTTCTAGACATTTGTGTTTCTATCATGAGTAGGAAAAGGTGGGCACTAGAAAAGCTGTACAGAGGAGGGGGGCGGGGTCCTTAAGAAATGAAGACTTTCGGTGCAAATCTCACAAAATGTGGTCGTCTACGGCATCTTTAGGGGAATAGGAATTTACAGAAGTTGGAAGCGCAGGCTTGGTGACAATCATATCAACCAACGGAGCAGGCATTCATACGTTTCCCACCTGCACCTACAGCGCGACGAATGACCAAGTATAGGAAAGAGTTCGAAAGCAAGGCGTCATAAATGGCTTGATTGTGCTTTTTTTTTCCTTTGTGCTCAATAACACGAACCGATTTACACATCAACTTATATGAGCGCGTTTATCTTCACATCCTCTTCTATACCCCCGACGCTCTGGCGATCTAGTGCAAACTATAGCCTCACTGCACGTGATGGAATTTACAGCATGACAAAAATGACCACCTCAAGCACTTCAGTGATGCCTACGGCGCTATGGCAAAGCGACGACTCCAGCAACATGCTTACTGTGAGGCCGTCGTCGCTAACACGCAGAGCAGGGGGGTGACGTAATAATGACAACGGCGACTGTGGCACAGTTAAGACACAATGACGACCGCGGTGAATGCTGAATGTGTAGTATGTTCATGCTACGTATTATCGCCTACGGTGACTGGTATACGCTTTCTTTCCCATCGATAACAGTTAACAAATTCGTAATTGATGGTAGCAATGCAAGCATTTAGTAAACTGTTTACTAACAGCGGAGCTGTAGGAGATACCAATGTACGCCGTCCGCCACGCAAAGGGGACAAGCCGACCCACTCTTGCCCTGGACCCCGACCCACAGTATTCACCTCATCTCAATTTTACATCATCGTGCTTCTACAAAGGGAAAGAAAGAAAGAAAGAAAGAAAGAAAGAAAGAAAGAAAGAAAGAAAGAAAGAAAGAAAGAAAGAAAGAAAGAAAGAAAGAAAGAAAGAAAGAAAGAACTCTTGGGTTGCGCAGAAGGGAAGCGCGCTGTTGCTCTTGCCCTTGACCCACTACCCAAGTCCTTGCCGTCAGTCCACTGCTCCATGATAGTGAACTTGACGCCAACGCCAGTTTTGTCGAGATTAACGATAAAAGCGCAGCATTCGCTGTTCCCATGCTTTTCGCAACGTGGAACTGGCTTGGATTCTTTCTAATGTCATTTTTATGGTGGAAACAAGCAGAAAAAGATTGACAGCTCACGAAAGACACCACTTGAATCTATGTAGAGATTGTCGTGAATCACTATAAATTTACGGCGTTGTACAAAGACTGGAAGAGCGAGCAATCGCTTCTGCAAAATAGCCATCGCCCAACACACCAGGGACCTGTATAACCGATCTCATGTTAGCTACCCTCAGTGTCCTTATCCTGTATTCACAAAAAGGTCTCATGCTGAAAGCATTTCAGCCAATCACACTTGCACCTACCTGTCAGTAGAGAAAACTTCGAGCCAATGGTTAAAAAAAAACAACATACGAAAGTAAGTTATGTGAAGTGGGCACCTAGTGTTTACAATGAGCCCGAGTTCTATAAGGAATGTGCTGGACAGATATCTACTTATGAATACGTCGACCTGTCCTTCGCATTGCTCTGGTGCAGAGAGAGAGAGAGGTGAGAAGGTAGGCAGGGAGGTTAACCAGAATTTGGCATCCGGTTTGCTACTCTGCACTGGGGTGTGGGGAAAACGGTATCAGAAAGTTGACAGAGAGAGTGAAAAAAATTACAAAAGTACACACGCAGGGAAAAATCCAAGCATGCAATCGCACGAGAACATTAATCATGGGGAGTTAACAAAATCCTAATATAATAACAATAATTTCTTAGGCTTTACGTCCCGAAACCACGTTATGATTATGAGAGACGTTTTAGTGTAGGGCTGCAGAAATTTCGACCACCCTCGGTTCTTTAAGCACCGACATCGCACAGCACACGGGATTCTAACATTCCGCCTCTACTAAAATTCGGCTGCCGCGGCCGGGATTTTATCCTCCTACCTCAGTGGAATCATGTGTTGAGCTATTTGGCCGAGGATTGGTCAAAAAACAAAGGTAAACGCTGCAATAGATGGTTACGTAATAGTCGTCGTGGGTAACTCAGCACGGGCGTCTCGAAAGCGCGAGGTCAAGATTGTAGCATAATCTTAAATGGAAACGTATAGCGTGATGATTACGCATTGTCTTAAAATAATTATCCGACTCGTTCATGTTCGTCCTTGCATTGCATGTCCGCAGACAGAGCATGCCTATGCATGGAGTAGTATATAGCTTTGAGCTGCTACGATGCTACGAGAGGACGCATGCTCTCGTGGAGCGAAGCTATGCACAAATGCGAGACGCTGTGCACAGGACAAATTGACTCGCATTGATGATGATGATTATGATGATGATAATGATGATGATAATCCTGAACACATATGGCGCTCACACTGATGTTGATGGTGATTATGTTGACCTTTGGGTTAATTGTCTTGTTCTTTTTTTCCTTCTTGCACGTGCCACACGTGCGCTCGCCCGCCGCAGTTCTGTCAGTGTAGTAGTGGGCTGAGCGCATGAAAATAAAGAAGCGCATGTGCGAACGCCGCACATTGGGCATTGCACAGAAGTGTACGCGCTCTCTTGGGGACCAGAATTGATGATGATGATGATGATGATGATGATAGTTTTTGATACCAGTTACGTTTCACTGCGAGCTATAACAGCTTAGCTGTGAAGATAGCTCACGCCAACTACCAATTAACTCCTTGACACAGTCTGCGCGCTGCTAGCGTGATTACTTTATGGCCGGTTTAACAAAAAATCAATCCCACAGACTGAGTAACAGACATAAAATTGTCCTTAAATTGAAGAGTGAGGAATATCTTAAACATATACACTTTTGAAAATTCTGCCCTCCTAATTTCTTCTGTTAGAGGAGGCAAGCAACTTTTCTTACAGACGCGTCAACCGGGTTAAGGTGGCATCAAGCAGTTTTCGAAGATCTGATGCAGTGCCTCTAGATTTCAACACAGAAAGGCAATCAGTTCGCAAACAAAGAAGAAATATGTCACGTATGCCTTCTCTTTTTCTGTCGCTACAAGGCGCACTCGAAGTGAAAAACGAACTGCCTGATTTCTCTTTTGTTTGCTAAAGTGACGTCCCTGAGGGCATCGCGTTCTCAGACTTCGAAGAAGTTTTTCCATTTCCTGCAGCTGCAGCTCTGTTCTCACCGAGCCATTTCCCTTATTTTTTTTTCTTTCCATCATGTTAATTTGACTTCTATGTATGGTTTCTACCGTCGTGTGCTGCTTTAGAAGCCATATTGCTTTGTAAGCTTCGTTCTTGAACTTAGCCCATTTAGCGCTTGGCTGCTTTATACTGTCTCAGAGGTCGCGTAATAAACTCAATTAGCGCCGCTTTAAAATGTTTGCCACTCGAGGTTCAGCTTACAATGCCATTAAATTTTTTAGCGATAAGTACCGAGGCTAAATCACTGCTCTGCGCCACTTGGCTTTACTAATTTCCTCTCCCTTTTTTTTTAGATTTATTGTCTTAATTTTTTTATGATACGTTTAGCGGGCACCAGCGCTTTACTTTTATGGCTGAATTTTTTACAGCCTTTGTGTGTTGCAGCTTGAGCTTTGTTGCTTGAGCTTTGTTCTGTTCCGTCCTGTCCTGTCCTGTTCTGTTCTGTTCTGTTCTGTTCTGTTCTGTTCTGTTCTGTTCTGTTCTGCCCTGCCCTGCCCTGCCCTGCCCTGCCCTGCCCTGCCCTGCCCTGTTCTGTTCTGTTCTGTCTTGAGTGCTGTGGAGAGGTTAAGGACTGTCAGTTTTAACTCTCTTTAACTTTCGTTTCTTAACACAATACTCGCTTCTCTCTCTTTTTCTTTTTTGTAGCCATGGCGTTATTCCTGTTAACCTACATGTATTGTACTCCTGCAGAGCGCGACAGACTTCTGAACTGTTGCGTAACCTCGCTTTGTTAACAGGCATAGAATATGGCAGGGTGCACTTTAAGTACGTGATGCTTTGTTCCTCCCATATTACTGCGTCGTGCCCTCTTTGTCCTTTGTTTTTATTTCACATCTCGGGGTCGTTGTTGTTTAAATTTGTTCTCGTAATAAGCCTCTTTTCTCTGGCTTAATTACCCACCATGAATAAGCTCATTATTCGGGAAGATTAACGCTTCCTAACTGGAATCATAAAGTCTGGCCGCTAGGCTAGTTAATTTAGCATTACGGTCGTAATAGGTTAGCACAAACTGAGAACGAACACAACAGGACAACAGCAAAAAATAACGGGTCCTTCAAACAAAGGTTTATACAGGAACCGCCCTAAGGGACAGGCGTGCGTATTTGTTAGTTCTGCGCCCACTTTGGGACTGTTCTTATATTGCAATGAATTATCGTAATTACCAAACTGCCATCACTGCATCGGGCTCAAAGTCTGATTAAAATAAACTGATCAATTAGGAAAGCCGCTTTAAAAATGCAGGCAGGCAAACGTGGATAAAATGATTATTTCGGATACGAGTCCTAAACTATCGTTTGCAACTGTTGTGAGCGTGAAGCGATCTTTAAGATGCAGCAGCTGCAAAGGTTGTCGTTCATAAACATTGCGACTTCTTCACGTGGAAGCTGATTTAGGGATAAGTGATATTTCTCACGCAATAGATTTTACATTAAACAACTCTCATTCCATGCTTTATGTTGTTTTGCTTGGGCAAGCAATCGCCCGCATCATGTTTACAACAAGCCACAACAACCGAGTTCGGGATTTTAAGTTCGAAAGAATAAGCAGAGAAAAAGCATGAATGAAGCGAGCGCTGTCTTTAATATGATAGTGTATTGAAAACATGTGCTGTTTAAATACATTATATGGCAAGAAGGCAACAACGCGAACTTAATCATAAGCAATCACGTTACCACGGTACAATTTCGCATTACCCCGAAAAACTACATCCTGTTTATTTGATGCGGTGAGCAGCCGCAGTTCACACAAGACACTTTTTTCAATATGAAAAGCTTCGGTATCTTCGAAGGTCGGGTTCTGTGTTAGTCCGCGTGATGGCGTGCAGTTAGCATTACTTATATCTTCACATGCATTAACCAACCTCCTTAGTTAACACATCGCCTGACATCATCTCCTCTGTTTGCTTACTCCGACATGTTTATTTAAAGAGAAAAATTTAGTTGTCAGTTACGCCGGGAGCATTGCGCGCGCGTGTGTGTGAAACGTGTCAAAACAAACATGGACACGGCATTAATTGTGACCACCTCTAGAATAATTTAAAACTTAAGTATACAACGCGTTGTTCATTATATCCGCCTTCGAATGCGCCTTCCGCGGTGACTGTAATTGGACTTCCGCACTCAGATTCAGCATAGCAATGTCCAAGCCACTTAAGTGGATTGGTGGACCTTGCACCCATATTTCAGAAGTTGCGAGACGATCATTACTGTTTGTACTTGCCTTGGAGAGCTTTTTTTTATTTCCATTTACGTAGTCCTTGTTTCGTTTTGATCCTCTTTTCTCTTGTTTCGCACTTGCGCGAGAAAAAAAAAAATTGCAGCAAAGCGATCAGTTTATCTTGATTTTATATTGAAAGAACTTTCAGAGAGCGCGCTACTCTGGCTGTCATTAAGAAATGCGTTTCTGGGGCTGAATTCACGGGATATCTCTTTCGAAAGTGTTTATTGCGTTTGGTCGTATGACTTCGCTAATGACACGTTCATTTCCAGGATTGCATAACATATTTTCTTACAAATCTTTTTGTTGTAAAGTGTTTTTGTGAACATACCGGCCCCGTTTTTTACACCTTGAACGACTAATAAAGTTTCGTCTGATCCGACTTATTTTGTGAAGTTGGCATCTCCAAAAAAATAATAATAATAATAAGTGAGCTTACTTATTACGTAGCGCATATTTTCTCTTACGCCCGTTCGGTACAGCTGCCGTTATTATTAAGGAGTCATAGTTGCCAACATAACATAACGTATTCGCTTTACCGAGGCGACTAAGCCTGCTCGTCGTCGTTATATAGGCATAAAGCAATATCTCTCTGCAATATACTTTGCAGTACGCGCGCAGCTTCCAAACGTAAGCATAGCGATGCAATCATCGACTGAAAAGCGTTTCACCGTGACCGACTGAAAACGTAGACGATAACAAACTTCACCCTTGCCCATTATTTTTTTTTCTGAACTACTTTCTGCTTCTCGGGCAAAGTTAGAGAAATCGATACCTTAATATATAACGTCATCAGTTTGATCGGGTACCTTTCAGGGTTCTTAGGATAGCAAACTCTCTGTTCTTCTCCTCATTATCGCATAGCCAGTTGTATACAAAGTAATTTGCAGGTTATAACTTCAGCAATGTACGTTTAATCGAAACCTAAGATGATGCTGTTGTATTCCTAAACACAAATTTAGCGCGAAAGATAAGACGGAACGCACTGACTCTAGTGTGCCCAATAAAAGTAATAACTTAATGAGCAAACAGACAATGAAGCCTAGGAAAGCATAGGGGAAGTTACTTGTGGTATTGTAATTGTGGAGAACGTAAAAAGGAATTAAAGTGGACGCTATCGGGTGCGTCATCCGAAGATCGTGTGTTCGGTTCCCACCGAAGGCAGGTTTGTCTTTTCGTCCACTTTAATTCCTTTCTACATTCTCCACAATTACAATACCACAAGTAACTTTCCCTATGCTTTCCTAGGCTTCATTGTCTGTTTGCTCATTAAGTTGTTTCTAACAAATAAAGAACGAGCCCTTGACCCCTTCCCTTTCGTTATTTCAATAAATGTAATGACTCTCAAGAAGAACACTACTACTAAAGGTACGAACATATCCCAGCATTGGTGCTCAAACCGGCCGCCCAAGGCACAGAGCAGAGCAAGGGATCACTCACCGGCGAGGACGATGACATAGCCGAGAGTGAGCGCGCCGCCAGTGCGCCAACAGAGTGAACGAATAGAGCTGGCCGCTGTGTCACGGGTCCGCAGATGGGATCCCATGGCATTCAGTGCCGCGTGATCCCGCCGGGAGGGGGTGGTCTATCCGCTCGGTGGCCCAAACAACGATTACAACGCCGGAGGCCCGCGCCGCTGGTCGAACCGCGCACCCTTCCGCGGTGCCGGCGGTGCGTCTCTCGCGAAGGCGAGCCGTCGTCGACCGCGTGCGTGAAAGTCGGGTCCGAATCCCGCTCGCTCCTCTCCTTTCCCCCTTCGCGTCTTCCGCGGTTGGGGCGCTCCTGGTGGCGCACTGGAGAACAGCGCTCGCAGCATTGGACTTATGCAGTTCCGAGCCGGACGGCTAGTGGGTGCGAGAACACTCGCTGCAAGGAGCCAATTCTTCGGGCTCATCAAGCAACTCAAATCCTTAATTACTTAATTACTTTGTAGGTTACTAGTTTTATTATTTCCAGAGAACAATCAGTGAATGGAACTGCTTTACAAAAACAAGCGATCATTCTGTGGTGAAACCTATCCTAGTCTGTATTATTGTTGTACTTTTTATTGCTGTTTCTTTGTATTATTCAAATATTTGTATTGACCACCCTGCATGGACAGCGAGCCCGCAGTATTGTATAAATAAATAATGATAAATTCGCTCGCAGAAAGAGATAGATGAGGAAAGTTAGAGTTGTTAACAAAGCGTGTGTCCGGTTGACTACCCTACACGTAAGGAAGGGATCATAATAAATCATAAATCAGACAGAGAAAAAAACTAAGAGTAGGAAACAATGAAACGAAATATTTAGTAGAAACTCACTGCGCACTAACACGCTCTACTAATTCATAAGCGCTCGTGAAGTCCAGTATTCTTCAAGGATCACAATAGAAGGCGCTTGTGGCCTCGCGCTAGTACGAATTCTTAAGGCCAGGTTCCCGAGATATTTGCTTCTGAATGCGTCCTACCATCAAGGCGTCTGCACAGTACATCGTTGAATATTGAAGTACAGGCTGCGGCACAGTAGGTGTTCCAGTCTCATCAAAGCCGACAGAGGTGCGTGCCGCATTGCTGTCCATTACAGTGAGGAAGGAATAGGCGTTCATGTATGCCACACCCGCCCACATGCACGCGAGTTGTTTTGCAATATGCACTATGATGACGCCAGCGCACTGTGAGCTCGTGAGAATCATGCGAAGTGTACGTGTGAAGTAAACGAAATCATGGTCGATACGCGTGTGGCACGAGCGATGTTACGCCGAAATGACGATCAAAAACTTCACCGAAGCGCTTATTCTGGCGCAATATGTCGTGAAGAAGCGTTGATATTACGGTATGGTGGAAATCAGGCAGCAGTGTAGCGCAGGAAATTAAGTTGAAAAAATGAAACGTAACGTGTCGACTGTGCAGAGCTCCCCTTATCTAAAGCATAGACAAGACAAGCGCCTCCGTTTTAAGGTTTCTTAACACTGAAGCATACCGTTTCAACGCTTACTGTTTTAGAATCACTTAATTTACTCAAGCATACAGTCGCGTATTCTGTTACTACACTCATTTTAAGAAATTATATTAGACATGTCTGCTCCCCAGCGATTGCTCACAAGCTTTTGGTTTTCCGACTGTACGTTAATCGTGAATAAACTTGCTGCTTAGGTCCTGTGTATTTCTATAGCCCGTTGTATCATCCATCTGATATGTTAGAAGCATTTCACTCCGATCTATGCATTATGAATAATGACTTTGGTTACTGTATCTTGCGTATATGGCTGTTTCGATACGCATTAATCATGTGTATAGTAGCGCTGCTTCTAAATCAGAAAAGAATTTTTCTGGCTTATTCTTTATATTATGCGCAGTTTAATGTTGCATTTCTCTCTCTCTCTCTCTCTCTCTCTCTCTCTCTTTCCCCTCTGCAGTTACTTACTGGTTTTCTAAACATATCCTGCCTCGGCACCTAGGCTCTACATTACGTCTAAAACTGTATGTTTTCATCTCTAAAACTGTACCGGTATTTGTATTTTATCCGATGTTTCTTTTGCCCTCCCACAATAATTTATCTGTTCGCAGTGCGGTTAAATACCTAGACATAACAATAAATGGCAAATCTTATTACAGTTGTCAGATAAACATTCAAGTTTACTCCCTTAAGTAAACACGCTATTTTCGGAAGCGCTGTCAAGCCTCGTGCTTCGTTCCAGCAGCTTTCCCATCATTCTCAAAAGCAATGTGATCCCGATTTCGCATATGATATCCTTGAAAGAGGTCGGGAGATAGGCCGTCTCATGTTGCAAATAGCGTCCGGCAACATTTCCCTCGCGCTGGTTTCTGTCTCAATGTCGTTGCAAAGGTAAAGTAGCAGCTCATGCAAGGCGGACTGCTGAAATTACAAACGAAGACCTGTTTCTTCCCAGGTTTTGAAAGACCGACTTTTTAGCGACCAGGCCGTCAACTTGATTGGAAAAGCGCTCAATATCAGGGACGAAGGAAATGAAGGACGACGCTTCTGCTCGTCCGGGTTGAGTCAGTTGTCCTTGTTGTCTCGGCGCCCTTTTCCACCAAGATACCAGCACACACCGACGCACCAACTGTCCCTAATGTTCGTTTTGCGGCAGCCTCACGACGTTAGCCAATGGATTTTGATTATAGGATACCGGATGCACAGTGCTGGTTTTTTTTTCTTCTTTTTTTATATGCTCCATGACAAATTATTGCGACTAACTGACCATCCCACGAAATGCACGCGTCACTGAGGCCAACAAGATCACAAAACTTCCATTCCCTATCTTCTTTCCTTTTTTTTTCATTTATTTTGTTTTTGTAATTTACTGCCGATCTTCAGTACTGATATGTCTGGCACCTTACCATGGCTGAAATATCCTAAAAAGAACATTTTCTTAGCGTTGTATATCTTCTCGCAAGAACTTCTCGCGCTTTAATTGTCCCTAAGAGAATGTCTTCAACCAAATCTGCATCTTGATAAATCGTTAGGGAAGCAAACGTCACTTACGAACGAAATACTTTGTGAACATGACGTCTACACTACATTTGGCTCACAGACGAGAATAAGAATACAATATGACGTAGCCTTGAAAGCTTACGGGGTTTTGCCACGCACTTCATTCCCCAGCTCACGCCCGTTTTCGATAGAATAAACCCATACGGCCTTATTTGTAATACATGTGAACTCTATCTAACTTCATTTGGGCGTAATACGAATAGGGACGAGACCCTGCACTTCGATCGTTATCGCCTCGTCTCGCGTACCATGTGGCCTCTTCTCTGTTTACGAGAGGCACGTTAATGTCGGGGTCTAGCGATTTAATTGTCGCCTGGCGTTCCCGTTCCGTTCTGGTTAGAACAACCGGCGCAGTAATTGCGCAAGGCCTTTCGCTCGATCGTGACAGTCCGGACCTAGGGAAATAAGAAACGGGAAAGAAAAATACGTACACCGGCCCAAAGTGACGTGTAAGTTATTAGCCCGTAATAACGGGACATCACTCTCCGTGAGCGATCTGTTCACTCCTTTTTGGGACGTGCTCGGAATAATGCCGCGTCGACATCGAAATTGTCCGCGTAGTGTGTGTGGGTGTGCATGATATATATATATATATATATATATATATATATATATATATATATATATATATATATATATATATATATATATATATATATATATATATATATATATATATATATACCGTCGAGTAGAGTAACGAGAGAAAGGCATCGCTAGCGCTTCGTTTTGAATTCATTATGGTTGTCAAAGGGCCCGGCACTCGCGCAGTGGCAGTGCGCCCCATGGCTTGCTCAACGACGCGTTGCCCAACCCGTTCGCAAAGCATCGTATAGCATCGCGGCTTTCACTGGCGAGTCATCGGAAAATGAGAGCGCCGTATACCGCCCACTGGTTTCCGAGTGTCGCTCACTTTGCGCACGCAACCCGAGTGCCGGACGGGTTATAGAGGGGGCACTATTGTTTTGAGGGTTTTGTCATCGCGCTCTTCTTCGATTACAGTGGAGACTATATATAGCGGGCAGCGGTTTCGGAACCGGCTATTCTTTCTTTATTTCTACATTCACGAAATACATGATCTAATAAAGAAGTAAGAAAAAAAAGAAGGACGAAGCAGACCGAGTTTCATTGACTATTCGTTCCTGCCTTGAGCTCCCTCTAATAACAGCATTTGTCGTCTACCAAATCATATCCTTCGCGGGTGGGTTAGAACGACGCGTTCGCCAATGACTTTGTACGCCTTCTTGAAAACCGTGTCTAAAAAATTCCTCGCTTGGAAGTGCACTATATCAGCATTTCTTAGACAAAAACGGAGGGTAGTGCTACTAACAATACATATGTGACAGTTTCGTTATCTCTTAATATTGGGCTCGATCGAATGCAACACCTGGTAGGTTAGTTGGGAAAGAACTTCGTGGTCACTACTTGTAGAGATGTTGTTAATTATTTTCTGCGAATGGGCGTAACACTTAAGTATACCAAGGACATCTCTTCAGGATACCGTATAATTTTTGGGCAAGTACCGAATCATTGCGTGCCTTTTGCAACAGCCGCGCAATGACTGCTGGTGGTTTGCCGCTTTCAGACACATGCAAGCTGACAGCGAATCGATTCTGTGATGCACCTACCCCAGCGCGTTTCCTTTCTTGACACTGGGACGAGACGGTACACGAAGGGGAGTTTCCGCTTTATTCAATAGATCGGAAAAAGGCACAGCAGAAAGCGCAATGTCAGTGCTGTTTTGTGGCTCAAGAATAATGGTCAACTGGAAAAGATTAGGCATATTGCGCGCTGTGGATATTCGTACTGCACACTCGATGAGAAATCATTCTCGGCCAATTTCTAATGACTTCTCTTGTACAGGCATGCGCTGCCACAATATTATCTCGTCACACAACACGCTCAATAGCACAATTTTGCACAAATGCAGCACTGTATACGATATTTTGTACCCGTACATCGCGCCCAATAAGCTTCAATTATCCCTTTTTCAAGAATTCTTGAGGCTTTCGAAACCTGCTCTATTATTAGTGCCTCACTGCCAAATCTCTTCTCCTACTGTTTCCTACGATGCGAAGGAAACGACAGAGAAGACATAATGGTCATCCAGGGCACTCTGGAGAACAAAGTCCGAGAGGCTGCTTTTTTTCGCGCGCGTGTGTGTGTGTGTGTGTGTGTGTGTGTGTGTGTGTGTGTGTGTGTGTGTGTGTGTGTGTGTGTGTGTGTGTGTGTGTGTGTGTGTGTGTGTGGACGTTGAGGCGCAGGCACATACCGAATAACCACAACGCGACAGACCTTCGAAAGACGTCACACAGCGCAACAATGAAAGAGATGTGATCTCTGCACTCCGCACATACTGCACTTTCAGCTGCTGAGTTTTCGTATTGCACTACTTTTTCACTTGGCCTACTATTCTCCGACTTGGTCTTGGAGACAAGAAACGTTGTGTTTGAGACAAGAAAGATTTCTCCCTGAGTACAGCGAAGTTGCAGCCCGAGAGGTAGCCACTGTAGTATGGGCAGGTAGACGGGAAGAACCTCGCCGTCATTTCATTGTCAATAGCTTTTAATCTCCGTGCCATGAGATTGCCGAAATGAAACTGTGGCGAGATTCAAAATGCACCTGGGAGGTAGGCGTTTTATTCACCATACTCGTCCAAACAGTCACTTTCAAATGCAAGTTCTCGTGCTTGGTCACACACAAATGCAGCCTCGGGCGCCGTTTCAAGAAACTCGCAATTGTTCGGCATGCTCTGGAACAAGGAGCGAGGACAGTGTGATCAAACCTTTCACCTCATTCCGAATTCTGAGAAAATGAACCGACTCGCACTTGCCGAGCCGAAGCACACAAATGGGAAATTAGTAATCAGCACCGCCGGGTCTTGCGTTGGCACCGAGTGCTTCCCCAAAAAGACGTATTCTTTTCTTCTCAGGAAAGCGAAGGAATTCCCCTTTTTCCTTCTTTGTTTTTAAGTATCTGAAGATATCACTCCATAGTAAATGCGATTACGAGTAAAGGCGTTAAATTCCCACTCGAACGGAATCCCGCGTGCCTGGTGATACAGAACCAAGAAAATAGCAGAATGATTGTATTACAGCAAAGCTTCCTATATTACCCTCTGCTGGCTATTTATGGCCATATAGTGCTGCTGACGCTGCTGATCCATGTATGTTGCTGTTGTCTTGCCAAATAAGCCACACTGCCGCAGCCATAGCCATAAAGATGGGTGTCATACCTAACTTCTGTTATGCCACTTCAAGTCAGCCAAGTGTGACTTCCGTGTGCGCGCTTCCAGTCGCACCACGCCTTCCGTTTTCCACTTTCTTTCTCTTGTGCTTGCTTATTGTTTCGACTCTCTGTCTGTGTTTCTCTCTCTTCCGGTTATATCCCAGCTAAGGAAGATGTTTAAGACAAGCTCGGCCGGAAATGATCGTGGACATCGTGGACACTATGCCCCGCCGCTGAAAGTCGGTTCAAGGGGCCGAGAACACGCCGCATCCTGCGCATCTGTGCGTTGTGCGAAAGACAGAGATGCCAAGTGTACCTCACAACCTGGGTCCTCTAGGCCACCTTTGCTGGGGACATCTGTGAGGCTCAGTATATATCGGTATTAATTAAAGTTATTTCCTCTTCATCCGGTGGAGCTGTGTTGTATATTTGCGTTGGATTTGTTGCAAGTTTTCTTTACGTTTAAAGTAAAGAAAACGTAAAGGCTTGCTTTTTTATTTTGTTTTTTACGATTCGGTTGCCCAAGAACATCAGTGTTTACTCTAAAAAAAATTTGGGGACAGTGAAATTACTGCAGAAAAGAAAATAGTGATTCGGACGCTGCACGTGCATAGACGAAAGGCACATGCGTATAGGCAACGTCACCACGGGCGTCTTCGCCAAAAGCACGGAGTGAAATTTGTTGACCAATGAGCCACACTAGGAAAACCCCGGGCCGAAAGTTGAAATAAGTGCGTAACACAGAGATTGAACTTAACGTGGCACTAAAATGAAGCAATAGGTCAGTTCAAACTAACTGTTCTTTGGAAGCTCTACCATCAATAAACTGACTTCCGTAGCTTTATTAACTAAGGACAAAATTAAAGGGGAGGGTTCATTTTTAAACTCCGCGCTGAGGCACCTACAAATAAATGTTACCATGACATCACTGATTTCATCATCTCACTTTTACGCTGTTGTAGCCGCGTTTAGTCAACAAAATTTCGTGAAACATGACACCTTAGGTATCCTATCCTCTTATACAACAATGTAACTCATTTTTGCTTAGTAGCAAGTATTTAGGCTCTAATAGACGCCATGAAACCTTATGCCCTCGTGGCGATTAGTGCAACAACTATTTATTGAAGGTGGCGTCACCCCATCTGCATTTTGTTTTTCATCATTTTCTTGTCTACCACACGTGTCGCGGCAGCAACAATGGTGCTCTTGGTATTGTAAAAGGGTAGCTCAGGAGATCAGAATAATTGTTTTTTTTTTCTTTTGAGCGTCCTTTTAAACGATCTTGAATCCCGGCCACGGTGGCTTCAATTCGATGGAGGCGAAATGTTGACGCCCGTGTACTGCACGATGTGAATGCGCGTTAGAGAACCCCAGGAGGTCGAAATTTCCGAAGACCTCCCCTACGGTGTCTCTCATAATCACAGATGGTTTTGGGGCGTAGAACCCCACGAATCAATCAATCCTTTTAAATGACATGGAGCTGCACATATCAGCGGATTGGTTGCATGCTGAATGCGACCCATAATCAACTTTATTTTCTTTTGAGGCTTCTCGAAAGCAAACGTTTCCACACCCTTGCATTCAACGACTTGGGGAGGTGGTTGTACTACCGGCACCGACAAGCTTCATTATGCCATCCTATCGTGGCCTGCGCGCGCGCGCGCGTGTGTGTAGCATTTATCAATTATCGTCATAACTTCGTTATAAGTTTATATTAGGTCCATCATGACATTGTAACTTTAGACCACTGTCCTGTAACTTTAGACTATCTGTGCTATATTATTTCATTAGAAAATTCACAATCACCCCTTTGTTTAGCTCTCTTTGCCGACAGCAGGCCCTTTCGCCAGTAATGTATATATAACGAAAGGGAAGGTGTCAAGGGCTCGTTTGTTTGTTAGAAACAACTTAATGAACCAACAAACAATTAAGCCTGACTCTCTCTCTCTCTCTCTCTCTCTTATATATATATATATATATATATATATATATATATA
This sequence comes from Hyalomma asiaticum, assembly GCA_013339685.2. Classification (NCBI taxonomy): domain Eukaryota; kingdom Metazoa; phylum Arthropoda; class Arachnida; order Ixodida; family Ixodidae; genus Hyalomma; species Hyalomma asiaticum. Next base: position 50,289,737 of record CM023485.1, read on the forward strand.
TATATATATATATATATGTGTGTGTGTGTGTGTGTGTGTGTGTGTGTGTGTGTGTGTGTGTGTGTGTGTGTGTGTGTGTGTGTGTGTGTGTGTGTGGAAAGGAGCACAGCTGTTTCTCGTTTTACATGTCCATTTGCACTCAGGCTCTTCAGGTCATGCATCACGTGCTCGGACGGTCAGGCTAATAAATTTCTGGCGTTGTTGGAATACCAGCTAAATTTGAACTAACTTACGTGCAGATAGACTATCTGCATTCCGTAAACTCTGTAAAGCCTCTCGCCAGCTATGGCCCGAGGCAACAAATTGAAACAGAACAGAGTTTCTCCGAATAGTTTATTGGGATAATTGCCTAATGTGTCGTTCAGGTTAAACCCGTGTTTCCAAGTCGCGGCTGTCTGTGCAAATAAGCGAAACGAAAGCGACAGTGTGCACTACAAAAAGGCTGGTCGTTATTCCTTCGTCCGCAAGTAGCGAAAGCGCCTGAAGCGAGCGCGATCTTTATCCCAAGCTTTACGAGGATGGAACGTTCCAAACTGTACTCAGGGCACAATAGCACAATCCTAGATGCACCCGTACCAAAGTACCGCGGGAAATCACCGTGAATTCAACCGACAAAACAAGGCCGAACTCCTTGTCGTGTCGGCTATCCATCGCGAGGAATCAGTGAAGCGAGCGGCTAAGAGGCACGGGTAATTACAATCGACATGATCACGCCACCTGGTGGACGCGATTGCCTTCTCCGTGCAGGCGCGCACAAAATGCAGCAGCATATATTGATCGAACGCTTAACTAGCCGTCTGATGGACGTTCAATCGCTGTCCAGCACTTCCCATGCACGGAGAAAGTTTTTCCTCCGGCACTGCTCGTGACCTCGCGCCATTCACTCTCAATTCGGGGTGCCGTGATTGCGGCCCATTTGGCGTAATTATCCCACCCGCAACGCTAGCAAAACACGAGCGTACACGCGCGCGTACACACAAAAAAGACAGGTGCGTGACTGTCAGTGCAAAACCTTTGTGAGGAACCGTAACCATCGAAGATGGTACACGGACCGTACACAGTACTTCCGTCGCATGAGTTCGGTATCGCTCGAATTCTTGCTTTTAAACGGTACTTTGTTGGTGCTGTTACAGTCTGCTCGGTGCGTTGTACGTTCGACGTCTTATGTCGCGTCGCAGAATCTGATGGAGCGGAAAGGCAATGAACTATGATAGGAATGCGAAAAAAGGAGAGGAGGGTAGTATGCAAGCTACGACGCAGTCGTCGATACGCTTTATATATGATAGTATTCTGCCTACATATGAATAAAATAAATAAATTAGCATAAATAAATAAAAGTGACATAAGGTGCCCGAATTGGAGCCGGCTGCTCCTTCCCATGCTACTTCAAGTTTTTTTGCATACATACCGCCTTAGTTTACCGTTGACTATGATACTGGCAGGACAGTTCGCAGTTATATAAATATGTGGTTCACCATACGATCGTCATACAGTTATGAAAATGCCACTCAAGTCAGTACGTTTGGTAAGTGGCTTGTCGTGGCGTGTGACTGTTGACCTGGCACAGCTTCCGGCAGATCTCCCAAAGTGCAAATCACTCCAAGTCGACTAATTTTTTCACTAAGCACGCGGTGTCGTAAACTAATGTTCGCATTTTAGAACCCGCCCCCGACAATCTTATCTGGCTCATATAACTAATATATATGAAAGAACAAGGACCCAACTGTGTGCCGCATTATCTTCGTCAACGCGTGGGTATGGGCACGCGTCTTTATTAGCCGCAAATAATCAAATCTGTTGCACAACATTTCTTTTTTTAGATTGTGACAACTAACGCGTGAAGAGCGCCAGTTATTATAATCAGTAGTGCTCAGGCCCTTTATTGCCTTTCGCTTTTGTAGTATCACTTACTAATGAAACGTGAACAAGTTAGGGATGCCTGAAACGCGTTTTTCCGTTCCCATTTTAAAATGTCGGCTAGATTTCCGCTTGCACGCGTTGTTTGAAGAATAGCATAGCAGCCACCTAATCGCATCTTTACCTATAAAAAGGCAAGATACGTCTTCGACTTTCGCATTTTTATTTGCTCCGTTCATTAACCATGTTTGCTTACTTTTCTAGTTTTCCCCTTCAAGTTTTATACGAGTATTTTTTTGTGGTGGTAAGTTCTGGTACAACATATGCAGCAACTTCCGAAATCAGCGCAGTTTTGCGTAGTGCGCTTTCTTTGAAAAGACCTTTTGTAAAGTAAGTTGTTTCGAAGTCGGCACGCTACACTGACCCAAGTGGCGCACGGGGTATTATCTGCAACAATTAACCCCGCTAATTGCGTTATGGCACGTTAGCCAAAAATAATGTAGCCCCTTAACGCAGTTCAGGAACAAGAACCTTGTTTCTTTGGTTGCTTCATATGTGCATGATGCGAGCTGCCGTTTATTGCATGTGTAGTTTGTTAGTCTAACAAATTATGCAAATTAACGCAACTGCGACTGCGTGTGAGAATTCATGTTGTTGCCAAAGCTTGCCTTTGACATTTGCCCTTGATGCTTGATTGATTGATTTCTCAGGTTTGATTTCTGAGCTATCAAGCTCAGTTCCGATGATTGGCTTTGGCTGATTGAACGGAAACGGGCGATGATCATGGCTAGCGGCTACCAAAAATATGAGGTTGCCTCTACCTGCAGGGATGCACAACGCCCTTGATCAGAATATACCTTTACTCTCTCTCTCTCTATCTCTCTCTTGACTACGTTACAGGGAGCAGCTCATGCGAAACCTGAGCAGCTGTCATGTGATTTTGGGGATACGTTAAAATGCGCACAACTATAGACTTACATGCGTGTCAATCCCTCTTCCTGATGCCAAGCGTATCAGCACTAGTGTTAATCATTGAGGCTGTATGTTTACTGAAACGTCGTACATTAAAGATATTTGCAGAAGAATACTTGAGCCAATCACAACACTGAACACTTCTTTAGATAGGCTGGTCGTCCAATGACACAACGCCATTATGAACGAGAGGATTTTGGTGAATTTGTGCCAGGATTTCGTCAATCAACCCAACAAAAGAAAATCATCAAGCAAGCTCAGCAAACAAGCGCGTCTCTGCACGCCGAAATTCTGCTGAACAACTAGTCTGAAACACTGCCTTGATACCCATTCATTCACCTGATCTGATAACGATGCTGCACCAGCCTCAGGGGACGCGTTATTGCGATAGTTTCATTCAGCACGCTTAGACATCTCGCGCTAACCACCGCCATATGGACGCGTGCGCAAGAGTTACCAGCAATTAGAACCTAGATTTATATTAACAAAAATGATCTTAAGCAAGAATTGTTGGTAAGAAAAAATTGGCAGATCCCACGTGCAGTGGGAATCAAGGAAATGCGCAGCACGCATAAGGAACGTAAAATGGATTTGCATTGTTGTCTCGCTTTACCGAGTTTGGTACATACGAAGTTAACGAAACAGCCGCAAGAGCACCACGACTGTGGCATGTAAACCATGCCGCTCATACACGCATGTCATGATGCTAACGTTATGACTTGTCATTTACGTTCGTCATGCAGTCATGTGTTGCCATTGCAATTTTGGTATACATCCCTTTAAGGAAACGAGTGGCATGTAGATCACGCCGCTAATGACATGCATGTCACGACTTTCATGGAATGACCTGTCATTTATGATCGTCATGCCGTCATGTTGTGCCAAACCAATTTTCGTAGAGGGTCCGTGCAGTCGAGTTTTCCATGTGCGACATCAGCGCCAGAATGCACTCCCTGGCGGAAAGAAGAAGCAAAATTGGGCAGACTGTGACAGGAAAATACGCGAACGCGATGCGCGTCTCCAACTCTGGTAGCAGCAGCGACCGCCCGTCCCACCTTGTGTCGTTTTATTTCCTTTGAGACGCGCGCTCCAAACCTGCGGCAAACTGTTCCAAAGGGCGACGCCGCGAGCGTTCGTGTGGTTCGCAGCACGCCCGGAAAGCAGCGAAGAAGCACGCGCGTCGCTGTCGCCTCGGTTTCCACAGTGCGCGCGCGTCTCATGCGTGCGACCCAAGCGGCCAATGCGAGCGATATTGAGCCGTCCGACGAGAGCTACGTAGCGCCCTCTGGTCAGTAGACGGAGCCCATACATCCGATTAACGAAACGGCAGTATAGCGCCAGGACCATGGCATGTAAATCATGCCGGTCATGACACGCGCGTCATGATCATAATGTTATGACCTGTCATTTACGTTCGTCATGCTGTCGTGTTGTGCCATAGCAATTTTGGTGTACGTCCCATTAACGAAACGCCTGGCATATAAGTCCTGCCGCCTATGACATGCATGTTATGCCTTTCATGTTATGACCTGTCATTTATGTTCGTCATGCAGTCATATTGTTGCATACCAATTTTCCTACACATCCCACTATCGAAACGGCCAAGAGAGCAACAAGAACGTGGCATGTAAATCATGTCGCTCATGACATGCACGACATGATTTTCATGTTATGAGCTGTCATTTACATTCGTGATGCAGTCATCTTGTGGCATGCCAATTTTCGTATACATCTCGTTAACGAAACGCGTGGCATGTACATCATGTCGATCATGACATGCATATCTAGAAATACGAGGTTGCCTCTATACCTGTAGGGAGGCACAACGCCCTTGCTCAGAATAAACGTTTACTCTCTCTCTCATGAGAGAGAACAGCGCATGCCACACCTGAAGCAGCTGACGCGTGATTTTGGGGATGCATTAAAATGCACACAACTATAGACTTACATGCATGTCAATTCCTCTTCCTGACGCCAAGCGTATCAGCGCTAGTGTAAACCATTGAGGCTGTACGTTTACTAAAACGCCGTACGTTAAAGATATTTGCAGAGGAGTACTTGAGCCAATCCCAACACTGAACACATCATTAGAGAGGCTCGTCGTCCAGTGACACAACGCCATTGTGAAAGAGAGAATTTTGGGTGAATTTGTGCCAGGATTTCGTCAATCAACCCAACAAAAAAAAATCATCAAGCAAGCTCAGCAAACAAGCGCGTCTCTGCACGCCCAAATTCTGCTGAACAACTAGTCTGAAACACTGCCTTGATACCCATTCATTCACCTGATCTGATAACGATGCTGCACGAGCCTCAGGGGACGCGTTATTGCGATAGTTTAATTCAGCACGCTTAGACATCTCGCGCTAACCACCGCCATATGGACGCGTGCGCAAGAGTTCACAGCAATTAGAACCTAGATTTATATTAACAAAAAAAAATGATCTTAAGCAAGAATTGTTGGTAAGAAAAAGATTGATACAATCATGATGCTGGACACATTGTTAGCGAAGGCAGCCAATAGCAACGAGTATATTTTGTTCATTTCACCCTCTTGTATTATAGGAAGTGCTATAAAGCTGTAAGAATGATTTCACAAATACTTTCTTTTATCAGAGCTATTTCCTACTAGTCGGCCGCCATTGCTAATAATGTGTCCGTCATCAGAGTTAGCCGAAATTTGCCCTTTCGTACATTTATAACACGTGAACGTTTTCGCATATGCGTCGGGTCCTTGGCCAATAGAAGCGGAAGAACCGGAAATAACGAGTTACAGTGGCAAGTGTGCTGTACGACTAAACTATAACCAGACATTTGATATATAGGAACGGGCCCGTTGGAATACGCACGAAGGCCGTTCTTATTTCCCGCGTGGCAGTCACCGTGCAAAAAGAACACGCCGTAGCCACGAAAAGGAAACGGGCGATTCGCAATGAGAAGCAAAAAAAAAAAAAAAATCATGTTCCCCTGGCGTGAGCGACTCTACAAGCGCATAAATTTTAGACGGCTTCGAATTTCGCCGGAACGGTTCTTTGACTGCCCATGGCCGTTTTGCTACTGAAAATGGCCATGTGCGCGCGCGGAACGCTTAAGCGGCTTCAATGAGCACGTCCGGGCCGTATAATGCCGAATCGTGCGATGGTATTATCATTCAGGTGAAAATCGATTCACCTGCTTTTTGTATATCTGTCTTTCTTTTCTTTTTTCTTTCTTTCTCGTTCCGGAATCGCCGGCTCTGGGCTCGGTAGCGTTCATTAGTCCACACGCTTCGATCTTAAGCTTTCCTTAAGAATATAAATTTCGTGGTTCAATTGAAGGTTTTGTTACCTTTTTTCTTTTAAAAGCGGTGCTGTTGAAGCTTGAATTCCAGCCGCGGGGAGCGTCCGCGAAATTGGCGAAGTGGGTGAGGGCAAAGCACAGAGAGAGAGGGTGAAATGAGGAGAGGAAGCGCGTGATGGAAACGGAAAGAGCGAGAGAGCGAAATAAAGAAAACAAAATGAGTTTTCTCGATGAGGCGGGATTCGAACCCTGGTTCGAATCCCACCTCGCAAAGATGGCTCATAGCCACTGCCCAAGAAATTGCTCGGCACGCGTATAACACCCGCGTTTGCAGGACATGCATTTATGGGAACCCCGTGATTGCATTGTAGCGACCATTGTAACACAAGTTGCCATGGCCGAAAGAAAGTCAGAGCGAGATAGAGAGAAAAACGGAAGAGAGAGAGACAATTTTTTAACAGTGGTGCCTTCCAAGGGAGTGGTGCCTTGAATATAGAAAATGACGGCGTAGGACCCACGTATCATCATTCGGACTGTTGTTCCCATAAGGGAGAAGATCGAGGGCAGCCTTTGCGCCGTTGGATTTAGGATCATCATTGCATCATCATCATCATCATCATCATCATGGCGCACGTCCCGTTTTATAACAAGGTGTGCGAGTGCTATAAAAGGCGTGCACAGTCGGCGCACAGCGTTCCTCGGTTTTGTTACATTATGAATCACTTGACCCTGAACTAGAAGCGGCACAGCACGAAAGGCGATGGGAAGTTGATCCTTAACGGTGCACATACTTACAGGACGCTAAATACACTGACACAAGAGAGGGACACACGGACGCACATGGCGCTTTGTGTGTCTGCGTGTCCCTCTCTTGTGTCTGCTTATTTAGCGCCCTGTAAGTACGTGCACCAATTTTTTAACTAACTAGCCCAAGAGGAAGTTTTATTAGGGAGTTTGAGAATTGGGGCCCCAAGGAGCTTGGGGACCCAAGAAGCTTGCGACCCGCCAGGGCGCATGCGCAGAACCATCTGCGCATGCGCCCTGGCGGGTCGCAAGCTTCTTGGGTCCCCAAGCTCCTTGGGGCCCCAATTCTCAACCCTGGGGGTTCGCAAGCTTCTTGGGTCCCCAAGCTCCTTGGGGCCCCAATTCTCAAACTCCCTATTATGATCCATAACGGGCTTAGCGGCGACATGCCATCCCCTAGTTCCAAGCAAGAAAAGCCAAGACTAAGCGACGGCGAACAGCCGAACATCCCGAATTTCGATCTAGAAAGGTCAAGATAACCTAAGAGAAACCAAGTTAATCTGAGGAAAGCCGTAGCTCTGTTGTTTCATCAGTCTTCGCGCCACTAGTGCGTAGCTGTCACAATATTTTATTGCATGTGCACACACATGCAAGGCGTTGTCAACACTAGCTGACAATGCCTCCGATTTACCGAGCCTGCTTGTGAAGTTCACGAAATAAAGAGCAAGTATAGTCAAGTTGGTGCAGATGTGACATGTCCGTATTTACTGCTCGCTGTTCATCAAATAAACTACAGTGGCAGAACAGATGCAGGGGAACTTACCTTAAAATAAAACAGAGAGTGTATGCAATTAATCACCGTTTTAAGGGGTTTTTACTACTATGTTAGGACTGAGCCATAGGCCTGCATTCTGGATGACTGCATCTTCACTGCATGCCTCCAGACCATCAAGACATAGGCTTTACTTCAAGCTTAAGAAAATTAGAAGGACGAAACTGAGAACTAGTTTTCATATAGTGAAGTTGGCTGCTTTGAACCATTTCGTCTCCATTATTCACTCGCGCTCGCCCATCTATGCGCATGTCGAAGCTCCACAGGAGCAAAACCTCTTTCAGGTTGTTTAGCCTTGTGCTTCTGCTTCTGTAAAAAATGCCAATATAGAACTGAAACACATTAAACAAGGACGAAATACAAAATTTCCGAAAAAAAAATTGAACTATATTTCACTGTCCCTGTAAGGAACCAACATTGAAGCCGAGGAAAGCACAAGGGAAGTTGTTGAAGTTTCTTGATTTTAGTATTGTAATTATGAAGTAAGTAGAAAGGAATTGAAGTGGACAAAAAGACAAACCTGCCTTCGGTGGGCACCGAACCCACGACCTTCGGATAACGCATCTGATGCTCTACCGCTGAGCTACGAAGGCGGTGGTCCCACCACCCGGACACTTTTTGGTTATTTATGTATATATATATATATATATATATATATATATATATAATATATATATATTCCTGGGAGTGTTAGACAGCGCCACTCGTAGCCATGGCGGCGAGTGTAGAACACTCTTTTTTGCCAGGAGGCGTCACGTAGAACGTGATCATATGACCCTGCATTGGGGAAGGAGGAAGGGGAGGGAAAGTGTTAGAGGATAGAGGTACACAAAAAAAAAAGAATAAGAAATGTTGCACTGTCGCTGACGTTATAGAAGTTCCTTGTCCATTTTCAGAGACCGCCAATGAGCCCAGTAGCGTTTAGAAAAGAAGAAAAAAAAAGCCAGAAATCCTGAAGGCGCCAAAGGAAGAAAGCGTATATATCTTCATGGGGCACTATCAGTGGCTGGTAAGTGAAATCTTATGAACACCCCATGGTCAAAAGAGGTAATCTTTTGGGCCAAGTATATAAAGGAAAACCGTCTCCCCTGATTCCTAATCGCATGTATACCCGAGTATGCTGCGCAAAAGGGCATGAAAGATGTCAAAATGACAACCGACGAGCGTCCCAAAAATGAAAATTAGCAACTCGCTCTGTTAGGCGCCCCTCATGTGAAGCACCTTTTAGAGCTTCGAAGAAATAAGAAGTTTACTGAAATACAATGTGAACATATCAAAGACAAAAAATTGGCAGATCCCACGTGCAGTGGGAATCAAGGAAATGCGAAGCACGCATCAGGAACGTAAAATGGATTTGCACTGTTGTCTCGCTATACCGAGTTTGGTACATATGAATACATCGCACCCGCTAGACCAACAACCACCCGACATTACCATGAGTTAAACATGTCTACTTTTTCTCATCGTACGGTGGCGTTTAAATATAGTTTTTTTTTTTGTTCATTCCACAGAATTGTGGAATGCTCTACCTGGGCATGTTCGATCCGCATCACTTGATAACTCTTTATTGTATATTACTAACCAATGATGTTCAGCGAACTTTGTTATGTTCTTTATGTATTTTATGTATTTGCCAACTCCTATGTTGCTCTTTGATGTATTTTACTAACCCACTCCTGCGATAGCCCTTCGGGGCGGCAGTATGTAAAAATAAATAAATAAATAAACGAAACGGCCACAAGAGCACCAAAACTGTGGCATGTAAACCATGCCGCTCATACACGCATGCCATGATTCTAACGTTATGACTTGTCATTTACGTTCGTCATGCAGTCGTGTTGTGCCGTAGCAATTTTGGTATACATCCCTTTAACGAAACGAGTGGCATGTAGATCATGCCGCTAATGACATGCATGTCACGATTTTCATGTTATGACCTGTCATTTATGATCGTCATGCAGTCATATTGTGCCAAACCAATTTTCGTAGGCTCCGTGCAGTCGAGTTTTCCATGTGCGACATCAGCGCCAGAATGCACTGCCTGGCGGAGAGAAGAAGCAAAATTGGGCAGACTGTGACAGGGAAATACGCGAACGCGATGTGCGTCTCCAACTCTATAGCAGCAGCGACCGCCTGTCCCACCTTCTTTCGTTTTACTTCCTTTGAGACGCGCTCTCCAAACCTGCGGCAAACTGTTCCAAAAGGCGACGCCGCGAGCGTTCGTGTGGTTCGCAGCACGCCCGGAAAGCAGCGAAGAAACGCGCGCGTCGCTGTCGTCTCGGTTTCTTTCCACCGTGCGAGACTGAGCCGTCCGACGAGAGCTACGTAGCGCCGTCTGGTCAGTAGACGGAGCCCATACATCCTATTAACGATACGGCAGTATAGCGCCAGGACCATGGCATGTAAATCATGCCGGTCATGACACGCGTGTCATGATTCTAATGTTAAGACCTGTCATTTACGTTCGTCATGCTGTCGTGTTGTGCCATAGCAATTTTGGTATACATCCCATTAACGAAACGCCTTGCATGTAAATCCTGCCGTCCATGACATGCATGTTATGCTTTTCATGTTATGACCTGTCATTTATGTTTGTCATGCAGTCATATTGTTGCATACCAATTTTCCTACACATCCCACTAACGAAACGGCCAAGAGATCACCAAGACCGTGGCATGTAAATCATGTCGCTCATGACATGCATGTCATGATTTTCATGTTATGACCTGTCATTTACGTTCATGATGCAGTCATCTTGTGGCAAGCCAATTTTCGTATACATCCCGTTAACGAAACGTGTGGCATGTAAATCATGTCGCCCATGACATGCATATCATTATTTTCATATTGTGACCTGTCACTCATGTTCGCCATGCAGTCATGTCGTGGCATACCAATTTTCGTATACATCCCATTAACGAAAGGGCAAGGAGAGCACCAAGACCGTCGCATGTAAATCATGCCGCTCGTGAAACGCATGTCATGATTTTCATGTTATGAACTGCCACTTATGTTCGTCAGGCAGTCATATTGTTGCATACCAATTTTCGTATACATCCCATTAACGAAAGGGCAAGGAGAGCACCAAGACCGTCGCATGTAAATCATGCCGCTCGTGAAACGCATGTCATGATTTCATGTTATGAACTGCCATTTATGTTCGTCAGGCAGTCATATTGTTGCATACCAATTTTCGTATACATCCCATTAACGAAAGGGCAAGGAGAGCACCAAGACCGTCGCATGTAAATCATGCCGCTCGTGAAACGCATGTCATGATTTTCATGTTATGAACTGCCGTTTATGTTCGTCAGGCAGTCATGTTGTGGCATACCAATTTTCGTATACATCCCATTAACGAAAGCGCACGGAGAGCACCAAGACCGTCGCATGTAAATCATGCCGCTCGTGAAACGCATGTCATGATTTTCATGTTATGAACTGCCATTTATGTTCGTCAGGCAGTCATGTTGTTGCATACCATTTTCGTATACATCCCATTAACGAAAGGGCCAGGAGAGCACCAAGACCGTCGCATGTAAATCATGTCGCTCGTGAAACGCATGTCATGATTTTCATGTTATGAACTGCCATTTATGTTCGTCAGGCAGTCATGTTGTGGCATACCAATTTTCGTATACATCCCATTAACGAAAGGGCAAGGAGAGCACCAAGACCGTCGCATGTAAATCATGCCGCTCGTGAAACGCATGTCATGATTTTCATATTATGACCTGCCATTTATGTTCGTCAGGCAGTCATGTTGTGGCATACCAATTTTCGTATACATCCCATTAACGAAAGGGCAAGGAGAGCACCAAGACCGTCGCATGTAAATCATGCCGCTCGTGAAAAGCATGTCATGATTTTCATGTTATGAACTGCCATTTATGTTCGTCAGGCCGTCATGTTGTGGCATACCAATTTTCGTATACATCCCATTAACGAAAGGGCAAGGAGAGCACCAAGACCGTCGCATGTAAATCATGCCGCTCGTGAAACGCATGTCATGATTTTCATATTATGACCTGCCATTTATGTTCGTCAGGCAGTCATGTTGTGGCATACCAATTTTCGTATACATCCCATTAAAGAAAGGGCCAGGAGAGCACCAAGACCGTCGCATGTAAATCATGTCGCTCGTGAAACGCATGTCATGATTTTCATGTTATGAACTGCCATTTATGTTCGTCAGGCAGTCATGTTGTGGCATACCAATTTTCGTATACATCCCATTAACGAAAGGGCCAGGAGAGCACCAAGACCGTCGCATGTAAATCATGCCGCTCGTGAAACGCATGTCATGATTTTCATGTTATGAACTGCCATTTATGTTCGTCAGACAGTCATGTTGTGGCATACCAATTTTCGTAAACATCCGATTAGCGAAACGGCCAGGAGAGCACAAAATCGTAGGCGGCTAGATAGATAGATAGATAGATAGATAGATAGATAGATAGATAGATAGATAGATAGATAGATAGATAGATAGATACGCTCAAACTCGCCGAAGTTCGCTAAGAAATGATTTAATAACCGTATTCGCAACGCTCCCAGAACGCGCGGTGGATGAAAACAAAACGCCCGTACACGTACCCGTGAGGGCTTCGTATATACGAGCTCAATATTGTTGTCGCAATAGCTCGCCGCTTCTTGGTCCTAGAATAGCCTTGAACTCGACTTCAATATAACAAAGCGAGCTGAAACATACTGTGTCCACCTGACACAGACACACACACACACACACAAAAAAAAATGATGGGCTTGCCGCTCAAGATCACTTGCTATTTTTTTTTTGCTGGCCGTGTCCTAGACGCGCAGCATCGTGCAAAAATGTGGGCCTTACAGCTGCTATCTATTGTAATTTACGAAGACGGCTCCTTCGCTGCTCTCCGAGCAGCAGGCCGTGGCATTTTTCATGTCTGCGAAGGCAGTAATAGAGCACCGTCTATCGATTCTCGAGTGGCAGTATACCATCGGACGTTCCCCTCGTAGTTCCTCTCGGTTCGTTTTACTTTGAACATCATAACTCGTGTCCAAAGAAAAGCAAACTCCACGGAGTTCTCCTTGCGTACCGTTTTCAGCGCTGATCTCCAGAGGAACACGCCGCAGTGCCTTTCTACGAGCTGCAGGAGAACAGCCTTTCGCAGTTTCGGAACAGTTGCGCAACGTGACTGTTCCATTTCTTCGTTTATGTCGCTGTTATTTCTCCTTTGGTTAACCTTATTCGTAAACATATTTCCCGCCGCACTCTTTCTTGCGCACCTGCTCCCTAAGATACTAGCTTACTGGAAGCAGCCGCGCGTTTGCACAACTTGAAAATATAACTCTTGCGCTAAGCGAAGCCTTCGACTTTACTCTGTGCTTGTCTATTGTCTCTAGCTTGTTCTTTTTGCTCATCGATGGCTCATAGCCACTGCCCCAACAAATTGCTCAGCACGCGTACAGCCGCTTGCTTGAGCATGCTTCTTCTGAGTCGCTGAGAAATGTGACCTAGAGGATGCACCGAAGAACGCAAGCAGCAAAATCAATGTTGTGTTGGGGAAAATAACCATTCGGCGTATCATGCGGTCCTGGTTTATTGTTTTTTGTTTGTTTATCCACCACACAATCTCTCTTATATATATATATATATATATATATATATATATCGCGTGTGAATTGGTAAATGTTCGATGTCTCCCACCTGCGAGCCAAGAAAGGCACTGAACCATATTGCGCAGCCACAGAAAAATTAATCACTCGCTCGCTTGTGTACGCGTAGCATCTCATCCCCGACAGTTACGGTTCAAGGTTTGCACAGCCAATTTCTTACAGTCAACAGAGTACGTATCATATTGCTACGTGACCCTCGTTTATGTCTGTTCTTCGGATATTGCTTACGTAAAGTGGTCTTGCAAAACTTGAGCGAATGCATGCGTTTGTCAAGCTCGTACAAGCCTGCATATCGATGAAGCATGTATTTGCGCGTATTATATATCATGTATAAGAAAGAGTTCAACATTCATTTCGTAATGGAGAATTTCGCAACATTAGTCGTGTTCCACTATGATTTATAAAATAGCCGAAAGGCTCTGCGGTTGCATTATGCGAATGGTCTCCTGTTTCAATCATTTTAACGTTATGCCCTTTAGCTGTAGCGAGAGTAGCGTGCGACGGCTTCATTGTTTATTGCGGAAGATTGAACATATAAAAACAAGAAATGGTCGTTATCGTAAAAACAACATGCATATGCTGCATTATCAGTGCGCCATTTCGAGGCAGAGCTCTTTCTTCAGGCCGGCATAGAAAATAGTCGATATTAACAATGAACAAAATTAGACTTATTTCGTTTTTTTTTATCTTTGCGTATTGCGCAATACTGAATTCTCGGCTGTTTTTTTTTCTTTTTTAGGTAAAAAAAATAATGAAAGGGGGCCCTGATAAAGAAGGAACCTAGCTCCTTTTATTGAAACCTTCATGCCAATTCCGAGTCCCGTTTTATCTTTTATCGTGTAATCGTCGTATCCTCTTTCTCTTTTCATAGCTGCGTTGAATGTCGTCGGTACATTTACTAGTGGGTAGTAACTAATGATAATTGAAGTGTCGCTTGCTGAAACCACGATACGATTGCGAGGCACACCGTATCGGAGCAATAAGGATAAATTTCCATAACTTGGGGTTGGTTAGCGTGCACCATGCAAGTACACGCGTGTATTTACACGTGTGGTAGTCTTGCATTTTGTCCCCATCGAAATGCAAAAACATCTCGTTGCCTGGAATCGAACCCGTGTCTTCAAGCTTAGCAACACGACGTATATGGGTAGCACAAGTGGTTTGATGATGATGATGAAGCTCTTTTATGGTTAGATAAAATGATCCGCCTTAACGTGTACGAAGTCTCATTTCATCCCTCGCATTCAGAGGAAAATTTATTAGTGCGTATCTGACTTATATCCTAATGATTCCTGAACGTTTGCGACCCTGCATACCCATCGGTATATTGTATATACGGGATATCCTGCGTGTGTGCTGGATCCAGCCCCGCGACTCGGGCCGTATAGACCTTTTCACAGGAGGCATGGAGCACCGCCATATTGGGCTGTGAACGGCAGCAATACGGCTTGTGTCGTCTGCTCGGTTTCTTTTGATTTCGCGTGTGTGCGCTGTTTGATTATGTAGACTTACCAGCTCGCCAAACTTGCTATCTACAAACCCACGGCAGTGCTTTTTTGGGAGGACACGCATATTTAGCACAGCCCAGTGGTGGTCATGGCGGCGCCCAGGGAGCCTTTTCTGAAAAGGTTTACACGAACAAGTTATTCGAGATCGAATAGCTTCTCCATGCTCCACACGATAAATGGCACGGAGACGTGCCATAGTTTATTGCAGCCTCTCTAGTAAGAGTGTTTAAAATCGGCCATATTTGTGATGATGATAATTTGTGGTTTTTGACGTCCCAAAACCAGCTCTGATTATGAGACGACATAGTGGAGGGCTCCGGAAGTTTCGACCACCTGGGGTTCTTTAACGTGCACTGACATCGCACAGTACACGGGCCTCAACATTTAGCCTTCCATCGAGCAGCCGCCGCGGCCGGGATTCGATACCGCGGCCTTCGGATCAGCAGCCGAGTACCATAACCACTAGACCACCGTGGCGGGGCAAGGCCATATTTGTGATACGCTGTCATGTACACAACGCCCGTTCCTCGTATGAGGCGTCGTCCTAGTGACAGGGTGCCTTTAATCGCCACTCAGTGCTCATGTTGTTTTATGGTGGAATAAACTTTTTTTCTAAACACAAATAACCTCACCTGTTAATTAAACGATTGAATTGTCACAAAAGAAAGCAGCGTTTAATAATGAGTGGAGGCACCTATCCGTTCGTGTACGTCAATGCTCTAAGGTGGATGGATAGATGGATATTAGGAGCGTCCCCTTTATAACGGGGCGGTAGCCGGGCCACCAGGCTCTAGCTTAATTTCTTTTTCCTCTACAAACATTTCTTTTCCCGAATCACACGTATTTTAACAACTAATTTTTCTCCTCGCCTACGATCTGTCGTTTCACTAGCTTTTCCACAGCACGTACATGTGTCTCCTTCTTTATTGAATTTCGCTCTGTAAGTTCGGGTTCTCAGGCAACCGGACCTTGCTTCAAACAGTAAAGCGTTTCTCTTTGAATTATCGTAAAATTTGTTTCTCTTGATTTCGTCTTTCTCTTTTCTGTAGTTGTTCAATGCCGTCTTCTTCTCCATTCCTGCTATCCAATCCGACTTCTCCACCGCTCTGACCATGCTCTTAACGCTCTTTTTCGTCCCATCCGTTTCGTTACTGGCTGTATACTTACTGGTAAGCCTCCTAGTTCTCTTTCTCCATTGTGAGGCATTGTGAGTTGCTGGATCTTTCATTCTATGCTTCCCTCTGGCGTGAGTTCAATGTTTACCACCTTTGCCTTGCGTGGAGCATTAGAAGCTTTCTGTACCTCTGCCTGCTACCACGCTTATCGCATTAATTTACACTCCCTTTTAGAAGTCCCAAACATGCAAGATCTTCGCAAAACTGTCAACCGCCAACTAATGCTGGACAGTTGCCGCTAACGCTTAGTTAATTAAAGCTGCTACCATTCTTGGTCAGCAATGATATTCGATGCGCACTTACGTTGCTGGTCACAGGTTGTTAGGGCGTCGTACTTGACCCAGAAGGCTCCTGTCACCTGCAAGGGACGCATTTGTAACAAGGAAGCGTTTATGTATGCGACCGAAAGCGGAACTCGTGTGGAAGTAGGCGTGCTAATTGGCTAATTGTATGGTAATTGATTCAGTAACGAACAGCGCTTGCCTCGTCGCAAGCGCTGCTATATGGACAATTGCCCACATGCCAGTGAGTGCGCGCTTCATGTGGCCGAAGGCTTCACGTTTATAACAGTGCATGTCGAAGCTGCACGACCAGTTGTGTCAAACGACTTGCACTTTCTAGGAATCATGCGATCGAGTGTTCACGTCCGCGTTGCGTGCAATAAACTATTATGCACAAATATCCCTGTTGAACAGGGACTAAAAATCTGACACTATAGACTAAATTATAGCTAGTGTTTTACAATTGCATTATGTTGGTCATGCGCAAAAAAAAAATAAAGAAGAAGAAGAAGAAGAAGAAGAAGATCTGAGTACGAAGTCATTGGTGATACAAACTAGGTAGAAATTTTTTACCTGAACCGTTCCATTAATCTACACCTATGAAATGTGTATTGTAGCGTTCCCATTTGCTAGGACACAACAGAATAAACTGCTCTGGAACGGGCGTCCATCTTTATTCCATCTAATTCACTTTCTACGTTCACTTGTTCCCTCTCCGGGCTTTTTGCGCTTCTTCATGTTCTAGCCAAAGGCTGATAATCGCGTCACCCTTCAAGGTTTCGTTTGCTGATCCCTCTTGGGGTAATACTCGAAAACGTTTCCATTTGAAGCACATTCAACTCATCCACGTTCACCAATGTACTGAACAATCTTCAATGTTCCAATCTGAGCGGCAGTCTTTGTCACAGAATAAGGACAGCAAAATTCCGCACTGTAATATCTTGCCCCTTTCCGAACTAGTACGACGCTGGTGACTGAATATCCGGAACGACTGAGCGATGTCTCTTATCGCAATTTCGTTTCGTTTACTGCACTTCTCCGCCTGGGAACTTGGGAACCAAGTTCACAAGTTCTAACGCCCAAGTTCTACCGAGTTGAGCTCACGAGGTAGACCCACCGCTGGGTCATCTTGAGCTTGATTTCTGGAAAAGATTATCTTCGCGGAGGCCTCGTCAAGGAAAAATGTCACCCACAAGTTGTAGTCGATTGTCGACTGCGCGAAAGTAATGGGGCGTTCCCATTTAAAGAGACTCGGCAGAATGAACGGCCGTCCATCGCTCTGGAACGGCCGTCCATCATTAATGCGCATAATGATGATGATGATGATGATGATGATGATGATCCTTCGCATTCGGCATCTACCCACTCGGGGGGACTAACCAAGACAGGCAGATTTTTCACTTCTACGTCCTCCTCTTCCCTCTCAGGGCTCCTGCGCTTCTTCATATTCTAAACGAAGGCTGATACCGCTTCATGTAATAGGAATTGGCTGTTTTGTTTGTTACCAGTTTATTTCACTCTTTCAAGTAAGAAACAAGTAGCGCGCTTTAAGACATCGAGAGGTGGACTCAACTTGCACAAAATTACTTCCACGTCGAGAGCTCCCAACGAAAGCAACTGGCTTTACTGGCCGACTCCGATGGGCGCCAGTACTCTTGATGACGCAGCAAAAAGTTACTGAAAGAAATTTTCTACGCATACTGGCTAGATTACACTGGTGGCCCAAAAGACGGCGCAATTATTTATTTTTATATAAGTTATCTTGAGTTGTGCTTCGATACAAAAAACGCCTGACTGCGCTGGGTACACAAAAGCGAGAGCCCTAAAGAGATTCGAGGGTCCCGATTTTTTTTTTTTTGTTAATAAAGTTTGTTTAGTGACTGCTAATGGGAAAAGTTTCCCAAATGCAGTGCGTGAATATTCCAAAGACAGAGTAACGAATATTTCTCAGAGTCATAGCAGATGTCCCCAGGGACATAGCGAGAGCGCGTTCTTGAAAACACTCTCCCTGCTATAGTGGGTGGCAGACGGAGCCAGACCAAAAAGCGAGGAGTCACGCGGGCATCAAAACGCGTGGCCCCGGACCAACGCTGCACCGTCGATTTGAATACGTAAGCCTCGAGGACTCGAAAAGGCGCATCTCCATGCTGCCGAAAGCAATTCATCTTCCCTCGTAGTTTCTTTTAATACGTCACGGAGCCGTTTCTCTCTTTCTCGCGTACACCATTTCTTCTCTTTAGGAACGCTATAGGACCTCGCGCATTGCGCGGTAAGACGTAAAAACAAAACGCGTACACCCCTGCGAATAAAGGGAGCAAATATTCTGGGAAATGTGAAAGTTCTGGATTTTCTCAGCATATACACTGCCCCTCCGGATATGTTTCAGCGCTTTTTCTTTTTCTTTTTCGTAGCACGACGAGACAACTCCATCACTTAGAGCGCAGAAAAAGACGCCCGTGTAATCCATCTTTCCTACTTTTGCTGCGCGCTGGTGAGTCGCCTTGTGCGAGGTTTCCCTGAGATAGGCGCCCTAAAAGCACAGTGAAATAAGTCAGAGAGGCGGTGGATCGTAGCCTGCGCTCCAGCAGCAGACGAGAGGGGAGGGAGGCGGTTCCCGAACCCTTGAAAAGCGACACTGAGCGTCCGCCGTCATAATATTAGCGCTTGACGCGAAAACCATTTACGGCGACAGGCAGCTTCGCCGCGCCTGCGTGCTTCAAGCGTCGAGCTTGATCCTCGAAAAGAAAGGGCGCGATTTTTTTTTTTTTTGAAGGCGTTGTTTTCATATTAGAGATCGTCCCCTTCCATTCGAGTGCACATCGCATCATGAACTCCAACAAATGAAAGTTCACTTTTATACGAGACAAAACCTTAACACAGCGTTCTGTAGCGCATGACAAGGTAAAGCGATAAGAATTGCTATAGCTTACTTATGTGTCTAAAGCTAATTCGGGCTTTTTCTGCTCCGGCGTTTTCGGTCGTCACTGATATATCTGGAGATCAATTTTTCACAATCTTGCGTCGTACGGCTCTTTTATACACTGAAGGCTACGCTTTGAACACCGCAGTTAACGATCCGTATGGTATGCTAGTTTATCTATCGTAATGTGAAATTATTACATTTTCTGAGGAACTCATGCTCGCTTGCTCTTGAAAGACCACACGTGATGCTTAAAATGATCTGCCCTATTTTTCGAAGTTCCATAAATGAGGTGAGCTCTCTACGCTAGAAGCTGAGGATGCCCAATATTCTGAAGAACACCACATCGCATCGAACAAGCGCCGGTTAACACTGAATATCCTGCTGGTGTTGCTTTATATAAACATGTCTTAAAAAGGGCAAGTTGAATAACGCAAAACAGAATAAAGCAGCGGGCCATATTGAATTCCGAGTTCTGGAACATTCACAAACTCACTACAAGGAAAGACGGCGTGCGGTGTGTCCGACTGTGCGGTGTCCGATTCCTGTGTTCGGGTTGTGGATTCTATAAACGCCGGCAAACCAATTCCCTAAACTGAATATTGTCCCTCCCATACAATTTCCGGGTGATATTACTGTTGTTGTCTCGCTGAATAAGCAACTGGCGGGGCTGCTTATCTGAAAGTGTGTCCGAGCAGACGACTTTGGTCACAGGGTATGTGCAACTGAGCATGCGGCACTGGGCATGTGCAGGGGGCCAAAGTGATGTTAATTTCTTGCATTTTTTCTTTTGTGGATTTCACGTAGAAGCTAGAGGTATCGCGCGTTATCTCGGACCCTCATTTTCTGTCTGTTTCAGCACTTCGTTCAAGTGTCACAAATATTGGGTAAACATTCGCACTACAGTTGCCTAATGCGACCAATTAAGTGCTCCATTGTCGCATACAGTGGTGCAGAAAAAAAAAAGAAAATCGAAGTTGGGCTCAATAAAATGCTTTCTTCCCAGGGAGCCGTGCAGAGGCTCTTTAAGCAGTGCTATCATTAGCGACTCGCTTAAATGTCCCCAGCTCGTCGATAACAGTTGGGACCTCAGGGCGAAATGGCGTTTCCGCAATCTGCAATAAGGCACGCATTCGCACGCAGCGATCAGTAATTAGGAGTTAAGCGCTCTTGCAGTTACGACGTGAAAGTATTTGGTTTGAATTCGGTAAGGTATGCATGGGTAAATCAATAAAGTAACAAAGGTGTGCATCGTGAAGGAGGAGGAGGAGGATTACACTTTGTAGAAATACTCACACAAATCGTAGCGTTCATCGTTGACTTCGCTAGAAGCGTGTGCTCGGGCGTTTAGGTTGTCGCACCTTAAGAAGCCCAAAAACGTTTTAGTGATGAAAGCTGCACTAGTTCTCTACGCGCTGCAGCACCATGACGATAATTCATGCTCGAAAGCAAACGTCTGCAGACCTCGCATGACCACCTGCTATGATAATTCGGTTACCTCCCATTTTCCTTTTTTCCTCATAAGCACGAGTGCACATCGCAGGAACAAGCGACACGCTTAGTCCGTCAAAGAATATTATAGAGGAAAAAAAAAACAAAAAATGAACCAGGCTGGGAGATGCGACCAATATGCACAGTTCAGTTCACGCGAACCAGGCTGGGAGATGCGACCTGTATGTACACTAGTTCAGTTCACACGAAACTTACGTGAATAACTCTCTATATTTGCGAAACACACGAACACTTTTCCAGTGGTCATTTCATTGAGTACACAACGTTCATAATGTAGTCGTGAAAGTACATTATTTAAGCTGTTTAAGTGAATCCGGCGCCACTCTAAATTCGCAGGACTCGTTCACGACTGCTAGAAGTTTGTCTTGGGCTTCGCTGCTGAGGTTTCGAAGCTCTTGCCAAGTGACACCTTCATGTCCAGGAGCTGATTTTATTTTGTCCTGTGCCAATGCCGTTACCAGTTCACTCACTGTAAGTGACATTAGACCTCGATGGCGTTTCCCTCTGTGTCGGTGTTGTTCCGTAAGACGACTGGCCTTTCGCCAAAGGTTTGCAAGATGGGTGTCAACATGAGTCGGGGTGGAGTTGCGG
Organism: Hyalomma asiaticum; assembly: GCA_013339685.2. Taxonomy (NCBI): domain Eukaryota; kingdom Metazoa; phylum Arthropoda; class Arachnida; order Ixodida; family Ixodidae; genus Hyalomma; species Hyalomma asiaticum. The sequence continues at coordinate 50,311,060 of CM023485.1, forward strand.
TGTCGTCGCATGGTATAGCTTCCCTTGCCTCTGGCCATGCCTCCACCTCTTCAATCATACGCTCAATCCCTCGGAATCCGTAAAGCAGGCCACCGGTGTCCCCTCCAAATACTTCTCAGTCAAAAACAAACACTTCCTTCTTTTCCCTGATGTTTTTTCGATTTACAGCTATGATTATAGGCAAATGATCCCTCACCTTATCCCATCACCTTATCCCATCACCTTATCAATGAGGGAGTTGCCAGAGTTCGATCAGGTGTCGTGTCCTGTTGCCTCATGTTAACCCTTATATGGGTTGGGTCTCAGGTGTGTTAGACTCGTCTAGAGTCGACATTTCTATGGCGTCGTGCAGAACACGTCCTCTCGAATCAGTCGTGACGTAGCCTCAGGATGAATGCTTGACATTAAAACCTCCGCCCAACAAGATGGGCTTCCGGCTTGCGCCTCAATCTTACCGAGCCACATAAAGGAGTCGGTTTGATGCTTGCTCGTTGAGGATCTTTAATAAACGGAGACCCCAACCACTGGCCGTCGTCCTCGCCGGCACAGCTTAACTGACTTTTAATGCATTACTTATCTCCCGAAGTTGGAGTTGAGTTGTGGTGCAGTCGTTTACGGCAAAGACAGCGGCATGTCCTTGCGACTGTTCATTCCCTTTACCCAGGTGTATTATAGTAGCCTGCTGAAAGGTTCGGTAGCCGTTAATTGTGCACGGTCCTCGCGTCTCCTGCAATATTACGACAAGAAGTTAGAACCATTTAATTGATGTCTCAGGGTGGGCCCATCCCGCTTGAAACTTCGACAGTTTCATTGAATAAGTGTAGGTAAAAGGGCAGATTAGATCTGGTTGCATTCCAGCTCTAATCTGCCCTTTTGCGTTGTTTGGGCTCCTCGTGCCATTTTTGGATAGTTTTGTGGAATTCATTTTGCTTTGTATGTGTTCGTTAATCTCAAAGTCCTCCCATAGGTATTTTTTTCAGGCGTCGAGTCTCCGTCCCAATAAACCGCGGGTCTCGCATACAGGTGAAAGAGCACATATTCGTAGTTGATGTGCGTAAGACTTTCGACAATGTGAAACAATAGGCCATACTGGAGGAATCAGCAGCAAGATGCCCTAGACAAAGGGCATATAAGCGGATCCGCAGCTTCATCCAAAGCACCCCTATGAAGCCCCATGGAAAAGGCACCGTGATGGAGTTAAGAACCTATTGCTTGAATAGGGGTGGACCTCAGGGCTCCATCCTCGGACCTATGCTTTTTAATCTAGCCATGACAAGAGTGGCAGAAAGGCTTGAGAGAGACGCTACGCTACTACATGTTTTACTATTTACGCTGACAACTTTGCGATATGGACAGATGCGACGGATTATCCCGACGAGCGGAGTATGCAAACGGAACTCCAAGCAGACCAACCGATTTCCAGAAGCATATTCGGGAATGGCTCCTACAACTTAGTTATTTTTATGCTACTATATTTTCCACTTCCTACAAATGTTCCTCTGAAGGCCTTTTAGCGGGCCTAAATCTTTAACCCTAGTAAAAAAAAAGAGATCGCCTTTTTGACTGTGCGCAGTGCGACAGCTTAGGTATTGTTGTTATTATATTACTCTTGTTATTTTCGTCGATATCATTGTTTAGCTTCCAAACATGTATATCTGGTATACACCTAATTCAGTGGACGAATGGGGGAAGCAGGCTAGCAACTCCGAAGAACCTCCCTACTACTTCTTAGCAGAATGAAAACACAGAAGTTAAACACGTACGTACATATCTAAAGACACGCATAAAGCACAGAATACCTAAAAAAGACGAATCTGCGTCAACCACCACGCAGTTATTTGCATGCCTAGCCGCATGGCACAAGCGTGCCTTGACTTCAAACAGAAAGCAGGGTTCTATGCCCTTCTAGGAGACGCATTGTTGTGTGATGATGGCTCGGAGTGCAGTGCTTGGGCAGCATGCGCCCAAGATACCACAGAAGGGCACCGCAAGCATTAGGAACTTTGCGCATTTCTTTATTTCTAAGAGGAGAGCCTACCCTCTTCGAGCATGCACGGCTCCGCATTCGCACGCTGCTTTCGTATGCACGTGAGCGTTCCTCACTACCACAAAAAGCTGCAACCCCGAACTATATCTCGCACATAGCATTCTGCAAAGCTGCTTCTTTCGTTCGGTATCGCTTTAAGGAATAAAGGGGGAACATAGTAGTGCACTATCAAACTTTGTTCGTATTTAAACATTAATATTATGGTTGTCCTGGCGTGGATTTTGCGTAGTATTGCAGAAATATCAAAAGAGAAAGAGTGCAGGCACAACGTTATCGTACACACAGTTTGTGTCGCTTTTTCTTACCTGAGCGTATTCTTCAAACTAGGATAAGGATAGAATCGAAGAAACTAAGACGACAAAGAAAGAAAGAAAGAAAGAAAGAAAGAAAGAAAGAAAGAAAGAAAGAAAGAAAGAAAGAAAGAAAGAAAGAAAGAAAGAAAGAAAGAAAGAAAGAAAGAAAGAAAGAAAGAAAGAAAGAAAGAAAGAAAGAAAATGAAATGACGGGACCCAATGTGAGTGCCGGAAGACAAAGCCACGCCGCCGCCGATGGGCCCGTGAAAGCTTGCGCGCATACTTCGGCGGCTCGCATTCGCGTAAGAGCTCCATAAATTCTGTCATTCCAGAAATGAAAACACACACCCAACCCAAAGCACAGGGAGGAAATACCTGGAGGCCGAGCCATACGCGTGTGGTGTGGAAAGCGAAAATGCGCCCTGCAAAAAGGCGCCCCGCATGTTCGCCGCACTCTCGCTTTTCACATCCGAAGCACAGGACGCCGCATACAGACGCGATGGAGTCGGTTTTCTAAGTTTCGCTTTGTTTCGGAGTCTTCGCCGTACTGATTCAACCGGCATTTCTCATGTGGGGCGTGGTTCGAGCAGAGAGGCGAGATTTTCGCTTCACAAGCAGTGAAGACTCCTCCGGGGACGGGGAACGGCTAGAGGGCGAGCCACGTGCGAAGATGGTCTCTACCCGAAAATTGTGTCCTTGTAGTTCCTCGTGTGAGCGACGGGCGGTGAATCCACAAGCACTTCCACAAGCCAAGGTGATCGACCGACGCGCTTTGGCTTCGTGTGCTGGTGCCTGCAGAAGCTCTCGGAGAACAGGCGTCCTCGCCACACCCAATGAACCCGAGTTCGCTCGCAGCAAACGTGAGCGGTGTTGACTAAACATCTCCAATTGCAGCCTGCGGTTTGCTATGTATGGATGAAAAAAGAAAGCTTGAATATTTTGTCTGCTGAAAGTATATATTTTTTATTAACGCTGTCGATATCTTCGTAGATGTTGCAGAAAACTGGAAACTTCAAGGAACATTTCCTTTTGTTTGCCAAAATTGTAACTAAGAAATAAAGAATTTTTGTATGTCACTTTTAGGTGAAATGGATACCTAATCACATATCTAAAGCGAATAATATTTATCTGTCAAGCATCACTATGAATAGTATGTGACTAATATACGAACTATATCAGTTGCGATACCTTTTATGCGCATGAATTATGGGCCTGAGGTCGTTTGAGCTGTCAACAGAAGCACTATCCTCTTGACGCTTTACAATGTTCCACTACAATATGGTGCGCTGCCTGACAAGTTTGCTTCGCCGCAGAACGATGTGTATACTTCACCGCAATAAGAAAATGTATGCGGCAAAGCTAACTTTAAAATTTCTTAGTATGCCGTGCACATAAGACTGTTGCCGAACGAATTTGCACAATGACGTTGGCGCTACTTGTAACGTTTGGCTGGATGCAAAACAGTTCTGCACAGGCAGCTTCTTCGCTGACTGCTTTGTATGACATCGATTTCCACACACAGACTGTCACAATGTTTAAGATCTTTCGTGTTCCTTTTTTTTTTCACTTCTCTCTGTCTCTTGTAAACGAGCAAAAAGAACAGCTTACCTCACTATCGCATGTGGTAGACATTCTTCAAACGCATAATTTTAATACGGTCAAAACTACAAATATAGGGAGGGGCATCTTGTAGAGAGACGAGCAAGTAAAGGCAGGGAAGTTAACCAAACGCGCGTAACCAAACGTGCATTTCCGCAAAAATCTCAGGTAGATAAATGTCAGCCTTCCCAATGCGTCACGAGTATGCCTTTGTGAATGCCACCTCCATCCAGAGTAAGTGTCCAATCCTTGTGCTGCACGGATATATTGGATCTCGAGAATAGCCTAGATGCCAACGGTGGTTGGCATCTAGGCTTAACCCAACTGTCTTGCGCTGAAATGGACTGCTTATTTTTTAGACACTTACACAATACACTCAGAGCACACTCCTGCGTAAGGAAAAGAAATTGCGCTATAGAGGAATCGTGTACCTTGCTTACCCCCATTCACCTAAGAGGGGCGGAGGGGTATTGGCTTATATAGGTCTGTCGAGAAACTGAAGCCTGAATGTTCGCTATACAAAACAGCGCGCGAGGTGTTTAGGACTTGAAATTTTGTATGGCCTCCCTTCAATAGCGTTGGCTCATTGGTTCAGCACTTTGGTAAGGCTTCCTGCTGCGTACACGGTGATCGCATGCACAGTCCAAGTCAAGTCAAGTTTATTAGATGCTTCAGTTGAAATGCATGGTTAGAGTATCACAGAAGCACGTCCCAAAGTTTCAGAGAAACTGACAAGGGGACCTCCTGTGGCTACATGAATGGGGTAGTTACAAAAACTGGAATGTGATCGCATTGGTGATCACATGGTGATCACATGGTGATCACATGGTGATCGCATACAATGAGGCAGTTATCGTGTGTTACACAATGAAGCTGTGAAGTTCGTTGAAAAACTTGCATGTTGAAGTCCTGGCCAGTCTTTCGACTTATTGATATCAGGTCAGTACTAGCATTGTTCGAATTAGAAGAAGCACAAAAATCAGTGATGTGCGGAAGGCCTTTGCTCAGCCCATTAGCATATCCACTGCACGAGGTAGCAATAGGCAGGCGGTAGCTTCACCGGAGGCAAGAACGAACACCCGCTGCGTCTGTTCAATTCCTGCCAGAAAGATAGGTATGTTAAACGAGTGGGGCTGCGCGAATGGTGATATTTGAGACCGAACTCGATAACCAGTTTCAGAAGCGAATAGAATGGACTTCCGGATTATTTTCGCACATTTCTCGAATACCGAACAAACGTTCGTGCGGTTAACATAAAACGATGTTCATCCCTTAGTATTAATAATTTTAATGTGAAAACTAAGAAAATGAACGTGCGAAGCCAATAAACACAGACTGTTGGCATACACAGAGCTCTTCGTGAAAACTCCGAACAATTGTTGCCTGTGATGCCTGGCTCTGGTGTGTGGCGTAGCCTTTGGTAGTGCGTAACCTCTCAAGTTTTGGGCTCGTGGGCATGAAATTTACTTGCAAGAATTTGCAGCAATAAATCCCCGACCACTTTCATGTTTATTTCGGCATAGTTAGACATTTCAATATTCTTGAGCTATATCTGCAAGATATTTGTGCTCAATAATAGTGCCTACTATCTACAAAATTGTTAAAGAACACTACTTGGCTCCATATTCGAAATATTAAAATATTCGTAAGCTCCTGCTCATTAGTGACACTTCTTTGTAAACCATAGGTTCATGGGATTGGTTATTTCCATCCTTAAACGTGCGTCACTGATCGTGGCTCCGTTGTCGTCTCGCGCATTCATGTTGCGTCAGGCCCGGCATTAGGGCTTGCCGTGTGAGTCACGCTTTAAGTGCGATCTGGCAGCGCTGTTACTGTTCCGCAATTATTAACCTGTGGAATAGTTTCCATTCACCACTGAGTGATACGTCAAATGACCAAGAAATATTTAATGTATTAAACGAAAGTTTGCCTTAAAAGTTCGTAGACAATTTATTTATCGGAAGGTACAGATACGCCGCCCGATACTAATCATACCGTCGTCTTGAGCACCCTTTATTGAATATATGGAGCTTCATGCTCAAAATTTTCTTCCGAGGCGTTCCGACAGTACTCGGATATTGTGTTGTGATAACCATAATTACAAGTAAACAACCTGAAATTGGCGTTCGCAAGGGTTATCGAAATTTGAAATGGGTGTGGTGGCCGATTTCCCACATTCCGTTTGCTAGCCGGATAGTACAGCATTGATTCTTTAAGTAACTAACGTATACTTGTTCATTTTATAATCGCAGTAGTCCAACTACCATAGTTAGGAATTACATTCGTGAAAAAAAGGCTTAGATGGGAAGTCGCGTGCCTGCTCTCATTAAAAGTGTCATATAAAACATTCTATACACGCTCGCTTTCTTATCCCGCTCAATTCATGTTTTAAACTACATTTATTCAAAAACGACAACTTTGTTTGCTGGCTGAAGGTTTTACACTTACTGTGAACTCCATCACGGAATCGTTCCGGTGCGATGCTGCACCTACGTACCAAGCTATAAGCGCAGAAGGACCATGGTCATTCTGCCCATCTTTCTCTCTCTTTTTTTTCTTTCTTTCTTTGAAAACGGCTTTATACTCTGGGCTTCCGTTAGTGTCGCTGTGTTCATCAGGCAGGAAGCCTGGGCAAGATCAGCAGTTCTTGAACGACGGCGACGGTAGTAATGAAAAAGTTGGAAGAATCAAAATTCGTCGGAGATGGCTAGTATTTCGAAGCATCCACGAAGAAAGAAAAAAATAGGCCAAATAAAAACGGCTCCTGTAGTCAAACGTGCGGCTGGGGACAGCTTCGGTGTCGCCCACAACGTATAATTGACGAGTGGGGTGCTCAAAACTGTTAAAAAAAGAACTACATGTAAAAATTGAAAAAATCTCAAGCTGTGTGAAAAGAAAATAGAGGGGAAAAGGAAGATAAAACAGCAGTAGAGTAAGGATGACTTGGCTACAGAAAAATTGTCAGGAAGCGACCAGGAAACGCAACGCGCTACATTTTCTCGGCGATCAAAAGAATGACCGAGAAAAGAAAACAAGATCACTAGCGGCGCTCGGAGAAACACGTACAAGTTCACGCGTTCGCGGAAGGAGCCAGTACCAAGGCGCTCTTTAACGATTGTCGCATCTTCCAAATTTCAGACGCAGGCGTGTTCTCCCGAAAATATGGGAAATGTGAAGATGAGTTGCATGTGGCAACGGCAGCAACATTAAGTCAGTGCTCTCATTTCGCTACTTTAATGTTTGGTTTTGTAAATAACATAAAAACGTAAATGACGTCCTATCATCCTCAGCAAAAGTGCGCGCACAAAAGAGATTTACGAAAAGTGGACTACAAATGAAACTGCTTCGGTTAGAATGTAGCGATAGTTACGAGTCTGGAAAAGTGTCAAATACTATTTTTATTTTAACGCGATAGCGTTAGAGAGCTCGTTCCGCAGAAATACCGCCGTCGGTGTCGGCGTCTCTCCATGAGCGAAAAATCGCAGCGAAAAATAACAGCTCTAGAAATGGACAATTATGTCCGTCTAGCGGAACACATATCAAGCAATGTCTCGACTACCATGGCCTCCGAGACGGCGAGCGCGCCCGCCATCTCGGAGGCCATGCGACTACAGCAGAGCCTATATGCGGTCTCGTCGGGTGCTCTGCATCCACTTTTTTAGCATTTCATTCTCACGACACCATTAAGGAAGTGAAGTACTGCAGTTGCCATTTGACCGACCATAAGGCGATGCTTGCTGCGGTTGGCCGGAAGATGTCTCCAGAAGACCAAATCGAACAGCTGCCAGATAGTTAACGCAAGAAGGACGACAGAATGTGACCATTTACGAATAAAAGGGTCACGCCTACGCGCAGTTCATAATACAGGACCATGTGACTACACCACTGTACATAATTTTCATGAAGTTGATATAAAAGTGCGGTTAAATAGATCGAAAACCTCTACCATTACTATAGATACGTCGCGCGCGTGTGTGTGTGTGTCTGTGCGTGTGTGTGTGTAACAACACACATTAATAAGTATGCACTGAGTGGTTGAAGTGCACACTACGGGCTGGATTTCGCTATCGCGTTCAACTCTTAAAGGCGAAGTTTAAGGGTCCCCCAATTTTTGTTCTAGTCCTCATATCATGAATGTTTCTTCACGCAAATAAAGAAATGTATGGGCTGCCTGTTCTTCTCTTTAAAAATAATGTCGAAAAAATTGCAGGGTATGATCGCACCTAAGGCAGGATATCCTACACCTATTCGAGATGATCGCGCCCGGGTCAGAAAACAACTCTCCGCATTTGAAGAACTGGTGGGTTCCCAGGGGCACCGAAAATCGAACTCAGTACCTCCTGGCAATACATTTACCTGTGAATGAAATTATTGCTTCAAAATGTCTTTAACATTTTGTTTAACTATGTATCGCAACAACCACCTTTCGACGAGCAACGACAACCCCATTTTTTTGAACACGTGAACACTCTGTCTTCGAAATGTCTCTCTGTTCAAAAAGTTTCACGCCGCTCCTGCATCCGTCATATTTTTTTTTTTTTTTGAGCGCGAACACCATCCCATATTTTGCGCTCATTCTCAGAACACCCATCGCAATCTAATATATGGGGTTTCACAGTCAAACTTTCCTCGGGAACGTAACACGCCGCGTCTGGCAAGGTTTCAAAGGAGCAAGGCTCGCTGTGTTACTCTTTCTTTTCGGCGAGTAACATCGAGCGATCCTGCTACAGCGCCTGCTGCCGCTAGCGCCTTCGTGAAAAGCCACTGAGCGCAATGAAAAAGTATCGCTCTGACAAGAACCCGAGTATAGCTGGTACAACGAAAAGGGGGGGGGGGGGGGGGGGTGTTCTGCTACAAGCATCCTCGGACGTTGAGAAATGCGAAGCGTCCGTCTTGAACAAGGCGGCAAGGATGGAATAGAGTAGGCTAAAGGCACCGCTAATGGGCTAATTTTCCATGCATTGTTTGGCGCCCGTTTAGTGTGTAACAGTGAAAGGTTGGTGGTAATGACGACAAGCCGAGCTTAGCGGCAGCAGTCCCGGCCAGATGACCGGATTCAGCGTGCCTGTCCGGGTCCGTACACAGACGAGCAATGTGGAACATCGACTCTTTTGTTGTCACTGCGCTTGGTGTCTGCGGACGCCATCAAAACAGGGGGTGATTGAAGACGCTTTGCCGAGCCTCCTCATAAGGGGGGTTCGAGTGGTGGCTTGGAGAAAAAGATGCTTCTTTTGTTGCCTTCCCCCCCTCGCCACACCATCCCTCCACCCCACACTGTTACATTCTTCACGTCGCAATGTGCCGTGTCTCACAGACGCTGAGGAGTGGCTGACGAGGTTGAAGAGGAAAGAGTTGGAGAGAGAGGGAGGAGAGTAGACGAGAAGACGTATTGTGAAAATCTCAAAACTCTATGAAATAACGCTAAGTACTTCATTCTCTCGTCATGGAAGTGATGCTCCGATTTCAATCTGGTAATTTCGCAGTAAGTATGACCGAAGCTGGTGGTGCATCTATATTTCTTTTAGATATAGCTGGTAAAGAAACACTTCTCGCACAGAAAAAGAAGCCTAACTGCATGCTATGTGCTTTGCTTGTAAGGAGAAAGAAAGCAAGACGAAGGAGGCAAGGATATCGAACTGAAGAAAAAGTTGGCGGTTGGCGACTGCGAGCTCGAGAAGGACAACCAAATTGCAAGCTAGCACAAATAGAGAGGTACCAAAATGACTGTATCGTGCAGTTGCGCGCGTGCGCACAGCGCCCGCGTAATCAACGGCCGCTAGCACAAGCCAGCATTTGGAAGTTTACGACTCGCCACTATGCTCACATTTGCATGTTGCAAGAGAATTCCTCCCTCACATAAGTCGCAGGTGCAATATTATTTTCCGCTACAGTGCTTGCATCGTGACTTACTGATCGGCTTCGAGAAATCATATCCGCAAATCACCAAAAGAAAAATGCCGAGTTGAGCTCAGCAGTGCTTACTCGCTCTGATTCAAGTATAGACGGACTGCTTTCAGTTTAATTTTCTTTGTGAAAGTGTCGATCTCAACTTCACTACGTGTTAACCATGTTTTCGTAGCAAGTGCAGCAAACCGGTAGTGAAAGAACAAGAAACGACGTTAGCATATTTTCGCTATTCAGCGCACCGCTGAAGTCCGGCCTAAATAAAATTTCGCAAACATTACTGTATATGTCCCTGTGTATCCTTACCTCTCTGAATAATTTTCCGTGCATATTTTGAGACGATATCGGAAAAAAAAAAAAACATGTATCTTTGCATTGCAAACTGCTCTTCTACACATAGCACACCAGCATTGGTTTGTCCTCCAAGTATAAATATTTGGAGGATACGACGTTACACTGCCTTGCATTACACTATAAGAGGAACTGTGTATCTATACACTTTTTTTTGTTCGACAACGAGGTAAACTTGGTGTATACGTACACATAATGTGACATCTACCTACCCAGTGATAGTAAACGTTTCGTAAACTGTATATTCCTTTATTGAGGTCCCGCGGAAAACACGTAATACAATCTGCAAGGACATGTGAGAATGCGAAAAAAAAAAGGAAATTGCCCTTCTGACGTCATTAGGTCCCGAAGTTCCGGCGAGAATTTCAAAACTAAAAATATGACATTCATTTTCTCTGTTAATATAGAACATAAAATGTTGAAATTAACGACATTAGATCTCGCGAAATATATTGATCATTCTAAACCACTTCACCTTTTCACTTTAGCGTCCCTTTAATACAGGCTTCCTGGGTATGTTCACAAATATTTGGCAGTTCTGTATTGGTGGCGTTGTCTTCGAAAACAGGCGTCGACAGACATTCCCGTACACGTACAAATAGGGTAGCGAATACTGAAAACGTTTAGCCTAAAGAGTGCGACGTAAAAATATGTATTATGAAGTATTTTAATATGATCGTAGCCTGAACACCTCTGTGAAAGGATACTTTCCGTATACCTTTTACCTGACGCTCCGTCAAGACACGGCATTACGACCTACTCAGTATACGTAGAAAATTATCACCTTACTCCTGGATAAAACTATATGCCGGCTATATGTACGGGACTTCTTCTTTTGTTGTTGTTGTTGTTGTTGTTGTTGTTGTTGTCGTTTTCTTGGTAGCTGTGCATGTTTCTTTCATCTTTTTTTTTCTGGGGGGGGGGGGGGGGGGGAGGAGGAGGAGGAGGAGGAGGAGGCACGTTTGCCTGGCCACAGTTATGACTGATGTTTCCAAGGCCGTCACTTGGTTTCTACTGGGGCTCTTTTTACTCCTCATCCGTAGTTTGCAAAATGACGACGTTCCAATGAAAAAGGAAACGCGAGCACCACCGCGTCTCTTCTTTTTTTTTTTTTTCTTCAGATGAAACTCTTTGATGGTCGTCTACGAGTCATCCTTCATCATTTTGGCGTTGCCGCTCCCTGCCACACCCCCGCGGAAATGTATCGCGCGAATGACGGATCACCACCGGTAAGCTTTTATGCGCGTTTGATGATAGGTTGAACATTATACGTTCCCGGAGAGCTATTGCTCATGAATTTATGCTAGGCATCTCTAATCTCTCCGGGCCATGGCCAAGCTACAGGTTCTATTTTCCGGCGACAAAATTCTCTGTCACACATGCACATTTCGTCAGTTTTTTCTTTTTTATTTGCGTAATATACCTTTCTTATTTATTAAGGTATAGTGGATACTACAGTGAAATTGAGACATTTCATGGTGTCGTATTGCACGCAAGTTTGCTCCATTTCGCGCTGTGAAGAACGGGCGCTCTTCGCCTGACTAAGAGCTGACTATCACAAACTTTGCACCACTCTTTTACTGTAAAACAACGTCTGCTTTTATTTGTGAAGCCCTCAGAAATGCCTTCGCTGTTCGTGCGGAGCAGTTTCAACGGCGTTTAAGTCGATGCTTTTTCGAAAACAAGCTTGATATTGTTTATAGTCAGAACTGAGGGCAGCGCAATTGCCGAGTATACTGGCTAGTCAGCACCGCGGCTGAAAGGTATGTTTTTTCGCGATAAAGATGAGTGGAGCTTCTATCATGTACTGCACAGTTTTCAACGTAAATTTCCATTATCTTCCACAGTTTTGTTTTCATTTATTTCCTGCTTTCTTTCTTTATATCATTCTAGTTTTCCCTTCGCATAATCACTACATTATGTAGCAGTTGGCTGATAATAAGGGTATGGATAGCGGTGCCAGGCTCAGGACAAGGGTATGCGAAGTGGGTGAAGGGCAAAAGCGGGTCTGTTTTTCTTTTTTTTTTTATGCGTGACAGCGGACATGGGGGACGGCAGCCAAGGCGCGCCCATAAACAGCTCCACTCTGAAAATAAGGAACCTTCCATAAATGTTCAAACTAGCATTGCTTTGCTCTACTTAACTCCATCCTATACATAGTGTATATGCTTGCATATTTTTTTGTCTCTGACCTCTGTAATCTTATCCTCTGTAATCTTCAACGGTACATTCATTTGTTTATATACCCACTCTATTAATAGCATACTGCTTATCTGCTCTAGGTACTACGCAACCATACACTTTATCTCTACCTGCTGTTTGTCTCGACTTGAACGTCAACTAATCACGTTTGCTCTCTAGCTCACGCCGGCGCAATTACAGCATGGGAGAAAGCAAATATCATTTGTTCGAACTTACCATAACGCGTTGACCCCGAGCTCGTACTTTTATATATGCATACTTTCAGAAACAATAGACGATGTAGACAACGAAAACGGCACTCGCCGGCTGTTAGGGGTGATTTTTATTGAACATAATTTTAGCAACAGCATGAGTTCAACATGAACTTTCACATGTCGGATAAGTTGCATTCGCGCAAGGCTTTTTTCTACTCAGTTGTAATAATTCCAAATAATAACGTGCCAAAACCACGATAGGATTATGAGGCATGCGGCGCGTTAGAGGGCTCCGGAAATTTGTAACAACTGACGTTCTTTTACGCGTACAGACATCGCACAGTACACGGTCCTCTAGCATTTTCTCCTCCATGGAAAATTCGCCCGCCACAGCCGACATCGAACCCGCGTAGTTCGAGTCATCTGCCGAACACCATAACCATTAGACCACCACGGAAAACTTCTTAGTTCCTCTGCGGTGGTACTGTGGTCGTGGTAGTTGGCTGCCGATCCGAGAGACGCGAATTTAATCCCAGCCGTGGTGGTCTCATTTTCCGTGGTGGATAAAATGCTATAGAAGTCCCGTGTACTGTGCGCTATTCAGTGCACGTTAAAAAACACCAGGTGGTCGAAATTTCCCAAGCCCTCCACTACGGCGTCTCTCAAAATCATGTAGTGGTTATGACACGTAAGACCCCAGGAATTATGATCATTATTATAGTCAGGACTGTATGTGTGCCCCGTTAATAACAGCACATCGTTGCTATTGTGTGCTGCTCTACTGTATCTACTGTGAAGGCAGCAAACTATAGACACTATCTCTGGTTCTGCAGCTCCTCCATCTCTCCCTGCCCTGTAAGTTAGAAACGTCAACAAAAACATTAATTATTTTAACTTGCAAACAGTCTCGAAAACTGCCGCTAACTTCGTCACCCATTTAGTCTGCGAAAGGTTCCCGTAGCTTCATACGTGAATCGCAAGCGTGTAATTGCGGCGTACGAGAAAGGAAGAAAAGCGAGAATACCGAATATAGGTCCACGCAACTATTTATTACCCCAATGGACTGGGCTTTCACACACAGCGTTTTTCTGGGTGTCTCGTAATGAAACAGATGAAGGGACCAGCACCAGAGCTAGCTCCTACGGTTTCTCGCCTTCCGCAAGACACCGGCAGCCCAGAGGCCGTGCGTGCGCAGTGATGGATCACCGGGACCGGGGGACTTGCGTGTAGATGCTGAGCCGGTGGCCATCCTCCGAAAGAGCAAAGGTTTGCGTAGACAGCAGTCTCTTCAGAAAAGGGATGACAAATAGACAAGGCGCAACTGCAAAAATGGGACGCGGCACAAAAGCACGTCATTTACACACTCATTTCTGTGTAGGCGAACACTGTGGTGACTAAATTGACTACCTTTCGCAGAGCTTGCTAAATTGTTATGGGAAGGGGCACATTGCAGTGAAGTACGTTGCACATTCATTTACTGGAAGCTACTTAGTCTGTCCTTTTTCTTTTCTATACTGAATGATATATAGTTTCCTAGCGTGACGTAAATATGTTCAATACTTTAGTGACGCAGTATCACTGAACATAGTTTCGTTCTTTAGTATCTGTATAGGGACATGTCGTCATCATGAGCAAAGGTCACCTACTTTGTCTCTCTTAGGCGGACGACAATCAGTTCTGACCCTGAAAACAAAGAAGCAGACAAGTAAGAAACAATGCAAGGGTGCTATACGCGATAAATATTAATCTTTAAGCCTATTACTGTCTTGGTCAATCACCAGTATTGGGTATGTGCCATTCCATGAAGGATAAGACTAAGAACTATACGCGTGAGCTCAACAAAATGTGTGTAGGCAAACAAAAATGAAGAGTATGTCTATACGGAGTATATAACCTCAATCAGGAGGCATTTCGACCAAAACGAACTTGTTCTATATACCGGTCCCGTTCGAGTAATACCGTCATTCCTCGACTTAAGCACACTAGCCGGCCAACAAAACCCCGCTAAAAAGCAAGTCGAAGCGCAGTCGAATCCGAGAAATGGACGGCGTGGGTCAATTCGCGGCACCGTGTGTTTGCTTTCGTAAAGGACAGTAAGAACAAACGTACAGGCGTAAGGCGCGAGCTGCTCATCACGCTGTACAATGTGATCTGATTTGCCGGGTCGCTCCGGCGACTAAGGGTCGTATCGAGAGCCCGCCATGCCCTCACTAAAAGGGTGCGCAGTACAGAAGGCCGCCGAAAAAAGAAGAGAGCCAGCAGGTCTATTCGGGAAATTAGCATGCGCTTCGCGCCCCGTTTTAAATCACTTACAGGCTACGAAGGCCTCGACCTCCCGATTCCGGCACATGGAGAATTTACAAGATCGTAAACTAAAAGCGCGCGCCCTCGCGGTGTCCCAACAAACGAGGTTTGTGTGCGACGCATGGAGAAAATGGCGAGTGCACACACAAGGGTCTCGCGATAACGGAGTGCGCATGAGAAAAAAAAACAAAGGACTGTGTCAGCATGAGAAGAGGAACGGGTCGTCAAGCGACGCACTGACACGGAAATGCAGTGACGGTCATTCCCTGCACGTCGTTACTGGAAAGACTACCCGCTCGGACCTCGAAAGTTCGGTGCATTGGGCAGATCGAGTAGAACTTTCACTGCGGTCAAGCCAACTTTTCACTCGCACTTTCGCCCTATAAAATGTCCCCCCTCCCCCCTTTGGCGACATTAAATTAAAGAAAAAAACCTTCAATAAGAAATGATTGGCGTAAACAGGTTTGCACACATTGAACCGACCGCGTTCCAATTCATGTGAATACAGTGCGTAACGGTGTGTGACCTGTAATTTCTTTTTCATACTGCAGCTAATGTAGTGGAGTGTTCAGGACGAACGATGTGTATCTCTAGGTTCTGTCACGTTCACTTTGGTCAGGTGTCACAACGTGCCACTTTCTCATTTGTGGTAAGTAGCGGCACCGGTTAACGCTTTAGAATTGGGATACGTAAATCCACAAATAATGACTCATTAGAGGCATGGAGAGGACATACATTGCAGTAGAGTTTTATTAATAAGTACAGCACTTGTGGAGATTGCGTGTTCACCTACACCTACTTGAGCGCCTTTTATTCTTTTTTTTTTTTGCGTTCCATATTCGCAAAGGCATTTGCGCTCAAAATTTCCGCAAAAGAAAAGTTTAGGCAGTACTGCCACTGGACAAATCATTAATGAAGGTATCAAGCCAGTTGAAACGAACGCTTGCGAACGAGAAGCTTCATAAGTTTGGCCCTTGGTTTGTTTCTGAGCCCGCATTCGCAAAATGTCTTACGCTAAAGATGTCCGTAAGAGAATCTCTCAGCCGATCCTAAGGCTGGACACTTAATAAGCAGAAGTTTGAACTTGGCCTCTGGGGCCGAAATCACAAAGCTTTTCTTTAGTGCTCTTTGCCATTGACCGAGCGCTTGACTAATGATCTACGTCCTACTTTAGGATTGGCTAAAATATTCTCTAATCAAAACAGCATCTATTTCAGGGTGCTTGTGTGATTGCGGGCCCTGCTCGTTCTCTGTAAATGCGGGAAAAGTCAAGCGATAATTTCTCGAGTACATATCTCTTGGAGATGCACGCAATTCAGATAAAAAAAACAAAAACATTCGTTTGCTTTTCCGTCAACCGATTACAAAACGAAAAAGCAGAATTCGATTTTATTTTCCAGACTTCCCGTAAATGATTGAAATGAAGGCGTGGTTTCAGTAAAATGCTGACCTGTTTGCTCCATATCTTTCACTTTTGCATCGTTCTTTTTTTATATCCGCTTCCCCTGTGACACTGAATTACAAAAGCACGGTTGTATAGAAAACGGTAGCCCCACACTTTACTCTAGCACGAGCAAACTCCAAATTTCTACAGTACTTTAGGGCGCGCTAGACCGATTATCAACGAAGAACGACGTGAATATTTCTTCGTGATATGGTACTGTATCAATAACGTTTATTAAATGTTTGTATAGTTTCTATATATTCTACAAATATATAAACACTTCACAGGCAACTAAGCTCGCATTGTTCGCGTATCAATAAGCAGGGGCGTTGCCAAGGTGAAGTGGTTCGGTGTCAAAACACCTCCCTAATGTTTCTAAGCGCTACGAAATTCACCTCTCTTCCTATAGTTTCGGAATTTTTGTCCACCTATGATGTTTACACACTGCATCGTACAACCTTCCAAGAAAAATATTTCTGGCTGCGCCAGTGGCAATTAGGCAAGAAATGTGCCGAAATATTGTATTTCGCATGAAGATATTCTGCTATATGTGGTTCCCCCAAAAAGTGCATGGTATTATGGACATGGTTTCGGGCAGCCACTGCCGTGGACAGTACGATGGAGTGCAGCACTGTTTCGAAAGGAAATGCGCAGTCGGCCAGGGGTAAGGATGTCAGGGTGTTCGCGGCATTTGTTTTCTTTCGCATATGCGTGCATGGGAAGCCAAGCGAAGACTGACCTCATGATGTTGTTTTTTTTTCTTTTCCTTGCTTATTTACTCGTTTTCTCGCAGTGCCGTTTGTACACCTTCCTTTCTCGCTAATTGTGATGCGTGACACGCAAGGTGCGCATCGCTGCGCGCTTCCGCCCGTTGTGCGAACGAAGAGCGAACGTTACGTTATGGCAAAGAAAGCGAAGGGACCGAAACTCGTGCCACCGACGGAAATGACGGATGGTGTGGGCACTACTAGGATGGGCGAAATGAGTACGGTAGTAGTGAGAAGAAGAAGAAGAAGAAGAAGAAGAAGAAGAAGAAGAAGGAGGAGGAGGAGGAGGAGGAGGAGGAGGAGAAGAGAAGAAGAAGAAGAAGAAGAAGAAGAAGAAGAAGAAGAAGAAGAAGAAGAAGAAGAAGAAGAAGAACAAGAAGAAGAAGAAGAAGTGCTTTATTTCAAGAACGAAGTATGCATTCGCCGAAAATTCACGCTTCATGAACATATCCCGGAATCCCTGTATTCAGTTTCAGTTTCAGTTTATTTCGGACTTAGTTACATTACATGAAATATGTCCACGAGGCAAGGCAAAAGGAGACTCGTATGTCTCCTGACGAGGCCTTCACCCCGGACTTACATGTCGGACAGCCAGGAGCGAGACCCAGAGAAAAATAAGTACAATGCTCATTGCACAACTTATATAAACAAAAAAGAACAGTAAAAGACACGTTAGGACAAAAATTATACAAAGTTTACATTGTTCGGGTTTAACAATTATACAAAGTTATACAAATGTACAAAATTACATAATGTTTGCATTCATAGCAAAATAATTGTATGTTTCAAGGAGGCAGGAAAAGTAGCACCAATATGCAAACTTAAGTCGGTAACACAGGGTTTCTGTATGCGAGACCGTCGACATGAATTCACTGAAGAAAACAGCGCCAGTCACAAAAATTATGTATGTGTTTGTTTGTATATTTCTGTGTTTCATCTTGTGTGTTCTTTCTTGTCCGAGTTCATTCTATCGTTTCTCCCGGAAAGGAGTCGGCAGAAAAATAATGACAAAGAAAAGCTCAGTGTTCTTAAAAGCTAATGTTGGCGATGCATCCGAATACACGTATTGGCGATTCTGCATGATTTCAATCGCCCATCTAACACTTGGCGACAATTTGCCGCTTCATTGACAGTATTTATGGCGCCAGGCCTATAGCCGTTGATGTGTTCTACTCAAGTTTCCTCGCAGGTATGGTTTAAAAAACAAATAAAGGAAAGAGCCAGCTCATCTAAGCTTGAAAGCGAACCCTAAATGACATCACAATGCAGCGATCGATGGGTGCAGGATGTTTCCGTTTATCTGCGTGGTCATACAAATGTTCCTCGATTGTTCAGTCGACACGCGCGCCAAAGCTCGAACACTAGCCGCAGCTGTGTCCCCCTACCGCGAGGACCCAGAGAATGGCCCCGAATTCCAGGGTCGCCGTTTGCCGCGTGTGTCTGGCGCTGAATGGTGCGAATTGTTCGCAGACCGTAGCCAAGTTCGCATCTGTTTTCAATTTGCCTAAAGTGCCCGCTTCGGATCCCCATCGTGTACAATTAACAGCGAGGGAGCGCTAGCATCTGCTCATGTTTTGTTCGCAGGATCATTTGCTATGGCACTCCGCTAAATTGCTCTGAGAATTTTCTGGGTTATTTGTGTTTGCTTCCTGGACAGGACTTCTGAGCTATAGGCTCTTTTTTTTTTTCAGAGGTAGGAGGAGCCAGAAAATACCACAGCATACGCGGTTGGACGGCTACGCAGCACTAAACATCGCCTGTGAAGTCATGATGATAATGTTAACAAATAGGCTACTCTACACGCTATATACCAAAGCATCATGAACGCGGCTCCACTCGATGTATACAAATAAATATGATGGCGTCTCGCGCGTCTCGCAACTCCATCCCACACAAATTTGATACTAAAAATTATGGGCTTTTCATTACATAGTATCGAGATGATGATGATCATGATGATGATGATGATGATGATGATGATGGTGGTGGTGGTGGTGGTGGTGGTGGTGGTGGTGGTGGAGGTTCGCAACAATCATCATCATAAAGGAGAGGACGCCGATTTCTGCAGTCCATGTCGGGAGCACGGCTAAGTGTCCGTGGCGGTGGGGGAAAGGGAGTGAAAGAGATAGAGAGGAGAGAAAGGCCGTAGTGGAGGGATCCGAAAATTTTGACCACCTGGGGTTCTTTAACATGCACGTACAACGCACAGTCCACGGGTCTCCGGCATCTTCGCCTCCATCGAAACGAGGTAACTAGCTCAGTAGAAACTCTTGCAAGGAGGCGGCCTTGAATGGCCCGGATTGTTAAGTACCGTAACTTTACCGCCGTACAACAGTACATCTTCTTTCTTTTGTTTGACAGAAGAACAGTGCACCAGCCAGGTGGTCCTATTGCTGTGGTTTATCATCCATCCCTGCTGACATCTGACACACGTCGCTCTCTCTCTTTGTGTGTGTGTGTGTGTGTGTGTGTGTGTGTGTGTGTGTGTGTGTGTGTGTGTGTGTGAGAGAGAGAGATAGAGAGAGAGAGGGCAGGTGCGAGGCTACGTACCTGACTTGAGTGGCACACTCATGCTTTATCGCTTGCTTTAGCTTCGCGATGACCTAGTGCCGAATTTCTTCCGAACATGCTTTTTTCCCGCACATCCAATTTTCCTTTCTCAAGATGGCCGACATACGGTTTTCAACAGATTGGAAAGCTTGGACGAAGCACGGGAAACGACGGTGGCAGGTATCGTGCCACCGGTGCGAACGCTGGAGCCTTATTTACAATTCTAATCCGCCATCTTGGTTAGGTAAAACAAGCTACACGAAGCAAGCTCTTGGAATGGCGCATGCATCCCGTTATATACTTCCAGCTGCACGTACTTGCACCGTTTACGCATATATATGAGTACTGCGCTGTGCCATAGGCGGTGCCTCCACACGTGCAGGCCACGGACAGTTACGAAGTGTCAGAATACGAATACCCTTGCCTCAAAACTAGCAGCGGCAGACAGCCAAGGCTACAGCTGTCACTGCTGAGCGAAATTGAATACACTTTTTTTTGTTGTTGTTGTTGTTGCGAAAGGCACCACGTCAAACTTTTGTACACCGACTCCTTTCCATGCGTGCTGTGCAATGTATATGAGATACAAAGAAGCCATGGTTGTTAACGAGGCCCTCCAACACATGTCCTTGGAAGTAACCATCGAGTGACATCACTTAGTGATTTTATTGCCTGACAAATCGCCTGGCGCAAAATTTGTTCAACTTCGTTCATTATCGGCGGAGTTACCGCGTCAAGTTTCAGGGAAATTCTACCGTCCGAGCACATTCACTTTCCTTTCGTCGCGACTAAAGTCCCTAGATGCTATGTTTCGATTACATTTAAATATAAGCTTAATTTAAGCGGAAAATCTGGGGACCTTAGTCGATAAGAGCGTGCCGGAAGCCACACAGAGGTCGGTGAAAAGGGAGCTAGAAAGTACGCTAATGAAGCACCATGACGTTGAACATTTTCTCTTCTCTTTTTCTTTTAACATCTTCGCGCTTTCGCAGTGGCGGCATGGTTGTGGCCAGAGTCACTGCGAGCACGTGGCGCCGCCTCACTGCTTCCGCGACAACTGCACACGGGAATAAGCCAGTGATAGCGATTTCTCGCATCTCGTATTTGCACGTTAAAGAACCCGAGGTGGCCTACATTTCCGGTGACCTCCAGTACGGCGTCTCTAATAATCAAAGCTGGTTTTGGGGCGTAAACCCCACAAATCAATCAATCAATCAGTCAGTCACCTCGTATTTTGTGCTAGTTACGACATGTTTTGTCGAAGGAAGATCGGGCGCTTTCCAAAGTATCTGAAATCAAATTGTAAATCACATGCTGCGTGTAGTGTAATAATATTCGGCTGGCATGTTCACAAAAGAGTCCACATCGATCCGCTGTGCCTTTTTGCTGTGTTCAAAAAGTGCTGCAGGGCCTCTATCAAAAAGCTCCTGCAACACTTTTGCAAATAATCCTCGGATGACATACCCAGAGAACAACATCGCCGCAGAAATTGCTTGCTGCATTTTTTTTTTATTTCGTTAGCTGTTAGCTGCGACAGCGTGCACCATGACCTTGATCAGTTTTTAAAAACGATAGTCTTTCTTGGCATACTTGAACGCAGAAATTTCGGTCTATCTTTCTGTTTGTCTGCTGTCACACGATTCAGCCACCCGTCCAAACTTTCCGAACGCCACTTGCCTAACACCCAGCCATCTTGAACGTCTACACTTGTAAACATTGTCGATCAAAAAGCAAATATTATGCACATCTGAGGCTCAACATCAATAGGTAAGTATTAGGTGGTGTGTTCCTTTACTAGAAAATAAATAGATACTTAATTCTGAAGACCCTAGTGTTCAAAGACCCTAGTGTTTGTTAGGCTGCGCTAAAAATGCGGCGCTATGAACGAAAAAGGCCTCTGCCGACGATTTGGTGCTGCCAGCTCGCAGCACCAAATCGTTTTCCTGCTAGTATCAGCTAATGTACATGCCATGAATGATACAAGAACGAAATATAAAGGAACGCCTAACTTTGTCTCGATTCTGTTGTCAGGAAACTTTGAAAGCTAAGGTTATGTAGGAGTCCGTAACAAAACGCACAAACGTGAGGCACAAATAAACACCGTTTTATAAAAAATAAAAAGGGAAGATAGGGGGGTAAAGGCACGTTTGATTATATCGATATGTCTTTGACTTTCATACGCCGTTTAGATACCAATAATGACTCTCTAATGGTCATTCGTTTACATATGCTGATTGCTATTTTTTAAATGCCGGAAATGCCTTGAGTTGTGGTACGGATAAGGCTTGTTTTCGGTGAGTGTGCGCATACATTATGCAAAAATCAATTTTCTTTACATATATACGAGCTGTACCGACAGTCTTTATGCGCCTTGTCTGTGGCATTGCCAAATTTGAACTCAACGTTCGAAGTTTCGCTTCTGTACAATCGATGGCAAATCTTTATGTTGGCTGTTGCGATGGTCATCTATCAGAATGAAATATCGTTATGATAATAAATCGTAATGGCCGCCTCTTTAAGTAATTTATCCGCATTTGATAAAGTGCTTCGTCTTCCACATGCGATTGTGAAAACTGAATGTATGCGGAAATAAAGAAATAACGTGGGAATTAAGAGAGAGACAAGAAATTATATCTACAAAATGCAACAACAAAATAAGCATGTATTCTTCAGACTTTCGGATGTCCGGTCATTTTGATAAGCTCTAAATAGCTGGGAACACATTGACAAAAATATCGTACTCATTTCAGCCAATCATGATGCTCGAAATATCATTAGTGAAGGCGAGTGACGAATGACAACGGGCACTTACGAACGGTAAGTTTTGTGAATTCGACTCCTGGGCGCGTATTCACAAAACTTGTGATACGACAAAAATGTCCATGAGAGAATGTTTCAGCGAATCCTGAAGTTGGGCATATCATTAGCAATACCAACCCACCAGTCACAAAATGCACTTAATGAACAAAGAGAAATTTTGTGAATTCGACCGCAGTTATATAGCTACATTTCATGCGTATAGATGCACCATTGCGCTTTCATACCGCCAATTATAAATATACGGAAAATCATGAGATTTGTAGTCCGCATTGCCAAAGTCAAGTCACTTTATGGACTATCTTAACATCAGGTAATGTAAAGCTATACTTCCAAGAAAGCGAGCGCGCGTTACATGGGGTCAGCACTATCAACTATTGTCCACACCAAGGAGGTTTAAAAAAAAAATTTCTTTTTAAACCTCCTTGGTCCACACCCTGTAGTACTTTCGTATTCCAGTGTGCAAAGTTACACTATTTAATATGCTGCCCCATTGTTTTGACTGCATTTATCATTTTGTATTCGGTTACTCAGTCAGTAACCCCCCTTTCCTTCCGTACAAGTTTCCAAGCATATATGAACAGCTTCGCCACGGTGGTCTAATGGCTATAGAACTCGGCTGATCCGAAGGTAGCGGCATCGAATCCCGGCAGAGCGGCTGCATTTCGGTAAAGGCAAAATGTTGAGGCCTGTGTACCGTGCGATGTCAATGCACGATAAAGAACCCCAGGTGGTCAGAATTTCTGGAGCCCTTCACTACGGCGTCTCTCATTATCATATCGCGGTTTTGGGACGAAAAAAACTGAGAAATTGCTCAAGGTACACATATAGCCACAAATACGGTGAACAGACCCATTGCCAACAGCACGATGCCTAACCTTTAGGAACGGAAAGTTTTTAACAGTAAGTGGCCGTGTCGGGCACTAGAGCAGCTTAAAAATGTGCACGTTTATAACGAAAATCGATACCATTAAAATTCATTTCCGCACCCCCCTCCGAACGCGCCAAGCGAATGTAAAGTCCCTAGGTTTTTCGCTTTTTGAGAAACTGAAAGAATATCTAGGGACTTTAAGCAAATCATGAGAAAATGCGCCAGCGAGGCAGTGAAGGCGGCGGTTGCTCCGCCGTCCTGATGCGGCTGCTTCTCTATATAAATAGCGCGAAAATATATCTTTCTTTCTTTCTTTCTTTCTTTCTTTCTTTCTTTCTTTCTTTCTTTCTTTCTTTCTTTCTTACCTACGTGGTTACATTTCGCTCTAGTATGATGTCATAATACCTTTCCTGAGCTTTTTTGCTGTACCATCTTCGGTCAAACGAAGGGAGGACATATCATCGAGGGCGGTACAACTGGGCAGCGCGTCACTTTTCGTTCGTCGGCAAAGGCGTGTGCAAAAAGAACAAGAAGGCGGGGGGGTGCAGAGGGGTAGACCGCATCCCCCCCCCCTCCTCTCTGACCGACTGAGAAGGGAAGCAAAAGCAGGGGGGCGGAACCCTGCGCACGCTTATGATCGTCGGCCATGCTTAATTGTTGAGGTGGCTAACGAACTAAACTTTGATCGCTACGGAACTTCTTCCACTCTGTTTCGTCCTACAGCACATGCTACAATGGATCCCAGTGCGCCACGGTTAATCCGTTGCACTACAAACAGCGGCACACTCTAGGACATAAGCCATTTCTCATTCGTGCAAGGCGCGCTATGCGGGGCTCTAGCTCGTTTACCCGCGGTGCATCAGTGCCGTGAGACTTATAGTGTATACGTGCTTAAAAGATAGTCGGCAGAGTCGCTTGCCAGCTGCAGCCGTCTCGGGATAGAGATTCGTGGCGATGGCTTGGGCATTCCGGGCGTTACTAATTCACGCATGCGCGGGAAAGCATTTGCAGCGTAGCAAGCATGACCGCGAAACAACTATACACACCATATAGTAGATAGAACGCTGGTTTGCGAGGCGCTGAGAATGGGATGACCACGCAACGCCGGGCAAAGCAGTGGACGGGGAGCACGTTGTTATATGTAGCTGCGCTCCTGAATAAGGGGACGTGAAGGGGATGAAGGCGGAGTTGTAGGGCGCTGCTTGCAGCTGTTTTGCAAGTCCGAGGAGCGCTTGCAAATTGCCCCCGTTTCTCATCGCGTGCGCCTCGTTAGTGTAGCTTTGGAAAGAGAGACCACGTGTTTCGGCTAGGTATTGAGCTCTGTGTGCGTGGAGTTGGCCCCGTAAGGCGCGTGGGTTCGGTTTTGCATATAGAGCAGAAGGCCGACGGTACGGGAGGACGAACGGTATTTCGTGTTTGAAAATTCAGACGAGCGTTCGTAAGGCCGATTACTGGGTTTCAGGAATTATGCGCATACATACGCGCATCCTTCTATTCCGCCCAAGTTTGAATAGTGAAATGTCCTGCAACTGTATTTATCGTGATCCTTGATCCATCCTCAAACATTTCGTCCCTTCCAGTCATTTTTTTTTTCATTCCTTTACTGTACTGCGCATATTTTAGTCTCACATATTTTTGTCTGCATATAGTGCCACTCAGTGTGGAGAAAGCGTGGTGAGCAATTATATATATATATATATATATATATATATATATATATATATATATATATATATATATATATATATATATATATATATATGGGTCATTCCACGCCAACTGCCCCAGCTGTGGCGCTCGACAAAAATAAACTTCTTTCGAAAAATTCCAAAAAATTACGCGGAAGTCAGACTTACCTCCACAGCACTTTCCGGAAATATTTTGAGCAGAAAAAATTTTTTGAGCTCGTGAGGGTCATTTGAATTTCGCGAAACGGCGGAAAACAAGGCAGCAGAAAAAAAATTTCTGAAAATCAACCAGTGTGCCAATCGTTTTCAAATATGCATTTTTGCATTCTCATAGCATGTATCTTCACTTATAAAAATCTTTCACAAATTATTTTCATGTTCCTCACTGCTTAGGGCCGAGGTGAAAATGGTGAAATTGCAGCGTTTTTGCGAATTTTTTTCTGAAAGGCGGTTTTGCAAGAAAACCTGCAAATATTTTTGTACAACTGGACATGAGAGGTACAACAGTATAAAAAATAATTTTTGCCCATGTCTTCTGCAAGGACTCTGAAATAAATGTCTAAACTTGACAAAAACACCATTTTCTCCTATGTTTAGGCGTTAATTGCACCCTAAGGTGGTCCATGAAAAAATAATCAGAACAGGGCATGTACTTGAGCAATGTAAGCGCTTTCGAAAGAGCAAGTTTCATCGAGGTAATTTTTGTATACCTTGAGAAAAAAATTTTTGAAGTTGAGTCCCACTACTCTCCTTCTATTGCTCCGAGATTCGCCTTCTCCTTATGGCTTGCTGGTGGGAAACACAAACCACCTTGCCTTGCCGCGTAAAATAAAAGGTAGCGCGTGAGCAGCTTGTGGTTTTTCGGTCTTCTCGTTCCTACCTCAACTTCCGTTTCCTATATAAGAACCGATAACAACTCAGGGACACTTTTAACTGTACCCATGGCTCAGAAACCACCGTGTCTCCATAACAAACAACGGTACCTTTTGCGTGCTGCTCTGCAATGAGAAATAATGAACAGTAAAGCGTATGTACTTGCGAAGCATAAGAACTTTCAAAGCAGCAACTTTGATCAACGTAATTTGTGTTTGCATTAACAAAGACATTTCCAAACTGGTTGTTTGTTTTTCTTTTCGCTCCGCAATTTGCTATCTCCGAACAAGTATGTTGTCGGGCAATACAAATAAATTTACCTGGCCGCGTAAAATAAGAGATGGCTTTGGAATCTTTTCGTTCCTACGTCAACATTCTATTCTTATATAAAAAGCAATATCAAAGGACGACATTCAATCACATGCTTGGCTTAGAAACCGCGATGCCCCTTTAATACCAGCGGTACATTTAGCGTGCTACTTTGACAAGCAGCTCGCTGAACAGGAAACGAAGAAAAGCGGGACGTCAGCGTAGCCTCTAATAGCGAATCCAAACCACGAAAACTCAAGTTCTTGCCTCCATAGACAGCGCAAGACGCGATGACCCTCCACGTATTCATGCTATCTGTACGCGGTCGCCGACCCTCACAAATAGAAACCACTAAGCTTTTCTTCACATCAGGATTTTGGCGGTTGCAAGCCGACTCATCATGCTCGAATAGAATATCTTAGTGTTTTAACATGCATCGTTTCTATATCGCGAGCATGTTTCGCCTTCTCAATCATAGCACACCACTGATACCTGTGTGAGAAAAAAAAATCACAGCTTATCCACGGAGTGTATGATGATGAGTGGGCGAAGCTCCGGATGTTCATCGTAGATCGTGCCGAGTTCCGCATTAATTTAGTTAACGCGCACGCTACGAATCCTTATGGTTCAACTACGCACAAGTGAAATCTCCCACAACCACTTGATTGCAAGTCAAGATCCAGTGCCTATATATATATGTATATATGGGTGGCCGGTGAACGGTTCTCCAGCGCGAGCTTGTCGGTATTTTTCAATAAAGAAACTCGCTAGAAGACGCTGCCTGCGCCAACGTTGTCTCTCGCGGGTGAGGGCGCATTCTCCTCCTTTGCGAGCTGGTAGCGCGTTCATCGAAGAAAGAGCGTTTCCATAGTCAACGCGCGCCTTTCGCTCGCTCTCTCTCTCTCTCACAAGACAGCAGATGGAAGAGAGAGAGCTCGCGCGCCGGGAGGCACGCGCCGCGGGCGCGCTTCCCACGCGTAGCATCATTCATTTCTTTGAAGGTAACGCGCTACTAGGCACAACGGACGGACAGACCCAAACCTTAAGCAGCTTCGCCCCTAAAGAGAACAATTTGATTGCAGGACCATCGCCGACCGTCGTTTACTTCAGCTGTCTTTACCTTCGACGCCGGCTCTTCGTCTGCCCTTGCTTGCTTGCATAACAGCTGATTGTGACTTTAGATTCGTGCTCATAGTGGCGCGCGTGAAACGCTGAAATTGATTTGACGCCCATTGTGAAACTTCACGCGTAGGAGGTTGCATATGAATATTTACTCTAGCACGCGAGGTACTCCCTATCGGCTTAACTGAGGGTCGCCGACGACGTACAGGCAGCGTGAATACGCGGCGGGTCATCACGTGCTGCGCTGTCTATGGAGGCAAGAACTTGTGTTTTCGAGGCTAGGATTCACTATTAGAGGCTACGCTGACGTCCCGCTTTTCTTCTTCGTTTCCTGTTCAGCGAACTGCTCGTCAAAGCAGCACGCTAAATGTACCGCTGTTATTAAAGGGGCATCGCGGTTTCTAAGCCAAGCATGTGATTGAATGTCGTCCTTTGATATTGCATTTTATATAAGAATAGAATGTTGACGTAGGAACGAAAAGATTCCAAAGCCATCTCTTATTTTACGCGGTGAGGTAAATTTATTTGTATTGCCCGACAACATACTTGTTAGGAGATATCAAATTGCGGAGCGAAAAGAAGAAACAAACAACCAGTTTGCAAATGTTTTTCTTAATGCAAACACAAATTACGTTGATCAAAGTTGCTGCTTTGAAAGTTCTTATGCTTCGCAAGTACATACACTTTACTGTTCATTATTTCTCATTGCAGAGCAGCACGCAAAAGGTACCGTTGTTTGTTATGGAGACACGGTGGTTTCTGAGCCAAGGGCAGAGTTAAAAGTGTCCCTGTGTTGTTATCGCTTCTTATATAGGAAACGGAAGTTGAGGTAGGAACGAGAAGACCGAAAAACCACAAGCTGCTCACGCGCTACCTTTTATTTTACGCGGCAAGGCAAGGTGGTTTGTGTTTCCCACCAGCAAGCCATAAGGAGAAGGCGAATCTCGGAGCAATAGAAGGAGAGTAGTGGGACTCAACTTCAAAAATTTTTTTCTCGAGGTATACAAAAATTACCTCGATGAAACTTGCTCTTTCGAAAGCGCTTATATTGCTCAAGTACATGCCCTGTTCTGATTATTTTTTCATGGACCACCTTAGGGTGCAATTAACGCCTAAACATAGGAGAAAATGGTGTTTTTGTCAAGTTTAGACATTTATTTCAGAGTCCTTGCAGAAGACATGGGCAAAAATTATTTTTTATACTGTTGTACCTTTCATGGCCAGTTGTACAAAAATATTTGCAGGTTTTCTTGTAAAACTGTCTTTCAGAAAAAAATTCCCAAAAGCGCTGCAATTTCACCATTTTCACCTCGGCCCTAAGCAGTGAGGAACATGAAAATAATTTGTGAAAGATTTTTATAAGTGAAGATACATGCTATGAGAATGCAAAAATGCATATTTGAAAACGATTGGCACACTGGTTGATTTTCAGAAATTTTTTTTCTGCTGCCTTGTTTTCCGCCGTTTCGCGAAATTCAAATGACCCTCACGAGCTCAAAAAATTTTTCGCCGCAGTATGCGAGTGTCAACTTCACCGCAGTACATGGGTGTTAACTTCGCCACGGTATGCGAGTGCTAGCTTCGCCGCAGTACACAAACGTTAGCCTCGCCGCACTACACAACTGTTATGTGGCAAAGCGTACTACATGCGGGAATCGGCCACTGGTCATGAGACCTAGGATATTTTTTACCCTTAATTACCTACTTCCAATAGTTGACAAATACATGGAATCTCCATCCTGCTTCTGTTCAGCAATCGCGTAAACTGTGCCACTCAAACAATACGAGACAGAGTATCGCTAAGCGCGCTTTAGGAAAAGAAGAATAGTATATTCTTGCATTTCCCGCTTTGTTCTATAAAATAATGTAAAAGCGTCTTCGGTCAGACATGGCGCACATCTTTCATTTTCCCTTTTAGGCAGCAACTCAGTCTAACCGTTGCGTTCATCTTCCACAACTACTGTCAATTAGGGCGAAGAATAAGTTTCATTCATCTGTATACGTGCGATTATGTACTTTTGTGATTGTTGAACTACTTGGCTGAACTTGGTTGGACTGCTGATAATTATGTGGTACGTTTTACATTACGTAATTCTCAAGCCCCATGAAACAATTTGTATCTGTCACTTGTTCAGCAAATATATTGTGCTATGCGCGGACGTGCCTATTATTTTGTCAGACGCATCAGTGCCAGTGCGCACTAGTGGAACCTTTCTTTCTTTCTTTCTTTCTTTCTTTCTTTCTTTCTTTCTTTCTTTCTTTCTTTCTTTCTTTCTTTCTTCTTTCTTTCT